>CABEEJ010000037.1:2068-30033 GCA_901482245.1 Timema douglasi
CACAGATTTATCTGATTACCAAACCCTTCCTTCACCTCTGACAAGACATCTTGTGAATGTGGGGAATGCCAGGCCTCCACCGTGGTTCGGATTCCACGTTAGACTGCAGGTCCTCCATTTCATCTCACAATCATCCTACCATTACACATTAGCGTAAGTGCGTATAGCCCGAACGGGTAGTAAGACGCGGTGCTAATAATAATAATAATAACAATAACATAGATTCAAAGAATGTCCCTTTTCTAATCTCGACAAAATTGCTCCACGCATTTGACGGTATTCGCGTAGCAACTCGCACCAAGGAAAGAGAATGTAGGAAACGTTGTATGTATGATCATTTATCAGTGTGTCGTGCGTGTAGTCTGCATGCGTGGGCGCAGCAAGTTCATCATAAAACCATGCCGAACCCTCGACTTGTTCAATTATCCTCTGTTGGTCGCACACACGTACACAAACTTAAATACAGGTTTTTACGTGTTTGCTTTACCTAAACCATTGTTTAATTGAATCTCATACAAGATTTATGAGACGTAGGGTTAAAGTATTAACCAAATTTCACACGACACAAACTCGCAACCTTTGTCTTATGGCGAAATAACCGTTTATTATACAAGCAGTCTGAAACTTTAATAACAAAGACCGTTTATTTTCTAGTTAAATGTACTTACTTTTTAATGCGTTATTTAAAGTTTACTGAAGCGGATGCTTCGGTCGGTGAGAAAGTATCAATCGCTGTCAGGCCACAAGGCTTAAAATATAATGTTTCGTTTTCTGGAACTACTTCTCTATTCTGTCTAAGCTTATACTCTCTTTCGCTCTTAACATACAACTACCTTTTATCATGTCATTAATACAGAATAAAGATGTGAATAATAAATTATTGAGATGTATAATTCCATATCATTACAACCTTATCATGGTAACGCTTTGACTTAGTGTTAACGAATTGGGACATATTTTTTCTTTCCTTATGCAGGCGTAAGCCAAATGTTTCGTGTTTGATCTTCATGTCCGGGTGTCATTCTTAAAAAAATGTTTGTGAATGGCACATATTTCGTACAAAATGTGAATTGGTAAAATTGTGTCAAACCGAAGCGGCTTTTAACTCTTCCTCCAAGAAAATGTAAATGTTAATAATATTCCAATATTTGTATTATATTTTTTCTGGTTGTTTAACTCGTGTTTTTTTTTAACACCGCGTCTTACCATCAGTTCGGGTTATACGCTTATGTACCAACTACACTAATGGTTTAAGGTGTTAGGAAAGCTATATTTATAGAAAGTGTACCCATATTTGCATAGAAGAAAAGTGGAAAACAATATTAAAAAAAAAAAAGAAAAAAACAACTCAGTAAGTCCAACTAAGATTCGAACCTCGATCTCCCCGTCATTAAAATTCCAATCTATTCCCGTAATGACGTCCTTAGACCATGTCAGCCACCGAAGTGAGTCTCGATTCTTCGATATTAGTAAGGATCGAGTGTAAAAAGAGGAATCGAGTTTGACATCCCTTGTTGTAATTTATTCTTCCAGATTTGGATCGAGAGGAACTCTTTAACCGGGTCACACAACCTCTAACGAGCCAGCATGATATTTTCCTGACTTCAACGGCGATTGGTCCCACCTGGTTAGCGGCTAATCTTAGAATATGAACCGCTTCATTGTGCGAGGTCAATAGAAGGGAGAGAGAGAGATATAATGAGAGAGACAGAGAGAGACAGAACGGGAGGGAATACGTACTTTTATTAAGGGCGTCGTCCAAATGATGGTCACTCCCTTATCTCTGTTGTCTATATTGCTCTAAACAGTAATGATACGTTCACATTGATAGCAAGAGTGGCACAAGTGCACATAAAATATTAATATTTAGCACCGCGTCTTACTACCCGTTCGGGTTATACGCTTTAAGTACTAATTACGCTAATGGATTAGGAATTGGAAAGGGTGAATTAGAGGAAGTGAACCCGCATTTGCGTGGAGTGAGAGTGGCAAACCATTTAGGAAAAACCACCCCCAGTTCACCCGACCGAGATTCGAACCTCGATCTCCCCGTCCTCAGCAGTCGAGCTCAACACGACTTGCGCGTTAGCCAACTACGCCACCGAGGTGGGTTGCACTTAAAAGGAATCAAACACAAGAATATTTGGCCTAAAAAAAATAGTCAAGATCGTATAAAAGTGTTCTTTTTTAAAAAAAAAACCACGTTATTTGGCCTAAAATAGTCCAAGTTATTCTTCGGTAAACTTAACAAGGTATTTTTTTAAATCGTAATCCACTTTAGACCAAATTACTTTAGGCCAAATGAATATAATTTGTGCTAGGCACCTGTATAATTTACTTTTTTTTAAAAAAACAGGAAAAATATTTGTAGAGTGTGAAATGATAACTATTGTAGTTATGTTAATATTTCATAGCTTGTAAGAGAACGTTTCACACAAAAATGTAGCGTTTAAAAACAAAACACATAACTTGTGTTCTCAATCTGAAGTTAAAATATTTCTTATATTATGTTGGTATGATTATAGATTCAAGTAACCCACAAACACGAAAAAAGAGTCATAAAATTGTCTCAATAACAGCAATTGAGAACATGATTTTATCTCAGAGAGATACGATAATGTATCGAAGCTATGTTATGTAAGAAATAAAGTAATTTTCTTCCATCAACCACTACCAAAATGTGGTATAAGGTTTTATTTTTTATCTATCTCCAGAATGCATACTATAGGCCTACAGCAAAATTGATTTCACAAAAATTCAGGGTCGAAATATTCGGAAAAGTCGAGTTTAATAATACATTTTAGGGTTAAACTATTTTTTTTAAGTCAAGTTTGCATTTAAAACTCTTTAAAGAGCCCGTTTCAACTCTCGGATAGTGCATTACTTAGTTAAGTAATAAAGATCGAATCAAACTTTATTTTGTGTTGCGATTTTCTGTACTATATATGTGTATATATATATATATATATTTTTAAACGTGGAGTTTAGAGCAGTGAAACCATTTTACCGTATTTGTGACGTCGCCCTTACTCTTCCTAGAAGACTAAGGCTGGCGCACAATAAGAAAACTAAACTAAAAATAACAAGGTAGCAGGATTTGCAGAGGGCGGTGAGAAAATGCAAGATACAAGTAAACAGCCTGTTTACTACTAATGTCCTTGACTTGTACTCAAAAATATTTAGGACGCCAAGAAGGATAACAAGGGCAGAAAACTAAATTATGACGAAATGTTTCAAAAAAATAACATGGTGTAGTTTTATTGATGTTAACAAAAAATTTGAATAGGATACATAAAATGGAAAATGAGTTATTCATACAATGTACAGTTTAGAGAGGCTATTTGTATATGATAGTAATATAAAAAAAAATAAACAATGGACTCTACAGGCCCGCAAGGCTAATGAGTTAAATTACGGAGATATTTACTATACAAAATATGGTCGTCGAAAACAAATTTACTCATTCCGAGTGATAACATTGAATTTTTGCCATATGGGCCAAAAGGTTAAACGGAGCCAGTGATATCATTACTGAAACTCATTGAAAACATTGAAAACATTGAAAACTTCCATTTGCCTGGTTAACCGAGTTTACCATAAACATTATACGGAAATACCGCATTTGATACCTTCTAAAACATACGACCAATTTGTACTTTAAATATTTGTAACTGTTCTAACTTGACTTTTGAAAAGTTACGTACATCAGACTTATTTACATTTCAAAAGATTCTATATTAACATTATGAATGTTACGTGGTGACTCTACATCTGACAATTTAGAACTGCAAAAGATTCGACCTTAACATTTTGAAAATTACATAAAGTTTATACCTCTGACATGTTTATACTCCACAAGAATTTAAGTTAGCTCTTTGAAAGTTACGTGGTAACTCTACCTCGGACAAATTAATACTTTGAAAGATTCGTACTTAACATCTTAAATGTTACGTGGTGACTCTACACCTGACAAATTTAAACTGCAACATATTTGAACTTAACATATTGAAAGTTACATAAAGTTTATACCTCTGACAAGTTTATACTCAAAAAAGATTCTAAGTTAACATTTTGAATGTTACGTGGTAACTCTACATCTGACAAATTAATACTTTGAAAAGATTCGTACTTAACATTTTAAATGTTACGTGGTGACTCTACACCTGACAAATTTAAACTGCGACATATTTGAATTTAACATATTTAAATAATATCTGTTGAAGAGTTTTATTCGTACCTAAATAAACCCAAGGAATGTCCAAGGGGCGGCCCTGCCGAGAGAAGTGAAGTCCTCACGGACAATCCAAGCATATATATGATTATACCAGCTCAGAGAGGGGGATAAGGGGTGACTATAAACATAGGGAAAACAAAACACATGACGGGAGGGAGGGGATAGATTGTATCAAACGTGGGGCAAAATGAACATTCTGGACATATTATACATTTACGGCGCATGCTCACCACACACCCCTTCACACCCCGCCACGGGGGAATAGAGCATTGCATTTTACTATTTCAGTGTTTATGGTGCGTTCAGACGAACAATGATTTTTGTGGAAGGAGGACGCCGTTATTCTTTCGTGTGATAACCAGTCAGTCGGGGCAGCACAGTGGGGGACATTTTAGGTGAGTTTCTTGAACTTAGACTTTTTCTTGGAGCATTTGTTCCAATAAATGCTACATATTTTAAAAGTATAACAAAATTAAAAATTTATTTTTTAGCACCGCGTCTTTCTACCTATTCTGTTAATACGCATATGTATTAATTACACTAATTAGTAAAGAAAGTGGAAGGTTGAATTTAGATTAAGTGTACCCGCATTTGCGTGAAGGCAGAGTGTCCACTCATTTTGAAGGGGGAAAAACTCAAAACGCCTATCTCCTCGACAAAGGCAGTCTAGTTTAACACGAGAGTGACGTCTTAGACCATGCGACCACTGAATCAGGTAATGAAAAAAAACTAATTATTTTAAAATGAAAAAGCTTTTAAACTGATCCAAAGCCCACTGTTGTCAAATAAATAATGTAGAAAACTATGAACCTGTGATGATTTTAAATGTTTTAATCTCTTAATTTAAAAAAATGTATTTGTATTTCTCTTATCTAATAGATTTTTTTTAAAGAATCTTTGATATTTTTTAACATAACGTTTTATTTTACAACATAGATGTTTTGCAGACGATTTTTTTTTCTCATTGATGTTAGAAGTATCCAACCCTAGAGACTTTATTCACTCTAGTTGTGCCAGACCGACTGTTAACGTTCGGTCGTGGTACTTTCACGAAGAAGTGGTTCGTTTAAGACCGCCTGCTGGCATCGACTCCATATAAGGAGAGGTTTAAGAAACTGTCACACCGATACCGACCGTCTTTGTGAACGTTGTTAGAACGACACACACACACACACACACACACACACACACAACTACCCCAGCCTAAGTGGAACCTCCCTCCCATTTGTTTATGTCACATTTTATTATATTTATCCATCTGGTTGGTTTGACTGGACTCCGCGCGTTACAGTACAACTTTCATAGAAAGCACTTTTTTTTTACAAAAATTCATTTTTATAAGGACGAAATTGAAAAACTTTTTACAATATTATTAGTGTTATTTTATGGATATTGTTACTACCAATCAAAAGTGGCAGCTGTAGATCACATGATCTGACGTATGAATATGTGACTGTAGATTTACTTACTTTTCTAGCTGTCAAATAAGGCTCTTCATATGAAGTTTATACTGTAGCAGTACTGATATTTTATGGAAGTGTCACATTACATTTGATAAGTGATCTCAAAAGTCAAATAGAAATTATTTTTTAAAACGTGTTTTTATGTTAATATTTATTTAAGAAAAACACAAAGAAAACTAAATATCGTCTTCTACATGAAAATAAGGAGTTAATATCTACGTTTTTTTTAATCACCTCGTCTTACTACATGTTCGGGTTATACACTTAAATACTAACTACGCAAATGGTTTTAGGGATTAGGAAGGTTATATTTAAAGGAATTTTATCAACATTTGCATAAAGAGAAAGTGGAAAAAAACATTTAGGGAAAACCACCTTCAGTACACCCGAACGAGATTCGAACCTTAATCATCCCATCATCGGAAATCTAGTGTACTGCTAGAGTGGTGCCTTGAATCATGCGGCCACCAAAGAGCGTTTAAAAAACTTAAAACATATGCTCATTTGTTCTCACTATGCCGAGTTTGAACACGTTCCAAAACCACTTCTTCATAGTTTTGAAGCGTCGGGGATCGAAACCACGACCTACAGGTACATATTATAATAGCCTACATCTAAAATAAATAACAAACAAAATACGAGCCTTGCCCGTACCCTGGCACTACTGCCAACACAACGTTGCCACTGTCATTAGTCAAGATTTTGATCGTTAATCATTGTCAGATACAGTAGCCCCATGGCTTCTTTGGTGCTGACTGATAGCTGACGGCTTTGAAAAGTTACCAGACCAAATTATGTATCCCTACACCGAACGAAATGATCAGCAAAAACATGTGTTTAGCAGCTATCACTTCTGACGGTCAAAATTTAGGTATATACCTAGTTGTTGTCTGTCAGAAGTCAGCTGTGAGCTGTCGGTCAGCACCAAAGAAACCATGGGGCTACTGTACCTTAGCTCAGTCGGTAGTGTGTGTCTACTGAGCTAAGGGTCCCAGGTTCAATTCCCGGCATGGTTGATCTGGGGGCTGTATGTTATGTCTGTTCTAGATTTAAGTAGGTCCAAGTGGACGCCCGCTTTATCATCTGATTGGTGTTGCTGGAATAGACTGAGACATTGCTGCTTGTTATATTTTCCAAGATAACCCCTCCACCCTCACCTATGTTAAATTCCCTGCCAATATTTTAAAAACAAAAAAAATCTTATTAATTTTAATTGTTGAATGACCTTAACCGAGAGAGAGAGAGAGAGAGCGAAGATAAATATTTCCTTCATAAGAGCCGCAATTACCTCAGAGGTGATTCAGTGCAACAGCACGTGTATCCAACTTCATCATCGTCGAACCAACCGCCTCGCCCCCTCCCAACCAGAAGGTTTCATATCTCACTTGACAGAACCAGTGCAGGTCATGAAGCTGTGATTTATCTCGCGTGTTCCTGACAACCAGAGGACGTGAGTTGGGACTCTAAATACCGGAGAAAACCAACTGGTACATACCGGGACATCATCCTCCGACTAATGGTCACGAGGGAAACTGACATACAGTACCAATTTTCATGGAAATAAACTTATGTGGTTGCTCGAAAAGTTGCTACAGTAGCCACATGGCTTCTTTGGTGCTGACTGACAGCTCACAGCTGACAGTTGAAAGCTTTAAAAAGTTACCAGACCAAGTTACGTAACCCTACGCCGAACCATATGATCTTCAAAAACATGTATTTAGCATCTGTCACTTTTGACAGTCCAAATTTAGATATATACCTACATTTTGACTGTCAGCTGTGAGCTGTCATTCAGCACCAAAGAAGCCATGGGGCTACTGTAGCTCAACTCTCACGTATTCATACGTGTTATCTCATTATCTGAAGCTGCCCCTTTTGATAGATATTAGTAATACTTATAAAAAACTAATAACATGTTAACAATGTTGACGCCCGCTTCGGTGGCCGCATATTCTAAAGCGCTACTCTCGCAATATACTAGACTGCCGAATACGGGGATATCGGAGTTCAATCCCGGTCGGGTGTACTAAGGGTGATTTTTCGTAAATGACTTTGCATTCTCCCTCCATACAAATGCGGATACACGTCTTCTAAATTCAACCTTCCTAACCCATAACACGTTAATGTAATTAGTAAATAGTCGTATAATCCAAACGGGTAGTAAGATGCAGTGCTTATAATAAAAAAAACGTTGACTGCAAAAAAAAAAAGTATCTTTGCATTTTCTAAAAATTCCTTCTTTTGATAATTGAACAATAGCTTGGCACAGTGGATTTTAAAACTGATAGCACCTACAGCTCCGATTATCTCTTTATATATAATTCCGTGGGTATTTTAATATTCAGTTTAAAGTCGCAGGACTTGGGCTAAGCTCAAGGAACAGGGTGAAATAAAAGTTTAGCTTAAAATTACGCTCAATGACCTAAAGAGTTCCTTTAAATTCGACCCTGTAGAAACCGTGACGTCAGGGCTATACCAATTTGATACCTGAAGTTTGAGACAAGCCTACAAACAATATTACAGCAGATACTCAGCCTCCAGGTTAAGATGGTTGCGCTTTTGAGGACAGATTAAACACGAGGTTCGTTATGTGCAGTGCCAAGTGAAAACATCGATATAGAGCAGGTATTAAAAAAAAATCACTTTAAAGATGGTTTTACTAATTGACAAACAAAAATTCCCTTTTAGTGTCAATCAACCAGCTTTCCCATAGACCTACCTCCCAACCAATCGACCAGCTTTCCCCTAGACCTACCTCCAAACCGAGCTTATCAGACTGTAAATTACAAAGAAAACTTAGAATACAAATAGAAGGGGGTGAGAGGGTGAGTTGGGGCTGGATCGATAGAATATTCCATTCACGATAGGTTTTTACCTGGATGACAGTTCGAAAATCATATGTTTATGTTTTGGGTTGCCAACACTTTTAAACGATCACAGTTTTGTTATAAATATAAAGATCTTTAATTACCTGTTATATATTACATTTAAACTAACGTAAGCTTAAGTTTTCTCATACTATTTCATTTTTTTAAATAATTTATTTTTGTCCAACTCGAAACAATATTTTAAACATAATTAAAAGTACAATAAAGGCATCGTATTTACTTGGAAAAGAGAAAATTGTTGTCATTTTTTTTACATACAATACATGATTTTATGATTATTTTATCGTCTGCATCATTGTAAAAAACTTGTTTACCGTTATGTTCAATCCTATGGTTTAAAATTCGTCAGTCGCCATTTGGAGGCTATGTTCGTTAGAAGTTTTTGTGAAAGTGATATTAATATTTTTTTAAGGGGAATAAAACTATAGATAAACTTTGTGTCCGACCTCAAATAAATATATAAATAATATTGGACTAAATTACTGTGGTTAACTATCACATTAATATATTACCATCTGTTTTCATTACAGTCATCCAAAGTGATAGATGTCAGCTGTTGGCGTAGTGATATATTATGGATTACTTCTAGTAACATTTCGAGCTGTCATTCAGGTAAACTTAGCTCGTGAATGCCTTATACCTGAACTATGTTGTTTGGACCGCCACCCTTGGAAACTCACCGACTGCAACTAGCGGTCTCCAGTGCCCAAGGAACCAACCTGGCTCAAGAAGCGTAGTGAAACTCCCTTAGAGCCACGTCTCTCTTCTTTTCCTTTGTCTGTGGCCAAGCCATACACGGTGACGTCATCGCTCTTTCCCCACGCCTCTAACCCTTACATCAACTAGAAACTGCGCAAGGAAGGAAGTGGTGGAGAAAATTGTGTTCAGTAAAAAAACTTACAACCCATTTTAACGCGATAACTTGCATCTAACGCTGCAATGAGCCAATAGTAATAGCGTAGACAGCTAATTTTTCTGGAAAGGGTCCACTAAAAAAAAAATACTATATACCTTTGGCCAATAAAAGTTTAATGAGTGTATATGGACTCCCCGTAGGGGATTATATAAAATTTCACGGGGGCCCAGACCCCCTTTTCTAGGCTGTCCTTGTCCCCCAGTGTGTATATTTCTCTATATATCATAATTGGAGGCGTATATGATTATGATTATTATTATTATTATTATTATTATTAGGTGTTCTGTCTTACGACAGGTCCATTCCTTTTGTCAGTGAACTTAGACCGAAAATGTTCCCTGTCCTCTGCCTCCTCTCTGAGCTCACAGAATGTTCTTCTTTCCAATCAATTCAGCTAATATTTGAATTCTCCTAGGCTCCTCTTTACCTCAACCTTTCCGTCTATAACTTCTTGCAGAAGACAGTTCCTTCTTAAGGATGTATCCGATCCAGCTTTATCTGTACCGAAGAATCAAGTCCAAAATGGTTCTCTTTTCAACCACTCTTCTTAGGACTTAATTTACCACGCTGTCTGTCCACCTAATCTTCTCAAGTCTTCTCCAACACCACATTTAAAAGTTCTCCGAGTATATACAGTACGTTATATTATATAGTAAAATAATATATATTACTTTACTAGAGATGTTGAAATAAATAAGTAAAGTAGTCCATATCCTATAGCACACAATATGTAATGTAGCTTGTTTACCATTTGCGATGGTGAATAAACAAAAAGAGTTTTGGTAACTACAACAAACTCTTCTTCTTACGTCACCATGTTATAATATTTTTTGAGGAGTGGGACTGTAGAGAACATGAGTCAAGGTTAGTTTTGCACTTTTTATGGTAACGCTTTTTTTTTTTGTCAAAATAAATCAAATATTGCTTCAGTAGAAACAGGGAGTTTAATTTTATTCACATGGTGATATCAACAGCTATTAAATACCTGTCAGAGGTGTCCTTGAATTTAATGACAACGTTCTTTCTTGATTTAAAAAGTTTATCGTCTAATGATGATTGTTGCTATTTTCATGACAAATATCATGAATTGTTGATATTACCAATCGAAGAAATTAAAATTATGTTTCTACTGGAGAAATATTTGATTGAATGTGTATTTCACTATACAAATTGCAAAAACATTAGCCCTTTCTTGCGTTCCATATATCCCATGTTAAATGTTGTGATCTACATTTCTAATAAATATCTTTTGTGTGTTAATACGTTTTTTACCTGTAAACCAATCATTTACAACAGTAATTGAGGAGTAAATGAATGAAAGAGCTAATCCTCCTCACACAATGAAGTATGTGTTGTTGTATGAGAAGATATTGCTGCTGTAAGGTAATCTCTTGAAGTTGGAGAGGGGGGGAGAGGGGGAAGTTGTGCGGGGTAGGACAGGTCGACAGCAAGGCGCCAGTCAAGGAGAGTAGCGCCGTATTTGGCCGGAACAGTCACCTCGCCCTAGCACTCACAAAACGTACAGGGGACATAAATAACACCTAATATGCAAGTCACATATAATATCTCATATACTTTACAGCACATTGGGGTAAGGATGTGGGAAAAAGTATCGATACTTTACTAATATCGATATTCTCCTTTCGATACAAGTATTTTTTTACTCGAAATATTTACTGATGTTAGTACTCATCATTCCGGTATCTAATACGTATCGAAAGAAACAACTGTTCTGTTATCTTAACTCATGCTGTTACTAAACGTTTAATAGGGTGGACTGTGGCGGAAGAACAAACTACGCTTTTTCTCAATCCGCACAATTTTATTATATTCTCTATTTGATTTTCACACTAGAAAATAGCTTCAATTATTGAGATTGTCAATTTTTTTCGAATCTGAATAAAGGACGTTTGCCAAAGGCACTGCTAGAACACATTAAATTTTGTTTTTGTTTTATACTTGTAAAATTTAACTGTCGTTATTTAATGTTCATAAGATTAACTTTAAAAAATATATGAGAGCTCCAACATGTATATTTTTTGGCGCAAGGGCTTCTTTGGCCTATTACTTTTGGGGACCCCTCACATACATTATAGGAAACACAAAGAAAACGATAGTAAACGTACAACCCAGCACTCACAAAAGCTATCAGCCATACAAGACTGTACTCTATATACCCTGCCATACAAGAATGTTCTCTATATACCCTGCCATACAAGAATGTACTCTATATACCCTGCCATACAAGAATGTACTCTATATACCCTGCCATACAAGAATGTACTCTATATACCCTGCCATATAAGAATGTACTCTATATATCCTTCCATACAAGATTGTACTCTATATATATACCCTGCCATACAAGACTGTACTCTATATATATATATACCCTGCCATACAAGACTGTACTCTCTCTCTCTCTCTATATATATATATATATATATATATATACACTGCCATACAAGACTGTACTCTATATATATACCCTGCCATACAAGACTGTACTCTATATATATACCCTGCCATACAAGACTGTACTCTATATATATACCCTGCCATAAAAGAATTTACTCTATATACCTTGCCATACAAGACTGTACTATATGTAGGATAAAAGCATATAATGTGCTTACCGCGACACTCGTGCGAGTCCAAGGCGCTGGCGCGTCCCCAGGGCGCATCGTTGTAGAAGGGCAGACACTCGTTACAGTCTGGCCCGGCCGTGTTGTGCTCACAGCGACATACGCGCCTCACGCTGCCGTCCAGAGAAGAGCTGGACACGCACTCGCTGGCGTGACCGTTACACTTGCACCTGAAACACGCATTCACGGTTTGAACAGGAGACACGCACTTGCTGGCGTAAAACTTACACTTGCACCTGAAACACGCATTCACGGTTTGAACAGGAGACACGCATTTGTTGGCGTGATCGTTACACTTGCACCTAAAACACACATTCACGGTTTGAACAGGAGACACGCATTTGTTGGCGTGACCGTTACACTTGCACCTGGAACACACATCCACGGTTTGAAAAGGAGACACGTGTTTGTTGGCGTGACCGTTACACTTGCACCTGGAACACATATTCATGGTTTGAACAGGAGACACGCACTTGCTGGTGTGACCATTAGGGATGTACCGAAAGAAAAGTATCAATATTGTACTAATTTAAAGTATCGGAAGAAAAATATCGATACCGTATTAGTATCGAAAGAGAAGTATCGATAACGGTAAGTATCGGTATCGAGTTATTAATCTGGATCTTTTTTATCAAGTAATAATTTCAACTTTTGCATAGTAATAATTATTGTATTTTCATATTTATTTAAACAATGAAAATTATAATTATTTAACCATGTTATAGTATATTTAAGTCTATCGCGTCTATGTTATGTGTTGGAACTTGGAATTTATGAACGATAGTATTGTATAATGGATTTTATAAAAGATTTTACCATACCAGCTTTCAAAATGCCAATAAAAAGGAAGCTGATGGGAAGTTATTCAATAGCTAAAATAATATAATTGGTAATATATTTTTTCGATCTATTCTCTACACTTCTTTAACCATAGTAAACATTTAATCTAATCATGAGTGTAGATAACAAAAAAGTTGTGTCTTTCAATACCGATCCGATACCAGTGTGTGAGTTCTAATATCAATAAAAGTATCGAGTAAAATACTAGTATCGAAAGGAAAATATCGATATTAGTAAAGTATCGATAATTTTTTCACATTTCTCGTGATAATTGCATATGCACTCCATAGTCGCAATTTGAATAGACGAGAAACGGGTCGGTCACTGCTAAGAATATTCATGAATTACAATGACCTACTTTATCGGCTAGGTTTGGGGAAACTGGGTTTACTTGATACAATATTGTGTTCTGCAAGCAGTGACGTGGCGTGGTTTGTTGCCAGTGTAAGCAAATTTATTTTAAACTACCTACGGCTTGTCTTCTTCATTCCCCATTATAACATCGCTAACCAAGTACACATTAAAATACATCCACACATGAGATGTGGAGGCAGTGTCTATTTAAATGGTAAAACTGGTTCAAATTGGTCAAAAACATATAACAATTTTAACAAACTTTAAGTTCGTTGGTAGCAATCCACACTAAATCAATGGCTATGCTTTTTTTTCACGTTTTAGCACCGCGTTTTAGCACCGCTTAGGGCTATAAGACGCATACGAACTAATTACGCTAAAGTGTTGGGGATGAGGAAGATTGAATTTAAATTAAGTGTACCCGCATTTGCGTGTAGGGANGAAAACACCCTCAGTACAACCAACGGGGATTCTAACTCTGACCTTCCCGTCATCAGCAACACAGTCTATTGCGATTATTGGAGCCACTAGTTATGTTACTCAACAAAAATGAGATCAGGAAGTAGTTGGAAACAGGACTGTGCCATCAGTATACTAAACCTTCCTCTGAAACTTCTCCATTTTCTTCTGTCTGAATCCTTCATAAATGTCTAAAGTATATTTATCCACCCCACCCCACTCCACTCCACTCACTCACTCATCACTAGTTCTCACACTTCCCACGAAGCTAGAGGGCTGAAATTTGGTACAGGTGTTCCTTATAAGCTAATTAGTAAAAGTAAAGATGTTTCATTCTGATATTTTGTGATTAAGGGGGGAGATCGGGGTGGCTACCCTAATCAACAATATTGCTTTATAAAATATTTTTAAGCGTTTATAGGGTAATCATCCGATAAGTTTGTTCTAATAATGCCTTCTAAAAAATATAGCAATTATTTTTAACCCCGTAGATGCTTCTAAGGGGTGGAAAAAAATGAATACATACAATTAATTAAAATATGTAATTACATTTTAATATGCAACTCCAAGAGACAGTAGACGTCTGTAGTTGAATTTTGTGATGTATGTGTGTGTGTGTGTGTGTGTGTGTGTGTGTGTGTGAGCGAAAGGGCCCGACCCGGGGTAGTGTGTAGTGGTGGGGAGTTGTAGGAGGAGGGGAGAGACCTGTCCATCCACGCTCAGCTGATAACACTCCAGGGGGCCTTCCGAAAATAAAACTCCCCATGAGAAACGATACATGGTCACCTCCTTGCGGTGTTTCTCGGTTAGCGCTAAGAACCATGCCATTAAGCTTCAAACAAAAATTCCTCATTTTCATCCAAAAATAAATAATAACACAATATCCCGTATGAAGAATGGGAATTCAGCTAGATAGTAATAAAAAATATCGACTTTATGGGAAGCTTCTTTGGCATTGTGAATATTTAAATCAATTTGTGGATCAAATTACATTTAATAATCCTAAATAGTAAAAAAAAAAAATTATTACAATATTATAAGTTTTTATTTTAAGCCAGAAACCACCCAAAATTACTTCAGACTCCACGACTTCAATTCCACAGCCCTGGTTGGAAGTCGAAAGATTTCACGTACTACCCTTAGCATTTAATAATAAAATATACTATCTGGCGTAATGATAGCTCTTAACTGTAACATTTGGATATTAGAAATGTAAATTGGAAATTAATCCTATCCTATTTTAATTTTAATCTTGAATTGGGAAATTCCTCAGTCAAATATTTTTTGCTTATCCTCCTTGTATAGGATCTATTTTAGTGATGAAACCGGTATAGTAAAATTCAAGGAATGGTTCTAGAAATTAAGCTCTTCAAGTTTTAAATAAAGTAAGTCCTTTACTCACATGGATTCGAAATACATGGTTTGGTAGATACGTGTTCATGGTACTTTGACTTTATATCAAATATTAAGCACCACTTTAAACATAATAGATGGCTTCCATAGAAAGCTGGTGCACAGCTGATGGTGTTGTCGCCATTTTGTTGAGAGCAAGTTGCATTTTTTCAAAGTTTTCCTCACATGAGCAGAATCTGTTTTGGTAGCTTTAACTATAATTTGAAACGAACACATGCATCAAACGTAAATCGTATTTAAGGAACACTTGAATTACGCATTTTTTTTTAACCTGCGCGGAAACCTTCGAAACTAATTAACCACGTAAGCCGAGGAATTACTGTCTCTAGATTGGAGACTAACCTGGCTCCTACGGCGAAGTCCGAGATGGCGTAGAAGTAAGAGCGGAGTACCTGCTCGTCTCCAAACACCTCATCTCCGAAGGTGTTGAGACGGTCTAACGTGATCCGGATATCCGTGGCTGTCACCCACTCCTGCAAAGCACCCAGAACACACGTCCTTAGATACAAACACCACGATAAAAGTAGGTAGGAAGAACCTTAGGTCATTCAATAGTTAAACATTTATTGCACGGTTTTAACAAGACTTCTACAATTATTATAATCTATAAATAGTGATTCAATTATTTCAAATCATTCCAGGTCACACGCTATAAGAGGTCAGACTTGTTACCTTTTGCTTTTTTGCGTGCCACTCTTAAGGTAGAGTAACCATTATATGAGGATGAAATTTAGTATAGCTAGACATTTATAATAATATTAATAATAATGATTATTAATTTATTAACACCACGTCTTACCACCCGTTCGGGCTATACTCATTTACGCTCATGTGTATAATGGTAGGGAGATTGTATGGAGGAGCTACAGTTTAACGTGGGATCCGCACCACGGCGGAGGCCTGGCATTCCACACATTTACAAGTTGTGATTAATACACGTCTTGTCAGAGGTGAAGAAGGAAGGGTTTGGTAATCAGATAGATCTGTGCCGGAACCGAGGATTAAACCCCGGACCCCCAGCACAGAGCTCAGACACCTTACCCCTAGACCACCAGGTCACCGACATTCATAATGATATGTATATATATAATGAAATCTTTATATGTTAAAGAAAAAAATATTTTTACTTTATCGGCAGTTTAAAAGCGGTAAAATAAACTTCATTTTTAAGTGTATAGTTCTTTTTATAGCCCAAAATTTTTATTTTATCTCATATCATAGTACACAATGACGTTATCTAGAGTGAATTTGTTTTTGGTTTTCCAACCTAACTCTGCACGCTAATTTTATTAATGTATCTAAATTGATCCTTATAAACATAGCTTTTAAATATATTCTTTTAACTGTACTGATTGTAGACAAAATCCCGACTAGCAGAACATAATATGCCCGGCCGAGGCAGAGGGTCAATAATCCCAACTAATGCACACCTAGGTAAAACGGACGTCCGCTTTATTAGCTGGTCGGTGTTGCTAGAATGGACTGATACATTGCTACCTGCTATCTTGACCAAAATAACCCCTTATAACCCTCACCCATTACGTGCCAATATTTTATAGACTCAAAATTATCTTAGTAATTCTTATGATAAAATGACCCCAACAAATAACTTGTAGAGGAAAGAAAAGCTATGGTATGTTTAAAGCAAGATTCTGTCAAGAAAAACTTTAAGAAAACACTAACATATTTTTAACGTGCACTTTCTGAACCGACTGATAATATCAGCACACGAGAATTTATATGAGCGAGAGAGAAAGAGCCTATCACTTATACCTGTAAAGGTATTTTCATATACCTTCCAGGGTTTCTTTTACAAGCCACAACCGACATGGGGCCAACAGTTATACTTCCCCTCCGAAGAAAGTTGTGCTACGGATTTTAATCGCTCAAGAGAAATCCGTTAACTCCCGACGGGTCTGAACCCACGAGCATCGGGTCTTGAGGCGGTACTATATTATTAGTTATTAATTCTTAAGTATCAATATTACAGTAAATCAACGCTAGACCAAACCTCGATAGTTCAAAATTTCGTGTAATCCAGACACAATTTTCGAAAATCGATGAAGGGGAACTGTAGCGCTTAACAGACTAAGTCAAATGAAATACGTTTATTTTAGTAGTTAACAAACTCAAAGTTAAAGAGAATTATAAGAAACTAGTGATCAAGAATTTGTGGAAATATGCTTGTATCTCTATAGACCCTCCGTATTCCCCCGGTTAATCCAAATCCAAACAATCTTTAGTCCCGATAAGTTCATATTAACGAGGATCTTGTATCTGTCAAAAGTGACAGCTGCAGAGTATGTAATTTTGCGTATGAAATACGAAAATGGTTTTACAATCCCAGTTTCAAAGTAAGGATCTTATCTGACAGCTAGAAAAGTTAGTGTATTCATACGTCAAGTAATTTGATCTGCAGCTGCCACTTTTGATATATATATTATCAATACTTAAAAAAAATACACTTATAATATGTTAAATATTATTAATATTGAACGCAAAAACAAAGTTTGCGTTTTATAAGAGGCTCCTTCGTGTTGAGCTCGACTGCTGAGGACGGGGAGATCGAAGTTCGAATCTCGGTCGGGTGAACTAATGGTGGTTTTTCCTAAATGGTTTTCCACTCTCACTCCACGCAAATGCGGGTTCACTTCCTCTAATTCAACCTTCCCAATTCCTAATCCATTAGAGCGATTAGTATTTAAAGCGTATAACCTGAACGGGTAGTAAGACGCGGTGCTAAATATTATTATTACTATAAGAGGCTCTTCCTTGGAGATTACCTGTAGGTCGGGGCTGTTTTCGAAGCTGTACGCGGAGGGCCTGCCCTCGAGCGTGGAGAAGGCGACGTTACCCCCTGTGAGAGGTGAGATATCTGAATACTCTGCCGTGCAGAGGGCCCTGGTCTCTTCGGGACCTTGTCTGGTAGAGCTCAGGTCCGGCAGGCCATATGTGTCTCGACACGTGGCGCTTCAAAATAAAACAAAACAAAACATTTTATTTTTGTTCGCTGCATCTCACTACACGTTCGGGTGGTAAAAATATATGCAATGTGGCAGAAAGAAATATAATGGAGACTAGAGAAGGGTACATAAGGATGAGATCCATATCTTGTACTCATCACTAAAAATTTTTTAGGATAGGGGTGTTATTATGAGGTAGACTTGATAGAACTAGCTCCAGATAGGGAAAGGATGTAATAAGGTGGACTGGATATAACTAGCTCAAGATAGGAATAGGGTGTAATGAGGTAGACTGGAATTCCTAAATGGTTTTCCACTCTCACTCCACGCAAATGCGGGTTCACTTCCTCTAATTCAACCTTCCCAATTCCTAATCCATTAGAGCGATTAGTATTTAAAGCGTATAACCTGAACGGGTAGTAAGACGCGGTGCTAAATATTATTATTACTATAAGAGGCTCTTCCTTGGAGATTACCTGTAGGTCGGGGCTGTTTTCGAAGCTGTACGCGGAGGGCCTGCCCTCGAGCGTGGAGAAGGCGACGTTACCCCCTGTGAGAGGTGAGATATCTGAATACTCTGCCGTGCAGAGGGCCCTGGTCTCTTCGGGACCTTGTCTGGTAGAGCTCAGGTCCGGCAGGCCATATGTGTCTCGACACGTGGCGCTTCAAAATAAAACAAAACAAAACATTTTATTTTTGTTCGCTGCATCTCACTACACGTTCGGGTGGTAAAAATATATGCAATGTGGCAGAAAGAAATATAATGGAGACTAGAGAAGGGTACATAAGGATGAGATCCATATCTTGTACTCATCACTAAAAATTTTTTAGGATAGGGGTGTTATTATGAGGTAGACTTGATAGAACTAGCTCCAGATAGGGAAAGGATGTAATAAGGTGGACTGGATATAACTAGCTCAAGATAGGAATAGGGTGTAATGAGGTAGACTGGATATAACTAGCTCAAGATAGGAATAGGGTGTAATGAGGTAGACTGGATAGAGATAGCTCTAGATAGGGAAAGGATGTAATAAGGTGGACTGGATATAACTAGATCCATATACGGATAGGGTGTAACGAGGTGGACTGGTTATAACTAGTTCAATATAGGGATAGCATGTAATGAGAGGACTGGATAGAACTAAGCCAATATAAGGAGATATAGGTGACCCTACATTTACTAAGTGCGGCAGAAAACTTTCAAGTTCGTAATGCCATAGGGCATAGAGTATTATTAACTAAATGGGTTAGAGACGTAAATTCACTTGTTATATATGTTTGCCGCCATTATGCCAACTTGAGTTCTCAGTTTTCAAATAACAGGCTTCCTATTTAAATATAATTTTCTCTATTGTAAGCCTGGCATGTTCCCGGCTACAAGTTGGTAGGGTCTCTCGCTGAATAGGAAAAGTGTGGAGTTCGCCTGTTGTAAGTAGGATATGCAACACGCATCTCTGTTAAGTCACATATATAGTCTATACACCGCATTTACAGCCTCTTCTCAAAGAGTAAGGAGGAATGTACTTAACGGAAGAAAGAGTTTCGATTCGAATAAAAATTATCGATAGCAGTATTTGTATCAAAATAATCATCGTGGAAATGTATCCAAATTTAATGGGTTTTTTTTACCTATTATTTGGTAATTTTAACTTATTTAGTAGTAAGTCGGTTTAGAAACTGCACGTTAAATACGCCAAATAAAATTAAAAAAGATACCGAGGTATTAATATTCTTTTAAGTAAAAGTACAAAAATATCGAGTAAAATGATATGGGTGTCTAAAGAAATATATTGATACTAGCAATATATCGAAACTTTTTCCGCATCCCTAGTCGTGAGTCAACCAATTTCCCAGTATACTGAATAATAAGCAATTCAGGTTGAATGGGAGATCGGTTGACGTCCAAATATCCACTGTACGTGCTTCAATAGGAGAATGTTTAGCAATGGCGACTGGGTTACGGTATTAGGTGGGAGGAGGCCTTTAAGATCATACTCGGGCCTAGACATTTGTTATTTGTCACCGCCCGGGCTATACGCATATCAACTAATTAGACAAACGCGTCAGTGATGAATAAGGTTGTGTTTTAGACAAGTACATTAACGTGTCAACCCTCAATATAATCGACTAGGATTCTAACCTCGATATTTCTGTCATCGGAAGTTTAGTCTATTGCGAAGGTGACGCTTTATATCAATATTCCGCAAAAATGTTAAGTTCATGGTACACTTAAGATTTTTTTTCTTTTTTTGCGGCACACTGTTTTATTTTGGGTACATATCGCGGTGGCTGGAAATGGGTCAAGACATCCAGTCCAACAGTTGTACGGTAAGTAATAATTAGGAAACTATAGACTAATTTGTTTATGAATTAACTTAAATTGTTCCAATATTTAAGATAGATATTTTTCTTTGCCCATTTCTTAACATTTGGAAACAGGGTAAATCATAGCTGTAACCTTACGCGTAAGATTTTTATTTTTTTAGACGTGTTTAAAATATTACTTAGTACTAGTTGGTAAAGTGCGTATGACGCACGGCTGCCGCTCGTACCAATTTAATTAGTGTTCTTATTGAACAGCGATGCGCGGCACTCTGGGCTGTGGCCTCACGGCACACCATTGGCGGAACACTTGTCTTAAGGCGTCACTATTTCAGTAGAATTGATTGCTGGTGGCGGGAAGGCTAGGATTCAAATCCAGATTTACTGAAGGATTTTTTCTCCCCATAAATGGTATTTCAATCTCACCTCACTCAAGTGTAGGTGCATTTTCAATCAAATTTACCTTACTCATTTCTAACCCATTAGTGCAATTAGTCGGATAGCCAGGCCGGATAGTAAATTATTATTAATTTACAATTTTGTGAATAAACTAAACTGAATGAGATAAGCTTATCTCTTTTTGGATTAATTCAATTTAAACGGCTTGATATATTTTCCAGAAGATTAATTAAATTTGAATTCATCGGCAAAAATAATTAAAGGTACATTTTAATTAAAAAGGATAATCTTTCATCTCGCATCTTTTATTAACAAAGTCGCCGCCCACTGTATAAACAAGTTAGAAATGTGGCTACCGCCTGTTTTAACGTGGGTATGAAACTTGCAGTGCTTATAGGTAACACATATAGTCTATACCTCGGGGCGCTTCCACCAAATCGTTCCATCACAAATTAGTTGTTTTTAGTTTTTACATTATCTCGACCGCTCGATTTTATCGCGTCAGCTCGCAATCGAGATATATGAAAGTGCGGCAAACGTCTGTTGGTCGAGATAGAGCCAATTTCTGCGGATAAAGGGTGTCATGTGATCAGCACAATGAACCTTCTAGCAATTTATCTAAGTTTTTTTTAGAACGAAGCCGATACTTTTTTTTTATTCAAGAAGCCCCTAATTTGTCCTCATGAGACCAATTTGACCCTGTTCTAGACCCACTGTTTCACAGAAAATCTAGACGTGCCAGGAATCGGACCCAGGACCCTTGGATCTGTAGCCAGGAACGTTAAACACTAGACCCAAAAGACGGTATATACATATATATTTATATATATATAAATATTTACATAAATATATACATTATAGTTAAATATATTTAAAATCGTAAAACAAACATACGATATATTTAACTATTAAATACTTTTAGTATTCTAATAAAACATATTAACTAAGTATTAAATAACTTTATTTTTATAAATAAAACTAGTATTCATTTAAGTAGTTATTTTAATTATATTCTCACCATACAAAGCTATAATTAATAATTAGAACATAAGCCTTTTAAGACGGAATAGGAGGAAGCGCGAGTTACGTTCAGAATTATTAAAAAATTTACGACATAAATTATTTTTGAAAGAAATAATTCAAATATCGTTTCAGAAGATGCGTTTAGTTTAGTTTTATTCCCATAGTATTCACAACATTTCTTGAATAGCTTGTCATGGGCATTTAAATGAATAGAAAAAGCCTTAGTCAGTCAAAATTACGAGATTTCATGACAAGATATTCAAGAACTGTTGAGATAATTTGGCTTAGCTCAGTCAGTAGCGTGTCCTCCTTTTGAACTAATAGTCCTGCGTTCAATTCCCAGCATGGCCGAAAAATTTAAAGCCGGTTAAATGTGGATATCACATTTCACATTGGCGATTTAACATCGGAAAGCGAACCTGTATGTCGTGTCTGTTCTAGATTTAAGTTAGTTTATAAGTCGTGCGCTAATTATAATCAGACGGCTAAGTAAGTTCACGTTAAATACCTCAAATAAAATAATAAAATCAAACATTTTGACGAATTTTTTGGGGGGTCATAAAAACAGTAAATATGCGGGACTATAGTTCACCCTTCACCTCTAACCCATCAAAAAAGTATTTAAATAAATTATGGATTTAAAAAATATAATATAATATTTGATTTTTCACCTGTAGAACTGGTACGGGATCCATGGACTATCCTCGTTGGTCCTCTTGTAGATCGCGAAACTCTCCGGACGGGGAGAATAGAACCAGAGACGTATGTACGTGATGTCGAACGCCTTCCCTGCGAACCACAAAACAGACAGTATCGATTAGTACTGTTATATCGAGTATCGACACTCGATAGCACAAACATTTTGTTTTGAGAGGTTTCTAATAAACTGGAGGGGTATGTTGAGAACAGTGTCTTGAAAATTAAATTTGATAATAAACACGTTAAAAATAGAAACTCATGTTACCACAGTGGCGTATTAAATATATTACTATAGTATTTATATCATTCATAATCATCATCAATTGTTTATAACCTGTAACCAGGTCAGTTAAGTAAAATGTCTCCATCTCCTTCTATCCATCCACCAATCGTCCTCCTTTAATTTCTTCCATTACTCTCCTCAGGACACTTTCTGTTATATGCTCCTCCCATCTCTTTATTGGCCTCCTTTGCGGTTTTTTTTTTTTTCAAATACTTCATTTCTAACATTTTCTTTAACATCCTCACTTTTTCCACCCTCATTTCATGCCCATACCACCTCAGTCTTGTTTCCTCCACTATCCCATGTACTCCCTGTACCCCTACTCTTCCCCGGATAACTTAATTTTTAATCGTGTTTATCCTCGTGACAGCTAACATGCTCCACACAAACTTTATTCCCATCTATATTACGAGCTAGTTTAATTATTATTATTATTATTAGCACAGCGTCTTACTACCCGTTCGGATTATACGCACTTACGCTAATGTGCAATGTTAGGGTGATTGTGAGATGAAATGAAGGACCTAAAGTTTAACGTGGAATCCGAACCACAGTGGAGGCTTGGCATTCCCCACATTCTCAAGATGTCTTGTCAGAGGTGAAGGAGGGGTTTGGTAATCAGATACATCTGTGCCGGGACCGAGGATTGAACCCCGGCCGCCAGCACAGAAGTTTGGCTAGTTTAATTAATCATATAAATATAAATTATAAAATAATCCATAAATAGGTACTATTGGAAGTTTTTGATAAATTTTTAGAGGCACTATGTAAATTAATAAATCAAAATTAAAGAGATTACATCGTCAAATTTTAGTGACTTTAATTTAATGTTTGTGGTCAAAAGTGGGCTTCCTATATTTAAAAAAAAACTGGTTTAGGGTGTAAGGGGACACATTAGTGACAAATTTATATTCAACCATCAAACGCTGGAGTCGACTCATCAGAGTGAGAAAAGAACTGGAATAGCTGTGATGGTTTTATTGTAAGGCTGGGCTTATATTCGAGCATAACACATAACTAATAGTAAATAGCGCATATCGTACGGTGCACAATTCATAAGAAAGTACAACGGTTTAAAATTAAACGTAATATTTAAATATTTACTTATATAGATTGTCTTTAATAGAAAAATTGACAAACCTCTTTGCATTAAATTAAGGGTTTTTTCTAGATTTATTATTATTTAGCACCACGTCTTACTGCCCGTTTGGTTTATACGCTTAAGTACTAATTACGATAATGGGTTACGAATTTGGAAGGTCGCATTTTAGAGGAAGTGAGCCCGCATTTGCGTGGAGAGAGTGGGAAACCATTTAGGAAATCCCCTTCCCCTCAGCTCACCCGACAGAGATTAGAACCTTGATCTTCCCATTCTCGGCAGACTAGTTCAACACGAAACTATAGCGCGTTAGCTAACTACTCCAACATGGCGTGTTTCACTCTAAAAACCACGTTAGTTAAACTGTATCTTTTGAAACTGGACATTAACTTTTGCCAATACTATTAAATCCAATTCGACTTTTTATTTAGTTTTGATTTAATCACACTCAATAATGACAGACCTACTTCTCAATAAAATGGCCCAAAATGTTATATTTCCATTTTATTTTCAATCATAAATACAATTATAGTACTTGATGTCCAAACCAAAAAAAATTCTTTAATAACAAATAAGTATGGCTTCCACAAAGCATTCCAAAAATTAATACAAAAGCTAATTCCCGTGTTCTGTGTATACTGGCGTTTAATTGGTTAGAGCTTCCTCTCGCATTCTTATTGGCTGATACAAGGGCCGTCTATTTGCAAGTCAATGCATAGCACAATAAAAGTTAAAATTTAATCAACTTTATGTGGTGTTCTCTATTTATCGATTATAGTATAGTTGAAAAATGTATTATGTTTCAAATTCTTGTGTACTATGCGCTATGCACTATTCGCTAATGGTTATGCGTGAATATTAGACCAAATTAGCTTATTCGATAATGGTCTGGTGTTAATATCCTTGACAGAAATTAAACTGAATTTTACAAACGCTAAACATTTCGATTGAATTCTAACCATTGAAAAAGTTTAAACATTCTTAGGAAACTTTTTTTATCTCACATCTTTAAAGTGCTTTGTATTGTATCTCTAGATCTTACTAATATAATGATCGTTTTCTCCTAGAAATAAAAATTAGCTTGATCTAGTTTAATATTAGCCGCTAGAGCTCAGAGCGTGCCTAGTTACAGCGATCTCAACGGAAAGAGAATGAACTATCTTCCACCAGTAATGGTAGCTCAGTAGTGTATAGTTTCCCAACTAGCACTTTTAATTGTGATTATGTATACAGTAAATCATATCAATCACGCTATCTGTCATGGTTAGAGGAAAATTGTGGTTCGGGTTGAGGGTGGAAGGGTATTCTCGGTTTAAAACCAATTAAAATTTGTTTATTTCCTAAATTTTAGTTGTTTTTCTTAAAATCACGACCGAAAAAAATATAACTTTGAACAATTATTTGTTCATCTTTCACTGTCCAACCCCAACTAAGGTTTTAAACTTGGAATTCAAACCAATTATTTAAAATTTTACTGCTCTCAGTCGCAAAAGGGATTAGAATTAAAACACCACTAAAATTACGATTTTAATAGGTTTATAACAATTTAATCGATGATAAAAATGTATAGTTTCCTTATATTAGGTATTGAAATAAAAAATAGCGTAAAATGTAGTTATGTTTATGTGAAAAAATAGCCACACGCGTACAAAGAAAGCATTCTCGTTTTAAATTTTTCGATGACGAGGAAGGAATTGTTCGAATCCTTGCTAGGTGTAATAAAGGTGATTTTTTTCAAAAATAGTTTCTCACTCAAATTCCACGCAAACGAGAGTAACTTTCCTCTCAATTCTAATCGTTATCACCCCTTTCCCTAAGTATGTATATACAGTCACACATACATACATATATGCAGATATATATATATATATATATATATATACATACATACATACATATATGCAGATATATATATATATATTAACACCACACCTTACTACCAGTTATACACCTATGTACTAATTACAATAATGTGCGAGGGATTAGAAAGGATGAATTGAGAGGAAATGCACCCGTATTTTCGTGGAGGGAGAGTGGAAAACCGTAGAGGAAAATCTATCCTCAGTATACTCTACCGAGATCGAACCCCGATCTCCCCATAATCGGCAATCTAGTCTACTGTGAGAGTGACGTCTTAGACCATGCGGTCATTGAAGCAGGTACTATAAGTATAGCTACGCTTACAGTCCGACCGAGTAGTCGAATGTAACTTAACAAACCGACAGGTTTGGTATAGTGGTTAACATTCCTTACCCTGGATTGGAAGGCCGGGATTCGATCTAGACATAGCTCACAGTATAGTTACCTCTTTTGAGGTATATCATATTTATCTCCAAGCAAATGCTGTTGTAATTGTTTTTAAAAGTATCCTTCTCACCTCTCTCTCAAGCTTAGTCTACGCCGCACGATGAAAACCACCTCAGCTGAGATTTGAACCTAGACGTGTCCTTTCCTTACCACACCTTAGACCATGTGACCACAGGTACGAATAATATTCACCTAGTTTTTACTTTATCGCTATCTTACAGGTAGAGAAAGTATTGTGATCGTCATAAAAATTAAACTCGAGATTTTGATGAATGTCGACGTTTCATGACCTCCCGAATCCAAAAGTGTTTTTTTATTTTATTTTCCGTCTATCTGTCTGTCTGTCTGTCTGTACCTCCAACTAGAGCCTAAATTATTTTACCGATCAGGCTAAAACCTGGTATCTAGGGTTTTAATAGGGTTGGGGAGAGGAGTTTTTGGAATTGAATATCTAACCCTAAAATTAAGAAGGTCAAAAAGAGAAAAAGTCGATTTTCTCAAAATAGGTTCTAACGATTTTGATTAAATTTCATTTCTAAACATTTATAAATATTGCAAACAAAATGGCTTATATCAATATTTAGGCAACATGACTTGAAGGGCTCCGGTCTGATGCGTAAATTATATTTTTTTATAATATCTCCGTAACTATTTGAGATATAAAATTACTTATCATTAAAAATATGTAGGTATATTAATAATACAAATATTTTATTTGAAACATATTTTTCAAAAACCAATAGATTTCAAGCTATATGCAAATATTTATATTTTCTAACTTTTCGGACACAAAAGGTAAAGTATTGCGACCGTAAAAAAAAAATCTGAAATGTTGATGGATGGTCTCGGGACTTCCCGTACCCTAAAAAGTGGTATTTACAATGCCGTCCGTCTGTGTGTCAGCTTAAACTTAAAATTAAGAGTAATTTAATAATGGGCGAAAAGATCAAAATTAATTTTCTCAAAATCGGTTCTAACAATTTTGATTAAAACTCGTATCTAGGCGTTGATTATAAATACAATGGCTATTTTTACTTTCCCATGAAAATTACTTTTAGGGTACTTAAGAGAAGCTGAAATTTTCGTATCTCTTCAAATATTTGAAATACTAAATTACTTATCATTGAAAAATTGTAGTTCTATTAAAAATAAAAAACTTTTATATGAAATATATTTTTATAAAACCAACAGTTTCCGAGATATCGGCAAATATAATAATACAATTTTGCGAGTTTTAGTTGTAAAGAAATATTACTGAAGTGTTAATGCAATAGATCTCCAATGCCAAAGGGTAATTAAATATAAGTTTCTCAAAAAGTGTATGTTATTTTTACTTAAACCTCTTAGGAGAAAATGTTTGTACAACAATAATCTATCTTCATTTTAGACTCAATAGTCAATATTTACATTTTTTATTGGTCAAAACTTATAAATGGGGAATGTAATAACTATGCGATGACCTGAAGATATGCAACACTTAATAATAATACATCTTGTGAATGTGGGGAATGCCAGGCCTCCACCGTGGTTCGGATTCCACGTTAAACTGTAGGTCCTTCATTTCATCTCACAATCACCCTACCATTACACATTAGCGTAAGTGCGTATAACCCGAACGGGTAGTAAGACACGGTGCTAATAATAATAATAATAATAAT
>CABEEJ010000037.1:63175-104776 GCA_901482245.1 Timema douglasi
TGTAAAAAAAAAAAAATCTCCATTATATTCGACCGAGATTTGAGCCCTGATCTCCCAGTCTTTAGCAAGTTAGTGTGACAAGAGAATGATGCCAGCCATTTGGCTAGGGCAGCAGGTAGATAGACACATTTTAAAATGTATAAATATCTATCTAAGTTTCTAATGAATACCCCTCTCCACCTAGAAAAATTGGCTTTCTACGCCCTCTTCCCTATTGAAAAATTGGCTTTCTACGCCCTCTTCCCTATTGAAAAATTGTCTTTCTTCGTACCTCTTCCATATTGAAAAATGGTCTTTCTTCGTCCTCTTCCATATTGAAAAATGGTCTTTCTTCGTCCTCTTCCCTATTGAAAAATTGTCTTTCTTCGTCCTCTTCCCTATTGAAAAATGGTCTTTCTTCGTCCTCTTCCATATTGAAAAATGGTCTTTCTTCGTCCTCTTCCTTATTGAAAAATAGGCTTCCTACGCCCTTAGAAGCACTTTACCTTGGCTTATACATACCGTTTTTCTTATATAATTAGCTACAAATACATACGGGAAAGAGTAAAGTAATAATTGCTTTTCAAATTACTTTGGAATAAAGTTCCCCGAAGCATCATAAACAAAATAATTATCACCACCTATGGAAAAGATAAAATATTGTATAGCCAAAATATCTAAAGACTTTTTTTTTTCTTACCATATGAACGTATTTGACAAATGTTAAATAAATCAGAAAGTACTCTGAGAACAAATTATTTCATTCTATAGTGTGAAATGAGGTTATTTATTATTGAAAATAGTTTATATGTGAAGTAGAAAAACTGTTTTCTTTTAAGACAGGTACATACGTTTTCCTTTATTTGAATATAAGATTTTCAAGAAAGATATTTTAGATAAATAATCTAAGGTTTTTCTTAGTAAAAATTTTGTGTGTGTAACTGCCTCAATTTTAAAATTATTTTAATATGATTCCGTTCATTGCGTTTAAATATAATGCTATGCTTAATAGTAGCTTTTTATTGCTTAATTATATGAAAAATATAATAACCAGACACCTCTTTGTAAATTTCAATTTATGATAACGGGTTGAACCCTATTTCAAACTTGTACACTCCGTTTAACCTGAAGGGTAGTAAACTTACCTTAGTCTTTTCCACTATGGTGTAATTTAGCCATAAAGAAAATATTGCTACAGTTCAGAGTAAACTGAATGTACATTTGTAGTCGTCTCAAGAACCAAACCCGGGATATAATTACGGAATTTTTTTTAAAAACAATTTTGTATATATATACATGTATATATTTGTATATATAAATATGATGCATCTCTATATGAAAAACACATCCAAGTTATTTAAATATTAAGGTGGATATGTAGGGAACATAAGTTAAGGCCAGTAATTTTGCGGTTTTTATTTATAAACGTTTTTGGTCGAAATAAATCAAATTCATCTCCAGTAGAAACATAAGAGTATAATTTTTTCCCCCATGGTAATATCTACAATTGTTGAATATCTGTCAACAACTGCTTGATATCATCATCATGGATAGAAAATTAAGCTATGTTTCTACTAGGGCAATATTTTATCTATTCTGGCCAAAATGTTTTTCCGCAAAAACATCGATCTTAAGGTGGGATGGAAGGGGACGTGAAAAAAGGGCAGTGTTTTTGCAGTTTTTACGGCAAGGACTTTTTTTTGCTAAAATAAATAGAATTCTTTTCCAGTACAAACATAAGAGTTTAATTTTCCTCGCATGGTGATTATATATATATATATATATACAGTTGTTGAATATCTGTAATGAGCATAGTGGTATTAGACGAGAAACTTTTAAATGAAGATGTTGTCATTAAATTCTAAGACGCTCTCGACAAATATTCAACAATTATTGAAAAAAAAATTCTATGTTTGTACTGGATCAATATTTGATTTATTTTGGCCAAATAAATGTTTTGCAAGAAAAAGTGCAAAAAACACTGGGTTTTTTTTTCGCCTACCCTTCGATTCCATATTAAATAATGTTCCCTACATCTCTACCTTAAGGTTACGTCGTAAAGTCACAATATATTCTTTGTTTCAAGGGTTAAGTTTTGAACAAATCGTTGTAAGGGTCGCGAAAAGGACAAAGCGAGACTCATAGGGGAAGAAGCTGAGGGTGTAATGTTGATTGGCTAGAGTGGTCGGTAGTGGGATGGTGGACCATTAAAACACATCTCAAGACACCGCCACGGACCCGAGGAAGATTGAAAAAAGACCGAAGAAGAGCTTTGCTGCGATCACACACACAAAAAACAACAAAAAAAAACTCAGCCTTAATGCATCAAAATACTAAGCATCCTCATTTTGACCCCTCAATTATGTAGGGCTACGCTACCTACCTGCCAAGAAACTCAAAAAAATAACTCGTTATTATCTCGGGTAGAATCACCCACTTGTACAAGGGACCGTAAACAATTTCAGTGACTGGAAACCTCTACTTAGAATAATTAATAAGGTTTATTTTTGTCTTGTGAACCACCGAAATGGTCCAATGATTGCTACCTAAATGCCACAATGCTAAGCAAACATCTTGAAAGGAAACGATGGAAAAGGGAATAGACTGTTAACAACGGTTTACAAATGACAAGAGATTTTAGCCGACACCCTTAGCTCAGTCGACAGCTTGTTCGCTTTGTAAGCTAAAGGACCCTAGTTTGATTCTCTGCACGAACTAAAAGAGTATAATTGGCAAAATTGGGCTGCCCTTATGCTCAATGCTGAATTAATGACCAGGCGAGTGGTCTTTGTGTGTGTTATAGAATTTAGTTATTCTATAGGTAAGAAAATTCCAACTGAAAAGTGGCCGAGGGCCATAAGCGAAACTAGGAGTCTAGTGGTGGGGCCGCATCATAATCGGCTAAATTTGACCAAGCTAGGCAAAAACTAGAGCAGATATTTAATTGTTAATTAAATAGGAAGTGTTAGTTAAAACATTTTAAAAACAAATTAAACGAAATGTTCGGCTAAAATATACTACATTTTGAATGTCAATCTAATAAAGCTGATGCAAGAAAGGAATTAAACACGAACAAACATCCCTTGTTGAAGCTTTCGTGGATTGTTTCCATGAAAATCAAAACGTTCCGTTTCTCATCTAAAAAATATTATTTTTACTACAGTAGATTATTATTATTATTAGCACCACGTCTTACTACCCGTTCGGGTTGTACGCACTTACGCTAATGTGCAATGGTAGGGTGAATGTGAGATGAAATGAAGGACCTACAGCTTAACGTGGAATCCGAACCACGGTGGAGACCTGGCATTCCTCACATTCACAAGCTGTGATTAATACACGTCTTGTCAGAGGTGAAGGAAGGGTTTGGTAATCAGATAAATCTTTGCCCGGACCGAGGATTGAACCCCGGACGCCAGCATAGAAGTCTGACACCTTACCCCTAGACCACCAGGTCACCTACAGTAGTTACTTTCCAAAGAAACTTCACGGGCCATAAAAAATTAAAAAATTCATCACGTGCCACTAGTTAGAAACCCTTACATAGGTGACGTGCTGATGTATTCGGTCGGCAAAAAAAACCACTTTAAATATTATTGATAAAATAAGTAAGTTTTAATAAATAAGTAGGATGCCCAAGACTGAAGTGGTCTCTATATTATGCTCTTAAAAAGTTTGGTTAGAAAGTTAATAATAAAAAAAAGTAGCAAAGTGAAAAAAGTGAAGTGGTCTTGGTTGAGTGCACTTTTGTCTGTCGGAACAATAATTGGTCCTTACACTGAAAACTTACTTCCATCACGAGCAAGAAGGTTCAGGTGTGGTCATAATGGACAATTGAATCTTTATCGAAGTGCTCACGTCTCTGGGACAAAGTGTTTTTAAAGTAAGCAAGCATACCAACAGATCAACGTTTGGAAACGCCCTGTTTGTAAGCCGGCATTACAGCCGACCAGCCGCGCTGCCAGTGTAGATACATTAAACTAAATTGTCTGGTTTCCACGGGCGGCAGAAATACGCGCGACTCTTTCAAAACAGAACCACGTGTTTTTGTGCTAAGCTAACAATTACAGTATTACTTATTACTATAAAATGTCATCCCAACAATCTCTTGAGAGCTTAGATGTGGAAATGTTTATTAGTGAGATAGAGACGCTACCAGCCGTTTGAGATTCAAGTTCATCTGAACACAGCAATCAGAAAGAAAAAAACAATATCATGGAAATCATTGTGCAGAAAGTTTATTCCAAATTCAAGTATTACGTAAACCCCTTAGGCGGAAGGGGAGGTCCAAACAATGCTTACGTAAAACAGAGAGAGACAGGAAAGAATGGGGGAGGGTGAATCACGAGTAAATTAAAAAATATTTTATAATGCTATACATTTCTAAATTTTACCAGTTTAATACAATAAATCTAGATATAATGTATAACAATGCTCATTGCGAATTATTGTGAATTATTTCGCACCATTAATGTATAAGTCTTGTTAATAACTACCAACAATTTATATAATGCATGTAATGATACGGATTTGGACCCCTCTCATATATTAAAAAAGTCATGGATGAAGTGCATTTTTCTTTAAAGTATTGTGTGTAAAATATCCTTTCAAGACTTCATCAATGGAGAATCACGCGCTTTTCAGAACTAATGTCAATAAATTACACCATAAAGATTATTTTTCTTTAAAAATAAACTCCGTAGCAATATCAAAAAAGCAAGTGACGCTAGCTCCCTCTACCCAATAGAAAGATAGCCTTCCCAACACCTGTCGCCAGGACTCTTTTTATTAGTTGGTTTTAACACTGGTGACAAGAGGTCCAAGAGGCAAGGGGTAAGTCATGTATAAGCCACTTGTGCGTATGAATTCATTACAGTGGACAGCAATAGCCAAGAACTTTGTAATAAAATAGAGAACTTGGTAATATATCAAAGACAGTAATTATCAGTGTCGTCAAATCTTTAGCCCCATGGGTGCAATGATCTAAATAAATCGTGTGCAATTTTAAAGGTCTTACTTATTTCATAAGTGTAAAAAATATCACTATAATTGGCGGTTCGATCACGGGGCTATAAATACCAATTATATCATCAAATAACGAGAACATCTTAATTGGCGCCCAACGTGCAACCGTATTTTCATAATTAGCGCCCATCGAGCGGCGTATATTTCAAAACATTCCGTATCTTCATAATTGGCTCCCAATCGCGGGGCAATTATATAATAAAAATACCGTACCGCTCTAATTAGTGCTCGATCACGGGGCAAATATCAACTAACTAAACGGTATCACTTTAATTGGCGACCTTCACGGAACGCGTATCATCATAATATGAATGAAAAGTTATATTAATTCCTGTTAGAAGGACGGAAAAAGGGGGAGAAGTGTCCAAAATGGCCAAAAATATGATTTTATTACTGAAATCTTAGAAGAAAACATGGGTTTAATATTGGCACCTCGACAGAAGCTCTGATACGGGCGTTAGCAGCGCTGCTAAACACGCTCGTGGAAACAGGCTCTTATTTACACTCCATATAAATCTTGTCTAGCGAAGAGAAAAACTAAAGGTGTTATTTTTGCCTATAAATAGTAAGAAAACTTGTTTGAATGCGTGGTAAGAACATTATATTCGGTCACGAGAAATCTTGTCTGTAGCTATTGCTAATAACATTTTAATACTGTAATGACATTGATTTTTCCATATTTATTAATATTTAAAATAATACTTTAACGTAAATATTTTTATCTTACTTATTTTCAGTGATTTTAAATTAAATTCATCTTTTTTAAACGACAGTCATGTTTTTTTCTTTCTTTTAGCTGCACGTGTTCGAAGCATGGTTTCTTTCCGGGCTGTATTACGCAGTATTTAAGATTAGGTGCATAGTTAAGCCATGTCTATTTTTAGTTTTAGCGCTCAAATAAAATAACTCCATTGGTAGATGGAAAAAAAAAATCAAATAGTGACCTGGGTTTGAGAGTACAAAGCTACGGGAATACAGAGCCAAGCCTTGAAAGACGGCATAGTATTGAACTCATCTTACCCACTGAATCGTCATGTGGAACAGACGTGTTTCTAACTTTTCTTACCCGCTGAATCGTCATGTGGAACAGACGTGTTTCTAACTTTTCTTACCCGCTGAATCGTCATGTGGAACAGACGTGTTTCTAACTTGTCTTACCCGCTGAATCGTCATGTGGAACAGACGTGTTTCTAACTTTTCTTACCCGCTGAATAGTCATGAGGAACAGACGTTTTTTTGTACTATCGTGATAAAATATATATTATCAGCATGTACGGGTGTAACAAACAATGCGTATTTATTTAAATAAATTGCATAATGGAACAAATATTTTTCTTAAAGTAACATCCTATCAAAGCAGTTCAGTACGACATAGCTAAAAGACGACCGGTGAGAGCTTTCCAGACGACACCCTTAAAACGTAAAATGAGAAACGAGGACGGCAAACGGTTCGTAACAAAAGGAGCCCAACCCGTGATTCGTTACAATATATATAAAGAAACTTAATTTTTAATAATTTTATTTAAGGTGAGTTCACAGGGAACGCGAGTAAAGGGAAGTATTTTTGCAGTTTTTGGATCTAAACTTTTTTTGGTCAAGATAAATCAAATAATTCTCCAGTAGAAATTTAGTTTGATTTTCTTCACATGGTGACCTCAACAGTTCTTGAATATCTCTCAAGGATGTCCTGGAACTTAGTGACACATTTTTCTCCTCATTTAAAAAGTTTATCTTCTAATGCCGCTATGCTAATGAAAGATATTCAACAACATTTGATAACACCACCATATGAAGAAAATTAAAATATGTTTCTACTGAAGCAATATTTTATTTTATTTTGCCAAAAAAGATTTTACTTTAAAAACTGCAAAAACACTGCCTTTTACTTGCATTCACTACACTCTCACCTTGAAACATGAAAATATATTGTTAACCCACTAGCAAATCCTCATTAAAGTACCAACATTATAAAACACCTTTCTTCTCTACCCACGATTGACGGACCAGTGAAATTGGTCGGGTGCAAGAAGTGAATACATCTGAGGAACACTTTACAGGACCTTTAATAAGAGGTAAGAAGACCAATTTTCCCACAAAGCAGAAGTGAAGTCTTGAAAAGCACTCAGGAACTCAGCATTATGATCTCAACAACCTCAAGATGACAAGGTTCCAACTAACTCAATCCGTTTCAGGAAAGTAGCTCGTCATAGTAGGTCCATCTATTGGTGTCGAAAAGTCGCGTCACGGATCTTTTAGCTTAAAAGTGGGAGGGAAGGAGAGTTAAGGGCAGTTTTATTGAGGTTTTTATGGCAAAATTTATTTTTTTGTCGAAATAAATCAAATGTTTCTCCGATAGAAACATAAGAGTTTAATTTTCTTCACATAGTGATATCAACAGTCGTTGAATTACTGTAATGATCGTAACGGCAATAGATGAAAAACTTTTAAAATAAAGATAAGGTTGTCTTTAAATTCTAGGACAACCTTCACAAATACTTAGGAACTGTTCACATATATATGTGAAGAAAATTAAATTCTATGTTTCTACTGGAGAAATGTTTGATTTATTTTGGCCTAAAAAAAGTTTTGCTCTAAAAGTAGAATACACATTGACCTTTTCTCACGTTTTTTACATCCCGACATTTCCACCTTAATAATGTTCAGCAGATAACCACTGGGAAGGGGCGTAGGGGTAGCTAAATTGACAAGGTACAAACTTCTCAATAATGTTAAGCATTTTCAAGTGATCTCTCAATTATTTTATTTTCTTATCATAGCATCTTACTACCCGTTTGGGCTATACTAACTAAGCTAAGGTGTTAAATATGAGTAAGGCCAAGTCTAAAGGAAGTGTACCAGCATTTGTGCGGAGGGAGAATGGAAAACTGTTCTTTTAATTGTTTTTATGGTTTTATTATTTTTTTGGTAAACCATTTATGTGATAGTAGTTAAACTTTCGTTCGAAAATAAAACATTACCGAGGAGCTTCCAAAACATTTGCGTCATTATAAAAACTCTGTAAAACTGTGTATTAAGGTTTAATAATAAATAAATAAAACTTAAAACAGATATGAAAGTATTTCTTACATATTAATTCAAATGCTAAACAAGGCTACTAAAACTGTTTATCTTGGAACTAATCTTGTAAATCAATAAAGTACGAATGGTTTCCTAACATAAAAAATCAGTTTTAAAATTATTTCAACCCTTGCTTGGACACCTTTAAGAAGATCGCCTACGGGAGCACTGAAAAGAGTTGCAGGAGTTCAGAAATCCTAACATTATTTAAAAAGGTCATTTGTTATTTTAATATATGTTTAGTGTCAAAACGGTGGCGAAAGGTATCAACATGTTCCTAAAGATTTTTAAAAAACTTGAATCTAAACTTGTATAATTTAAAAAGGTGAAATTAGCCCATTTCAAACAAAGTTTCACACAAAATGCTCAAGTTTTGAGTTAAATAAATAATAGAGACACAAATATAGTCTTCCTCAAAACAAAAAAGTTCTTAACAGGGTGACAACAGAACATTCTAGGAAAGTATTATTACTTTGAATGTTTTGGAGCTTCAGAACTGCCATAACCATAGTATAATACATTCACGACCTTCATTTACTTGTATGACAGCTCAAAATTTACTAGAAATAGTCCCTAATGTATCCCTACCCCAACAGCTGACATCCGTCACTTTGGATAACTGTAATAAAAACATATGGCGATGTATAAATGTGATAGTTAACCACAGTAATTTAGGTCAATATTATTTATATTTATTTGAGGGGGGTACAAAGCTTATTTATCGTTTTATTCCACTTAAAAAACAATTATTATTCACAACACCTTCACAAAAGGTCTAACGAACATTGCTTCAAAATGGCGACCGACGAATTTAAACCATGTGATTGAATATGACAGAAACAAGTTTTTTACAATGATGCACCCACGCAGTGAATAAAAATATTTTATTCAGTTAAATACTTTGAAATACGATAAAATAATGTCTTATATATTAAATAAATGACAAGTATTTTCTCTTTTCCAATTAAATATGATGCCTGTATTGAAAGGTATTAATGTACGCACTATATTACACATCATAGATAACATTCCAAAACGGAGAATAAGTACTTTTTAATTATGTTTAAAATATTGTTTCAAATTGGATAAAAATAAATTATTACAAGTAATGAAATAGTGTGAGAAAAACTAAGTTTACGTTATTTAAAATTTAAACTATAACATGTAATTAAAAAACTTAACAAGTATAACAAAACATTGATCTTTTACAAGTGTTGACAATCCAAAACCTAAACATATCATTTTTTGAACTGTCATCCAGGTATAAACCTATCATGAACAGACTCTAAATAACAGTGTTCGGATATTTCCTGAGGTCTTTAAGGTTGGGTGCAAAATAGCTCGAATTAAGATAAATAATTTTGCAGTTTTTCTGACAAATCAATTATATTGATCAGAGATTCTAGAGTAATCTTAACAGTTCTGGAATATTCTACTATGGTCATAGTGTAATTTGGACAGAAACATTTTAAATGAAGATAAAAAGTTTGGTTTAGCTTTCTACACATGTAATAATATTAAGTTACTGTATATCTATCATGCTCATACACCCAATATCATTGCTAAGGAAACTGCAGGTCTTATGGAGGATAATTTATCCTCACTCCCCCTCGATAAACTGTTGCCAAATTTCCTCGCTTTCAGCTATGTCTGGAGATGATGGGATCGTGTACTGGCAACCTCGACTAACCAACGTTGTGAAACTTATCTTATATTTAAGGGGAGATTGACCACACAAAAACGAGAAAATGACAATGTTGTATCCCAATAGTAACCATGCTGATCCTTCAGCGATGATTTCCAGTGTAGTGGTATTTAACGAGAAACTTTTTCTCGTCATTTAAAAATGTTCTGTTCTCCACTACAGCCATGGTAAAATATTCAAGAATGGTTTAGATTACACTATGTAGAAAATTTTACCAAAGCCATAGATGATTTATTTTTGTCCAAAATATTTGTTGCTATAAAACTGAAAAAATAATATGTACCTTAAAAACTCGCTATCCCCCTTTAATATAAGAAGTTGTGTGAAAGGTGTTAAAAAAGTATCAATACTTTACTAATATTGATATTTATCTTTCCATACTAGTATTTTTACTAGAGTTTTTCCGATAATTTTACTTATATTAGTACTAAAAATCCGGTATCGGAACGGTATCGAAATAAACACGTTTTTTGCGATCTTCGCTCATTTTGGATTAAATACTTACTGGGGTGGACTGTGTATGAAAAACAAATGACACTATTTCTTAATTCTCATTCATTTTCTGCATGAAAAGCAAGAAGAACTATAGCTGGTACGGTAAAACCTTTCATAATATTCATCATGCAATCATATCTATTAGCTCTTCCAAGTTCCAACATATAGCATATACGCGATACCTATGTATACTATAATATGGTTAAATCGTTATAATTTTAAGTCTTTAAATAAACCTAAAAATACAATTATTTTGATGCAAAAGTTGAAATTATTATTACTAGATTTTTTTTTTCCACACAGATTAAAATTTCAATACCAATACTTAACTGTTATCGATACTTTTATTTCGATATTAGTACGGTATCGATATTTTTCTTCCAATACTTTTAATGAGTAGAGTATCGATACTTTTATTTCGATACCACATCCCTAGTCGTGAGTTAGTACCTTTTGACACCGAGACGACTCAACCGCTCTTCCAACAACACATCAGCACGGGGAAATAAAGTGTCTAGTGTTTTACAGCGGTCTATTGTTTAGCTGTACTCTCGAGTAGTTCATCGTTTCTTCGTCTTCTTCTTGTCTTTTTTTTTATTGGATCTCAAATTTTCTGGGGGGTATCGCGTGGAGGGTGGGGCAGAGGGGTGAGAGGTGGTGCGTGTATGAGCAGGAGCAGAAGGTTAGTTTTGATGGGACCCCATAAATTACTAGATGGGAGGCTTTGCAGACGGCGTGAGGGAAAGGTATGTTATGTGTGCGTTCTAGAGTATTATTGGACTCCTTCCCCTTTTACAACACCGTTTTAGTTATTCTTCTATGTGAACCCCATTTTTAAAATTAAAGACTTTATAAACCTTGAAACTATTTTTTTAAAGGGGGAGGGGGGAACGAGATCATATAATTTGTTTATCTTTAAAATTGGACTGCTCATTGGATTAAAAATGTTTCAAAATTTCTGGTCATCCAGGTGAGATTAAAAGGTAAAGGGAGCTAGTGACAGAACGTTTGCAATTCCTATAGCTTTTTTTTTTTGACATAGTAAATAAAATATTTCTTTGGTGGTCAAATGATTTTAAAGGCATTACTCGTGCCAAGGATTGGGCTACCGATTACAGGAGAGATTGGGTTCTAATCCCAGCCAGGTGTACTGAGGAGGTTTTTTCTTAAATAGATTTTCACCCTTCCTCCACGCAAATGCGGGTACACGTACTCTAAATGTGACTTTCCCTGTCCTTAATACGTTAGCGTAATTAGCACATATGCCTACAAACCGAACGGGTAGAAAAATGCGGTACATAAAAAAAGTGTTAATAGTATGATTTTATTTCAGTTGATTTTACTTCCACCCGCTTATACCTCATCTACTGCCAGACCACTGTAAAATATAATTTATACCCTGATTTTTGTTTTAAGCCCGTTCTAGAAGAATTATTATTATTAGTAACGCGTCTTACTACCCGTTCGGGTTATACGAACTTACGCTAATGTGTAATGGTAGGATGATTGCGAGATGAAATATAGGACCTACAGTTTAACGTGGAATCCGAACCACAGAGGAGGCTTGGCATTCCACACATTTACAATTTGTGATTAATACACGTCTTGTCTTCTATAAGGACTTCCTACAACGGTTCGAGAAGGCCTTTTAACCTACCAAAATACTAATATACAGTAGGATTCTGGTACGAAATAAGACCTTCCAGAATCGGGTTTATACCAAAACCAGGTTGTAGTTTAAATTGGGGATCTATAGAATGAGAGAAAATATAGTGTTTTTTGCAGTTTTTATAACAAATTTTGTTTACAAAAATAAATCAAATAGTGTTCCGATAGAAACACAGTTTAATTTTCTTCATATGGTGATATCGACAGTTCTTGAATATCTGTCAAGGGTGTCTTGGAATTTAATGTCAACTTTTTCTCTTCATTTAAAATGTTTATCATCTAATGTCGCTATGCTCATGACAAATATTCAACAACTGTTGATATCACCCTTTGAATAAAATGAAACATTATTTATCTACTGAAACAATATTTAATTTATTTCGACCAAACAAATATTTTGCTATAAAATCTGCCAAAAGAAATATAAAAGAAACCTGCCCTAACTCCCTGCAGCCATACCTTTTAAGGATGCCCGGGCTTGAACCAGTGTTCTAATAACACCTCGCTAACCATTCGGAAGAAGTGGACAGGCCTGAAGAGTAAGACACTTAAAGAGTTGGCGCGGAGTGATCCTATCGCCCGAGGCAGGTGTATGACCCGCGAGTATGTAATACCGTGAAGAACCGTGATAAAAACACAAAACAAGAAGATAGATCTCAGAGATGGATGCGCGGCAACCTAGCGCGTCCGTCTCTGTCGTTCACCCGCGTCTTCCTAGATCTTCACCGCTGTACCGTCTCTTAGTCTTCCTTTCCCGACATCTCTTCTTCCGTGTACGCCTGGCGCAACACACGTATACAGCTCAGAACGTTATCTGACAGCTAAAAATGTTACTACGGGCCAATGTTCATCGGAGGAACCTTATCTGACAGATAAAAATATTATTACAGTTCTAAGTTCATAGGAAGAACCTTAACTGACAGCTAAAATTGTTATAACAGTCCAAAGTTCATAGGAAGAACCTTATCTGACAACTACAAATGTTAATACAGGACAATGTTCATAGGAAGAACCTTATCTGACAACTACAAATGTTAATACAGGACAATGTTCATAGGAAGAACCTTATCTGACAGCTACAAATGTTAATACAGGACAATTTTCATAGGGAAAACCTTATCTGACAGCTACAAATGTTAATACAGGACAATTTTCATAGGTAAAACCTTATCTGACAGCTACAAATGTTAATACAGGACAATGTTCATAGGGAAAACCTTATGCGAACGGTAGAAAAGCTACTAGATCTACTTTCACGTATTCTTACATAAAGCCTTGCTATCTGCAGCTGTCACTTTTGATCCTACTATTCACTTTTCTAATGAATGGCCTTAGAGAAAATACAAACATGTTTTTTTGTGGTCAAAATTGATAGAATTTGATTTGTTTTTTAGTGTTATTTTATAGGTATTGTAAATACCTATCAAAAGTGACAGTTAAAGGTCATATCAAAGTAGATCTTGTAGCCTTTATAGCAGTCAATTTTTTTCCTTTTCATCTTTTAATTTAAAAAGAAGCTTGTGAACGAAAATCTACTATTGGAACGTAAATGTAAATCACCAACCTTACCTTATAATTATATATATAAAATCAGTGTGATTGGACTAGTAGTATAAAAATGTGAGTAGGCCAGTAGTGCCGCATTAGTGTGGTCGGGACTACATTATTTCATCACGCACTTTAAGACGTCACTTCTTGGACAGTTAAGATTATTCGACTATCAAAATGTTATTGCACAATTTTTAACAATAGTATGATTAAACCTATAAGCTATAAATAGTAATTCAATTATTTCAAATCATTACATTTCACGAGTTATGAAAGGTAAACTCAATATTTCATGGTTTTTTTTTTACTACCGTTGTTAATGTAAAGTAATTAATGTATGAAGACGAAATTTGTTAGAATTATTAATTTAGTATTATTATTATTAATTACTTTAACCCCCTATGTGGAGCATTTGGCCGCAACAAAGCTTCCCTATTCCGGCCATTCCTTGTTGCAAGTTTCTTCGATGCTATTTTCAGGTGCGGAGGGCTACTAGTCCAACCAACCCATGGATTTCTAGGAGCCAGCGAGAAATAACCTACACATTTTGCCGGAAAGGTATTTTAACATACCTTCCCAGGATCTCTTACGTGCCATAATCTAAATGGGACCGACGGATTTACTTTCACCTCCGAAGGAAGTTGTGCCACGGATATTTATCACCAGGCAAAAATCCGTCGACTTCGGCCGAGTTTGAACCAACAAACATCTGGTCATGAGGTGAACACTTTATCCCAGGACCACAAGAGTCAGCTATTTTAACTTATAATGCTACAAAATACTATTTCACACAAATCGAAATGTTACAAAATGCAGTTTTTAAAAACTAACATAGCAGAAATTTAATTAGAAATTTTGTGTTTCCGCCCCCTTTAGTAATAGGGTGACATTATATTACGTTTATGTATGTAACTAATCAAATCCCGCCTAGGTGGCGTAGTTAGCTAACGCGCTTGCTTCGTGTTGAGCTAGACCGCTGAGGATGGGGAGATCAAGGTTCGAATCTCGGTCGGGAGAGCTAGGGTGGTTTTTATATTCTCCCTCTATGCAGATATGCGTGTTCACGTCCTCTAAATTCAACCTTTCCCAACCACTTCCCAATTCCTAACTTATTAGCTTAGTTAGTACTTAAGTAAATAGCCCGAACGGGTAGTATGACGCGTTGTTAAAAAAACTAATTAAATATGGCTGACGTAGGATACATCCAGTGCAGCCAACAAGTTATAAAATATCGTTAGATATTTATATATTATCGAGGAATCTTTCCTGAATTTTATCGTTTTGCTTCAATTTTCAGGAAGACTAGTAATTAACAAAAAAAAGCCTGTCCCGTGGCAATGAGAAAGAAAAGTTCCTTTTAGGTTTTTCTTATCAAATAGGGAATGAAGGGAGGGCGATTGCTATCGAGTTAAAAATTAATAGTTTATACATGAGGACATAAGGAATTTCTCTAAAAAAACAAACTAGTATAAAATGTTATGTATTATAGAAGACACTTCACAGATAAGCTTAGCCATTTTAAACAACATCGTGCGATTTTCAGAAAATTTTCGTATTTTCAAAAATCAATTTATCAGTAAACTATCTAGCTAACGCGCTGGTCATGCTTAGCTCGACTGCCGAGGACGGGGAGATCTAGGTTCGAATCTCGGTCGGTGAACTGGGGTAGGTTTTTTTCCTAAATGGTTTTCCACTCTCCTTCCGCGAAAATTCGGGTTCACTTCCTCTAAATTAAACCTCCCCACTTCCTAATCTATTAACTTAATTAGTACTTACGCGTATAACACGAACGGGTAGTAAGACGTGGTGCTAAGAAAAAAAAAGTAAACTATCATTTATTTTAAAATTAGAATTAAAATCATGATTTCATCAGATGTGGTCATATAGCTTTTAAATATCAGTTTGAATTGAACAAAATCCATAAAACCATTTGGGCTATAGCCCCCGGTACACTACGTTTACCCTGAAAGGTAACATTATTACCTTGGCGGTTTACACTATGACCCTATCCTTTAGGTTATATACCATGATGGATTTTTCAAGGTAAGCTTTCTGCCTTACAGGGTGGACAAAGTTTACATAGGCTCAGAAATAAATGATTAATTTCGGAACTAGATATCATTAAATTCCAGACACCCTTGACAGCTATTCAAAAACCCTTTAAGTCACCACGTGAAGAAAATTAAACTCTACTGAAGATATGTTTGATTTCTTTTGACAAAAAAATTTGTTTTATTATTTTAAAAAATATGCAAAAATACTGCCCTTTACTAGTGTTCCTGCCATTCCCGCCTTAAGATTAAGATTATTATTATTATTATTATTAGCACCACGTCTTACTACCCGTTCGGGTTATACGCACTTACGCTAATGTGTAATGGTAGGGATGATTGTGAGATGAAATGGAGGACCTACAGTTTAAAGTGGAATCCGAACCACAGTGGAGGCCTGGAATTCCACACATTCACAAGTTGTGATTAATAAACGTCTTGTCAGAGGTGAAGAAAGGATTTGGCAATCAGATAGATCTGTGCCGGGACCGTGGATTGAACCCTGTACCCCCAACACAGAAGTCCGACACCTTAACCCTAGACCACTAGGTCACCTTACTACTCCACCTTAAGAGGGAGTGTGGAAGAATAAGTTACTGACTCGTCAAGTTGTGATCTATATCTTGTCTGATTAAAAGTATACATTAATGATATTAGGCTATAGTTATTTTGATTAATTCAATGAAGTTAATCTAATAAACACTGTTTATTAAAATACTAGTCAATTGAAACGATACCACAATTTTCTTAAGAATGGACATTTCCGACAACTAGAAAAAGTAAATACATCTACTTTCACGTGTTCATTCATCAAATCGTTTAATCTGCCACTCCTACTTTTGATAGATCTTATCAATATCTATAAACTGATTACCAAACCCTTCCTTCACCTCTGACAAGACATCTTGTGAATGTGGGGAATGCCAGGCCTTCCCCGTGGTTCGGATTCCACATAAACTGTAGGTCCTTCATTTCATCTCACAATCACCCTATCATTACACATTAGTGTAAGTGCGTATAACCCGAACGGGTAGTAAGATGCGGTGCTAATAATAATAATAATAATAATATCTATAAAATAATAATAATTATAGCAACCCTGTTGCCAACAGCCACAAACGGCGATAATTTTCCATAATAGTGTTGCGAATCTGAGTTTGTCAGCTGACAGCCATCACAGCAAACTAAACTATTCCCTGACGGCGTGTGCTGGCTGTAACTTGATATTTCCTGCATGTCATCGAAGCAATCCGCTTTCTGGATGAGTCACGAAACACTGCCATCCAGAACTTCCCTACACTCCCTTTCTTAACACTCCATTCCATCGTTAACTTCAGCCTCACCTAGGTGGCGTGGTTAGCTAACGCGCTAGTTTCGTGTTTGACTAGACTGCCAAGGACAGGGAGATCAAGGTTCAAATCTCGCTCGGGCGAACTGGGGTGGTTTTCCCTAAATGGTTTTCCACCCTCCTTCCATTCGAAAGCGGGTTCACTTCCACTATATTCATCCTTACCAGTTCCTAACCCATGAGCTTAATTAGTAATTAAGCGTATAACCCGAACGGGTAGTAAGACGCGGTGCTAAGTATTAAGTATTTAACCTCAGATTAAAGGGATTGCCATATTTCGCATTAAATTGTCTTATTTTTTCAATCAGAACAATTTTTCATCCTTTGCTTCTGAGGTAGTTGTAACTTAGTGGTCAAAGTGTACATGTCTTGAATAAACTTGTTCAAACAGTGTGTGTTGTTCGATTGAGTAACCTAACTTCTCATCTCAATTTTAACACGGTATGGCGAATTTCACTTCTCACTCGTCACAACTTTGACTACATTTTAAACTCAAGTTAGCCACCACTGTTTTAAAAAATTCTCTAAATGTCAATCTCTAAAAAAAAAAAAAAATCCAGGAANTTAATGTGAAAGACATTTGGGTCACCGGGCCGGGAATACAGTATTTTTAAGGCCGCGATCAAAATAAAGATGGGGAAAACTCTGCCCTAACCCATACCATCCCCCCCACCCCCACCCCCCATCACTACAACATCACTCCGTCATTGCTTCTTTCTTCTTTATTCCTTCCATGCTTCAAGTTGGTTGGCCTGGACGGTTTGTCCTTCACATAGAGCCTGTGAGACTCAATTTATTGTCTCCTCACAGTAATTCCACTTTTCAATGCTTTCAAAAACTCCTAGTCTTTCTGACCCCCTCCCCTCTCCCCCTCCTTCCCTACATATCTTCTCCAACACTTTCTAGGAGCCATTATTCGAGATTAAAAAAAGCTCTATATTCCAATTTTAGTACAAAGTGCCTTTGATAAAATACAAACATTTTTTTTGTGGTGAGGATTGATAAACATTTTACTATATTATTAGGGTTATTTTAAAGGTATTTATCATTTCTATCAAAAGTGACAGCTGTAGATTGCATGACTTGACTTATGAATATCTTAAAGTAGATCTTGTGACTTTTTTTTAGCTGTCAGAATATGTTCTTTTATAAGAAAACTGGATTATAGCATTAGTCTTCTGTAGCGGTCAACGCAAGGCCTCGGAAAGTTAACTATTAAACCTCTGTAAAAATAAAAAGATAAGAGAAAAAGGGGAGGATAGAAAATTAACTTCTGTGAGCTTTCTCACGAGAGAATGGAGTAATTTTTTTTTATTTTCTCAGATTGGTATTGAAATGTTGCCAGTGGGTTCTTACATATTCTTTGTTCAGTGTAAGGTCAGAGAATGAGTGTAAACAAATCCACTTTGAAGACAAAACTAGAGCTTTCTTACCAACAAAATATATCCACCCCACCCCACCCCACCCCCCCTGTTGGAAGCAAAATAGGTATAATTATATCAAGCATCGCTTTGTGATACGGTTTTTCTGTATTATACTTTAAAAATAAATGGTACGGTGCACCATAAAAAGGTTCTCGCCCTTTTACCTAAAAAAATGGATGTATTTGGTTAAAACTAATCATATGTTAAACGGAATAACACAAAATTGTTGCAGAAACATAATAGGAAGAAATAGCATCACATTCTACCAAACAGTGGAAACGAAATAATACACACTGTTACAGAAAGATTTGAAAAATGAGTAACATCTCGGTTCACCAAAGGGCATAAAAATCAACTCCCCATTTCCCAGACCTGCATTTATTAATATATATTTGGTTACATCTCGGAAAATATTAAATCTATAAACAAGTATTTCAAATAAAATATTTTATTTTTAATAGTCCAAAGGCATTGCAGTGATAATCTAATTATCATCTAAAATACTTGAGATATGATCAAAATTGAAAATAGTCACCTATGTAGATTACCCTAAAATTAATTTTAATGGCAAAATAAATTACGGGCAACATTTTTTTTAAATAATATTATAGACAGTGCTTGAATAATAATTTGAATCAAAATAGTTAGAGCCAATTTGGTAGAATCAATTTTTTCTTTCTCTTTTTGCCCTTAAGTAAGCTTCTCTTAATTTTAGTGTTTCTTCCAAAAGCTCAATGGGGAACCTTATGCAAGCCCTAGATATCAATTTTTAGCCTGATCGGTAAAATGGTTACGGCTCTAGGTAGAGATACAGACATACGGACACACAAGAGAGTACCATCAAAACCATTATTTTCCAAATGCAGGGGGTCATAAAACGCAGACATCCATCAAAATATCGACTTATTTTTTTGTTTACGTTCCCAATACTTTCTCTCTTTGCGGGGCCGTACAAAACCAAAAAGTAGATTTGACACCTGTAAGAAAGTTTACCATATTAGGTTTACGATACCAATTTCACTGTTGCCAAATGAAGAATCCACCACATGGCTGACTCACTCACTGGCATTAATGTTTACTTAAAATTTGGCAAGCTTATAGCTTCTAGCCTGTAATCGACGGGAAATTTAAAAAATATTTTTTTAACCCCCGAAAAAAATTCAAAATAACAGAGCAACTTTAAAGTGGGTGCGGATCTTTCTTTGGAGGTCTCTTGTGGCTAAACGGTAAGACCTATCAAAAATTAGTTCTATAATTACATTAGTTTACATCCACTTGCAAAAAAAAAAAAAGAACACTGGGGGTTTAGGAGTAGAGCCCCCAACGAGCAAATCGAGTCTTATATATAATATCCCGGTTAAGTGGACGTGAGACGGATCTTATGGAGTTATTATATTCAAGCAGAAATATAAACTCCGGAAACAAAGTGGGTCTATAACTTCACTGGGTGTAGCTTTCTGTCGGTAGGAGAACAAATAGGGGAAGATAAAAAAAACACAAATTACAATATAATTTATGATGGGACATCAACCCCTATTAAATTAGATCAATCGATTCTCAAAGATCCGCTTCGGTGGCCGCTTGGTCTAACGCGCTACTCTCGCAGTATACTAGACTGCCGATGAAGGAGAGATCGAGGTTCGAATCTCAGTCGGGTGTATCTAGATTTATCAAAAATAGTTTTCCACCCTCCCTCCTCGCAAATGTGGGTACAATTTCTTTAAATATAACCGTTATCGCATTAGTACATGTGTGTATATAACCCGAACGGGTGGTAGTCTAAGATGCAGTGCTAAAGTGTTTTTTTCTTTCAAATATCCATTCTACGCTCCATTACCAGTTTCTTTCATTTCCCGAGAGTTTAGCTCTTAGTTTACTTTACATCCATTACTGTTTCCACTCTGTGGCCTGGGTTACTTTTTTATTCAAGCCATATACTTTCCACTACTAGTTTGCTAGGCCTGTCGTAGCTTCACATGCCTTATAATCTAACTTAAGACTAGAACAGGCACAACATCCAGTCCCCGGGTGTCAATTTATCAATGTGCCACCAATGCACCAATTGCACCAATGATACATTTTTCGGCCATGCCGGGATTGAACCCGGGACCCTTAGCTCAGTAGGCAGACACGTTACCAACTGAGATTTAACTGTTAGTGATTAAGTGAAATGTGTGGAATTTTGAACTTTTCATAGTATAAAATGTCAACTTTTAAACCATGTTTGCAAGTCTATACATGTATAGGGTTACAAAAAATTGTTTTGTGCACATTCCATTAAATATAAAACTCTTGTAGTGTTAAAGGTTTTGTCGATATTCAACCTAAGCGCAACATCTGATAGCTAATATATCAGCTCAGTCCCCTTAACTCACGTTTCCTTCCACTCCACCTTAATCCATCGTTCAGTAATGGAACGTATCAGGACGTGTCTTAGTTGCAGTTTGTGTTAATTCAAAGACAAGCCTTCCTCGCTGGAAGATTATGAAGCTGTGCACGTCCACTTTTGAAACATAATGCGCTCATAAATTCATCCGCCGGCGACGTCTTTTCTCAAGACAGATGGCCTGCAGGTGTCGCTTCGAGAAGGCCTTGTTTTACGCGACCTTATGGCTCATCTTGAAATATTATTACTATTATTAGCACCGCGTTGTACTACCCGTTCGGGTTATACGCACTTACGCTAATGTGTAATGGTAAGGTGATTGTGAGATGAAATGAAGGACCTACAGTTTAACGTGGAATCCGAACCACGGTGGAGGCCTGGCATTCCTCACATTAACAAGATGTCTTGTCAAAGGTGAAGGAAGGGTTTGGTAATCAGATAAATCTTTGCCGGGACATCTTGAAATAAAAGCCTTAGTTAGTCAAAATAAATTCTCATAGAAAAAGACTTTTAGAAAATTCAAACTTTTTTTTTTTTGCGTTTAATGTTGATAAGGTAGCAAGAAAATGTTAGTGATTTTGCAGTTTTTAAGGCAAACCATTTTTTGTGGGAGTCAAAATAAATAGCTATTGCTCTAGTATAAACATAGAATTTAACTGTCTTAACACGCTGATATCAACAGTTGTTGAATATCTGTCATGAGCATAGCAACAATAGGAGAGAAGCTTTTTAAATTAAGAGAAAAAGTTGCCATTACATTCCAGGACATCCTTGACAGATATTCAAGAAATGCTGATATCAACATGTGAAGAGAATTAAGCTATTTTTTCTACTGAAGATTTTTGTCGTTTTTTTTTAAGAAAATGTTAAAAAAAACTGCAAAAATACTACCTTTTCTCGCAATCCCTACCTTCCCACCTCAAGTTTCTTGTTCGTTTAAGTTAGTCGGGAAGGAAACTATAGCCCGAGAATTAAAACCAGTTGCACAGACCTCAAATAAATCTCCTGCTGGTCTGCCTACGTCCCGCGGGATGCAGCCTCTTCACTGGTCCTCTTGGCATCGACCTTGCCTCTGTAGTATAAGGACTATCAGTCACAAATAATTGGGAACAGGTTTGGACCTAATGCAAGTGAGTGGAACACCTGTTTCTCCGGAGTGGGCGCGCGCTGTTACTTGACACACTCAAACTCACACATGCGTACACATACACGCACACACACACACACCTATCACGGTGGTGGTACAAACAATGATAGCCCACGTAGCATTCGGACCACCCTTTTAATCAATAGGTGGTTCAAGGAACTCTTAATGGCACGGCCATACATGACTTCTGGCCGCCCCGACCAGGACTCCAAAACGTCAAGTAATATTATTTTTATGGGAGACAAAAAGTCGTTCACGTTTGCGACCAAGTCGCTGTCGCTAGGCTGTAGTCACATAAAATGGCCACCCTCATAAACAGGTTGTTTAAAAATAAAAATCGGAAATTTAGGATCTTTTAATAGACTTCTTATTAAAATGAGTAAAAAAAGACTTAGCAAACATAGGTCTGCAAACCAACTCACACAAAGATACAAGATAGGCTGAGGAGGTCCGGTAAAATGCTTCGCCCCACCCTCCTCTCCGTTTGGATTGACATTCCTTTGGTCTTTTTTTATAAGAGGATTGAGGCTACTTAAAGTGTTTAAAGTGCTCCTAAATGATCAGTCAGACAGTCAGTGTTAATAAAGTAAAAATTAATACTGACAGTCTGAATGATCATTTAGGAGCACTAATTGTGTATTCTCCTCCAATAAATGATTTATCAGACTTACAACAGCGAGTTGAAAGCCGGTGTCGGCCGATTCGAACTAAGCCAGAGATTTTTCAAAGAGCACATAACAATCTGATTAGAAGATGAGAAATTTGTGTGGAAATGGAAGAATAATGTAAACATTACCTTTAGTAGTGATATGATAATACATTTGTGACATTTAAACCAAAATAATATATATTATCATTTTTGTTATTACCGAAAGGCAAATTGCCTGCATCTCTGTATGAGTTGGTTTGCTGACCTTGTTGTATTGAGTACTACACTATCCTAAAGTTCCGAATTATTATTTTTAAATTCCTGTATAGGAAGGCTGGCGACCAGATTGTATGTAAGGCCGTAGCCTAAAGTTAATATTTCTTCGCCGTGACTCGCGACTCGCGCCTCGCGTCTGCGGCCGCAGGCTTGGGACGGTGAGTCGCAAATGGGGAATACAGTGTTTTCTTATATATGTATCTTGATCACCAGTCGCGTGGGCAATTTTATGTGTAGTACAGATCGTTCCTCAGATATAAGAGTTCTTCAATTGTGTTTTATTTAATGTTCCATGCTAGTTTGTTATTTTGGAGTAGTGTTAGCCTGAGCTATGACACTAAGTCAAAGTAATCGATTAATTCTTATATATTGGTCCTGGTAAACTGGCAAAGTCATGTCAAAAATTGAGGGATGCTTAGCCATCTCTTCAGTTAAATTTTTGTCATTTTCTATGGAGAAATCTTGGGAACATTTTCAAAACCAGCCCAATCGAACATAAAAATAAATACAACTCGTACTAAAACACAAGCTTGCTCGTGCTCTCTGAGTAGTATGGACGCAGACGCAATGTAGAGACGCTGGACGCGCACTCTGGTCGCCAGTCGCAGTCGCCCCGGAGGAACTGGACTGCGCTAGTCGCAGACGCGCCGAGGGACTCTACTTTAACACATCACTTCAAGGTCGAATAGAAAGGAACGCTAGCTAAGGTTAATACTTTCGTAGTTTTTATATAAAAAAGTTTTTTGGGGGTAAAATTAATAAAATATAACTCTAGTAGATACTTGTGTTTAATTTTCTACGCATGGTAATCTGAACAGATCTTTTATATTATTTTAAAGGGTACATGGGAAAAAAGGGGGAAAGTACAGTTTTAGCTCAAATTTAGTTGGTACTACCATCTGTTAGACAATAATGATGTCTTTCTAATGCCCTTTAACTTATTGTTAAAAGAGGTCTCTGTCATATTTAAATTAATTTATAAACGTACTTGTTGAGATCCTATTTATGTAAAATATGCGGCAAAGCTTACACCTAAACATCATTCATAAATACCTTGAGAGAAATGGAGGGCTAATAAACCTCGTGAATGGAACAAAGAAGCTGCAAGGAAAAATCTTTTTAAGGCCTAAGTCCTGATCTGTGAGTTAGAATAGAGTCACGAATAGGATGAGTGGTGAAGAGTTGACTGACATGACGCAAGAAATCATCAGTCACGACAACTTGATGACATTCAACAAAACTACACCCTACCTCTCTAACGTTCCTGTGCACCTAGTAACATCACCCACTACCTTACTGAATAGTCTTCTATCACCCAAAACTTGATGCCGTTCAACAAAATACCCTACCTCTTTAGAATTTATGTGCGCCTAGTACCTTGCTGAGTACTCATAATGATTAAAAAAGTCCACCTACCTATGACGTTTTCTTAATCTAGAAAATAATAATAATATTTAGCACCGTGTCTTACTACCCGTTCGGTTTTAAGCTTTAAGTACTAATTACTCTAATGGATTAGGACTTGGGAAGGTTGAATTAGAGAAAGTGAACCCATATTTGCGTGGAGGGAGAGTGGAAAACCATTTAGGAAAAACCACCTCCAGTTCACCCGACCGAGATTCGAACCTCGATCTCCCCGTCCTCAGCAGTCGAGCTTCAACACGACAAGCGCGTTAGCCAACTACGCCACCGATACGGGTAATCTAGAAAATAATCTTCCTTCAATCTATAATCTTCGTAAAGTGTCTCAATGTTTTCTTAATGTAGAAAGTGATCCTCCTCTGATCTGTGAGTTTCGAAACTTTTCCCAGTTTTGATAATGTGAAAAATGAGTTTACTCTGATCTATGAATTTCGAAACGTGTCCCAATGTTTTTCTTAATGTAGAAAATGATCTTCCTCTGATCTATAATTCTATAAAAGTGCCTTATGTTTTCTTTTAGCAGAAAGTGCTCTCTATGCCCCTAATCCAAAACTTTTGACAGGCTCTTTATGTTTTTCTCACGATAGAGTGTGATTTTCCTCCAAGCCTGAGCTTTAATCTCATCCACTACTTGTTATGCCGTATTTAAAATTAACAAGCTCCTCTGCCATTAATGGGTATCAAAAACGTTATCTAACCAACTTTAAGGAAAAGGGTGATTTATATTTTAAGGAACTTAAAACATTAGTTGTCTCAAAAGAGGTCCGAAAATACAAAGAGATTGGAAACTTGATATTGTAGTGGATTCCATCCTCTCGGCTTAAAAGTTCAAGTCGTGAAACCAACATGACAAAACCTGCTGGTGCTAAATCTAATTAGCTTTAATATGCGTACAGCCCATAAACGAAGCATCTAACGTCTAAAACCACACTTTAGCGGACTCTAAATCACTCACATACCACCATATTTTTATACCACGCAAGGATTAAACGTCCTAGGCATGTTTTAAACGATCTTGATAGTGGCTGAGAGATTCTTCAAACTGTAAATATGCCTAAAGAAGATTTTTTTAAACAATTTTAGCTACCTATCTGGCTATCCTCGTTTAATTATTATAATGGAGTAGGGATGAGAAAGGTAGAATCTAGAAGAAACATATCCACATTCGCGTAGAGGGAAAGTGGTAAACCATTCAGGAACTAAAAAACCCTAAGCACAGCTGGCTAGTTTTTGAAACTCTACTCCCCCGTCACCATCGATCCAATCTGTTATTGGATTGACGCCTTAGACCGTGTAACCACCGATGCGGGAAAAACGTTTCTGGGTATATTAAATGACTTGCTACGGGCCAACGAACCTTCTCACCGAGAGCAAATGAATGAAACCAAACTGTAAAAGGGATTACAAGTCTACAAACAAAACCTCAGAAAGCAGGATGTTTGAGGAAGAGAAGGGGGTGAGAGATGCTGTTCCCTTGAAGATCGGGTGTTCCTGCGGCGTCCACCTGTTGAAGTCACGTCATTGGAGAACGGTCATAGTAGCACGCAGCGGGGTTACGACACGCTCAGTCGAACACGAAGAATTGTCGAGAGAGAAAAAGTAATGAGAGAAAAGTCGGCCGTGCTTTTTTTAATTTATTTTTATTGAGATAGAGAGTGAGCAGTATTGACAGTTGTAGAACAGAAAAGCTCTTTCTTCCAAAGGTATATGAAAGCGTCAATGTGGCAAAGTACAGTCCAATTTGCATAGAAAGAACAGTTTTAAAAATACAAAATATTTGGTTGTGGTCAATCTTGATAACTTTTTACTATATTATTAGTTTAATTTTATAGAGATTGATAATATCTATCATTGGTGACATCCGAAGATCAAATGGATTGACGTACGAATACGTGAATGTAGACTTAGTAACGTTACTAGCCGTCTTTTTTTATATTATTAAAAATTGGAATAGAGCTAGGGAGCCTGGTAATCTAAAGTCTGTTCAGCGTAGGAATTGTTTTCTGAAAGGCCGTTTTCCCTACCAGAAATCTATTATATAGTAGAATATTGGTAGGAAAAAAGACCTTTCAGAGAGTAATTCCTACCGTGAATGGAGTAGAGTGATCCTTTTGATGTATTGTATTAGAAGAACATTTCTCTCAACATTCATTAATATTACAAAACACCATCTAGCATGGCCATTTGATATATTATATTAAAAAAACATACTTTCAAGAGCCATTTAAAATACTAAAAACTAACTAAGAGCGGTTCGGTAATGTCTTTTATTAGGCGAACATAAGCTTTACAGTCACTTATATTACAAAGCCTCATCTAGCTTGGACATTTGATATCTTGTGTTAGGAAAACATTTTCTCAAGAATCATTTAAAATAAAATAAAAACACTATCTAAGAATGGTCCTTTTGATAACATGTTTTAGGAGAACAGACATCTTCTCAACATTCACTTTTATAACAAAAAAAAGAAAACCAGTCTAACTCGCGTCTTCCTACAGTGGCCTTGCAAATCCTCCTCTAGATGGTGTTAGTTCTGATCATTGCACCCAGCAGTGTACCGGGATCCCGTGAATTATATCTCCCTGTACAAGAACAGTGCCAAGTGAAGGGTGACGCCTTTAAAGTTGCTCGCGCGGCGCTTACACAGATGGCCGATAATGCACGCACTCGGTTGATACATGGCTCTCAAGTTCACTTAGATTATTTATTATAAAAAATCTCTCTCTCTATCTATCTCACTAAGGCAGTGGTTCCCAAACAGTGGGTCGTAAGTTGATTTTTTGAAAGGTTGTGGGAAATTTTTTTCAATTTTAATTTTAATCGGGGGGTAAAAAATAATGCAAATTATATAGGATATGGGAATTGAGTTTCACGTTCGTACCCGTCTCACTTTGCAAACTCTCTTCAAAAATACATCAAAACAAACAATAGGAGAAGGAAAAAAATAAATTTTTAAAATCCATCCTACCCCGATCATGTCCATTGAAACTAGATGTGTTCGCAAAAGTTCGTCTTTCTAAAAACTGGGAAACATTGCTTTTAAGGGCTCATAATTAATTATTCTAATTTACTCATTGGAACAAAAACAAATTTTAATAAAGATATCAATTAATGTTTAAAAACTGTGTGTAGCCATTTAAAAAAAATTGCATGTACCTTGATGCGTGTGATGTATTCATTACGATACCCACTTTCACTGATGAGCGTCAATAAAATAAGTTTAACTGAGAATTATGATTTTATAGCCTACAGTAAAGTTTTTATTTTGTGAAATAAATGATTGTATAAACAATTTGGCATCAATCGAACTTCACATTGAATTAGAAAAAAAAAGTACTTGCCTGATATTGGTTAGAAGAACAATTTAGAACATTCAAATATATCTCCTTTCGGCCAACATTAATTGATAACCTTTATATAATGTGTTATTTTATAAGTATTGATAATATTTATCAAAAGTGACAGCTGGAAACATGATTTGATTTGGGCTTATATGATATATTAAAATAGTTTTAGTAATTTTACTAACTAACAAATATTGTTTTTATTTTATTTGTTTTTTTTATTGAAGGTATTTAACGTGCACTTGTTGAACTGACTGATCATATCAACACACGAGAATTTCTATGAGCGAAAAAGAAAGAGCCTATAAATTTTTCCGGGAAAGTTATTTTCACATATCTTCCAAGGTTCTTTCACTTGCCTAAATCGACATGGGACAGACGGATTTTACCTCATCTGCGAAGGAAGTTGACCTACGGATTTTTATCGCTCAAGAAAAACCGTCAAGCCCAGCTGGGTTTGAACCCACAAATATCAGGTCCTGAGGCAAGCACTTTACCCCAAGACCACTGAGGTCGATAACAGGTATTCTTCCTCCTGGCAAAATAATATTATAGACAGGTAGGTAGACATTCTATATGTCGTAAGTTAAAAAGATCGACCCCAAACTTTTTGTATTTACTTCGGCTACTATTAAAATATAATCCTATTGGAATTTATCCCAATTAGTTAACTGGAAGAAAGATGTTTCTTTAAAAATTTAATTCTAGACAACAAAAATAGCAACAAAATATATGTGCACTTTTATGCCAAGTATTATATATTATTTATCGGAGGAATTCTTTTTCAAGGAAGGTTGTAACATATATAATAGTCCCACTTTCCATGATTTTGCCATTTAAATTTTTGAAAGACTATGTTTAAAAAAAGTACATGATAAACAGGTCAGAGATATTTTTACTAACATATATGAGCTAATATTTTTTAAGTGCTATTTTTTTTAAACTTGGTTTTACCACCAAGTAATATTACCCATTCGAGTTATACATATATAGGGCATATAGCCTATTAACTACTACAATGTGTTAGGGGGAAGATTACATTTAGAGGAAGTGTACCCGCATGTGTGGGGGAATGGAAACCATTTTACAAAAAACAATTTCAGTTTACACGACTTGGATTCGAATCCCGATCTCCCCGCTTTCGATAGTTCAATTTATTATGAGAGTGACGTCTTAGCCCATGTGACCACCGATGAGGGTTACGTGAAAGTAGATCTAGTAAATTTTCTAGCTGTAAGATAAAGGTCCTTCCTACGAAAATTGGTGTGTAAGTAGTGCGACGACACACAAGTGAAATGGAGGCCACTGACGTGATATCCGTCTCTCGCTTCCTACGACATCCGCTTTGAGACGTGATCTTCGATCAGCCAGGGACCGTGGAACCGCCACTTGCTCTTTGAGGGACGTACAGTAGCCCCATGGCTTCTTTGGTGCTGACTGACAGCTCACAGCTGATTTCTGACAGTCAACATTTAGGTGTATACCTAAATTTTGAATATCAGAAGTGACAGCTGCTAAACACATGTTTTTGCAGATCATATGGTTCGGCGTAGGGATACAAAATTTGGTCTGGTAAATTTTCAAATCCGTCAGCTGTCAGTCAGCACCAAATAAGCCATGGGGCTATTGTATATATATTTTGAGATTTTGAGATGAAACTATTCCCCCATTCGACCTGAACTGCTGGTTTTTCGTAAAAAGGTAAATTTGTTGAATTCAGAGACTATACCGTGTTAAACGAGAGTTTAACGAATTAAAGCACGCGGACACTAAACGAAGATACTAATCAAGTGGTCAATACACCTGACTACGAGCCTAAGGGTCTCGGGTTCGTTTCCCAGCTGGTACCATGGTTGATTAGGCTGAAGTTAGGTTTGAGTGTTCTTGCTACTGTGAATGTGCTGAATGTTATGAGTTTGTGAAGTCACTAGTGACTCTACAAAGCCACTGGCACACTTTAAGAATGTAAAATAATACTGTTACTATTCTACATAGTCGCAGAACATTTTACAAAATCAGTGGTGAGCTTACAAAATTACCACCAGTGAATGTTTATAAGTCACGTCAAAATTAGGTTTGGTTAGTTTTTGCTTAGGCAAGATTTTAGCTTAGGTTAGTTTAAATTAGTTTAGATTTATGTTCTACATGTTTATCCACAAACACTAAATATTTATAAAATCACTGGTAAATGTAGATTGTTTCATTCTTTCACCAGACTGCAGTGAGAAATTTATAAGATCACTCATAAATTTAGATAAATCCTATTATTTGTCAAACAAACAATCGCTTTCGGTGATTCTATATATTCAATGGTTATTTTACAAAATAACCAACTCAGCAAATTCACAGTAAGACTTCCACTGGTTCCACACCCTCATACTCACTTTCAAAATCACTCTCACCCTCACCTCAACTCACCGGGACACGGAAAGAGCCTCCACGTAGAGGATATACGATTAGTACATTCAAGCGTCCCCTGGGCACCGGTACATTAGTACTGACCAATATTCCCCTTACTGGGCTACGATTGATGTAATCTAGACAAGCAATATATTATATACTAATGCGGATGTGATTTGTAATTTGAAATGTCCTTTAATTTATATAGTTTAATTTATTGATGACAGATACGTATGTCGTTGAATCTGTTTCTAAACGTAGGCCCTATATCATACAATTTTCTCAATACATTAAATACTTTCAAATATTGTCAAAGACCCGCTTTTGTGGTCGAATGATATAAGTCAGGTATCGGCCACTGGTCAAACTCACGGCAATTTTCGATCGACCGCGTAGTGGGGGGAGGGGGTGAGGAGGGCACACTCCATGGTGTCAGCCCGCAAGCGAGCTATACCGACTGAGCGGCCGCCGCATGGTTAGCGAAGATAGTACCAACATTTGCGTATAGAGGGTGTCATGTAGTCAGCATAACGAACCCTCCGGCCATTAATCTCAGTTTTCCGGACCAGAGTCGCTACTTCTCTATTCAAGTAGCACCTCATTTGTCCTCACGAGACTTAGTATGATCCCGTTCCAGACCCACTACTTAACAGATAAATTTGGAAGCACCGGGGATCGAACCTGGGACCTTTGTGATCACGTAAGAAAACTAAATATTAATTAATAGTTGATATTTGAGTATTTTAAACTCGCAAACACAGGGTGGGGCCGAAACCGTTATACGATTGTTAACTTGAAAATTAGCACTTTAATTGAAAAGTAGATATTCACTAGCTAATTAAAAGCAAGTTAGATACTTTCATTTTATATAAATGTCACTCATGTGAGCTCTACCGGACGTTAGGCAAACCTCAGCACGTTGTCCATCACTTTCCTCAGAATATTATTATTAACACCGCGTCTTACTATCCGTTCGGGTTATACGCACTTATGCTAATGTGTAATGGTAGGGTGATTGTGAGATGAAATGGAGGACCTACAGTTTAACGTGGAATCCAAACCACGGTGGAGGCCTGGCATTCCACACATTCACAAGTTGTGATTAATACACGTCTTTTCAGAGGTGAAGGAAGGGTTTGGCAATCAGATAAATCTGTGCCGGGACCGAGTATTGAACCCTGGACCTCCAGCACAGAAGTCTGGACACCTTACCCCTAGACCACCAGGTCAACCATTTCACTACTGAAAATCTAAAAAATTATCTAGTTACTTACAGCATGTGACCGGCTTCAGTTGTCAAATGGGCTAAGGCGTCATTTTCTTAGTGGAATGGACTGCCGATGAAGGGAAATTGAGATTAGAATCTCAGTCTCGGTCTTTTACTAAATAGTGTCTCACTCTCCCTCCACGCAATTGCAGATACTCCTTCCTAACCTCTAACTTACTAGCGCAATTAGTACAACATACGCGTATAGCACGAAAGAGTAGTGAGACGTGGTGCTAAATAATAACAGCATTGTGAATTGGCTGTAAGGGCCAGTTTCATAACCAAATTTAGTACTCCTCAAGTGCGGCGCCACACTAAGTACATGACGACACCTACCTAAACCAGAATGGAATGGGCCAGTTTCCTATGCGAGAACGGCCCATTCCATTCGAGTTTAGGTAGGTGTCGTCTTGTATTTAGTGTAGCGCCGCACTTAAGGCGCACTAAATTTGACTATGAAACTGGCCCTAAGTGTTAAAATAATAGGTAGTAAGATCAAGCTTACAGTGTTGTGCAAGTTAATGGAAACACTTTTGAGTTTAAAAAAGAAAAAATAGACAGAGCTCCTTATTCACTTTACAATACACTGGACACACAGCCTTAAGGCCCCGACACAGACTCCGTATACATCAATCCGTAGTCCGTAGCCCATAGTCCGTAGTCCTGGTCCTCAAGAAATTCTATTCGCAATTCTACAGTTCATATCCGTAATCACGTGACCGTTACAACCAATGAGATAGTCAAAGACTTCGTCCAATCGAAAACTCCGAAAAAGAATCGTCTAAAGCAAGGAGCGAGAGCCAATTAGACAGTTAATAAAAAAATAAAAATTGTTGAGAAACCTTCCAGGATATATTTAAAATAAAGTACAATGGCAATAAATATATTTACAACGCGGTTTTAACCATCCAACTTAAAATAAATTAGCCGGAAAATGCAAAACAAATGTATGTACTAGTATTCTGAATGTAAACAAAGCAAGATTATTTTCGGGCTTCCTTTATGTTTATATGGGTTTTGATCTTTAACAAGAATATAACTAATCACAAAATAAAATCTAATTATAAACCATTTATCTTAGTGTTCAAGATGGATCCCAACGTGCATGCCCATATTTACTCAGCTGTGATTGGTAGTCCGTATAAACTAGTTCTTAGAAAGTTAAAGTTGATCAACTTCTACGGGTTCAATCCTCGATCCCGGCACTGATTTATCTGATTGCCAAACCCTTCCTTCACCTCTGACAAGACGTGTATTAATTACAGCTTGTGAATGTTTGGAATGACAGGCCTCCACTGTGGTTCGGATCCCACGTTAAACTGTAGGCCCTCCATTTCATCTCACAATCACCCTACCATTACACATTAGCGTAAGTGCGTACAACCCGAATGGGTAGTAAGACGTGGTGCTGATAATAATAATAATAATAATATTAATAATAATAACTTATATGGAGTACGGACTTACGGATAAGGAGTCTGTCCAAAATCGTCTGTGTCGGGGCCTTTATAGTAAAACAATAAGCATTTATTAACACAGCCTTCTGGGTAATAACTGACAAAAATGGCCGTCAGAAGTGTGATCAGCCTTTGAAGCTAACCTAAATTTACCTGCCCGGTGCAATGTTTCCATTAATTTGCACAGCATTGTACATTGACTGTGTGCTTTTTTTTTTACCCCCCTTACGAGCATATTCTGGTACCTATATTTTTAATACCTATTTGCCTCCCTATTTTAAACATTTTTGGTGCCTACGAATCCGCTCTGTAAATAAGACATAGTATGGAGAGAACAAAAGCTACCTACAGGATCCTAAGACGTCTACGATTGTCTGTAGCTCACTGTTGCACTAAGTTATGGACACACGACCGATATATCGTTAAAAAATATGTGTCTTAGATGCCCTTCTTCATTCCCTCATGGCTCGTCTTATAATCTCGGAACTGTGATCGAGATCTTGGGTGTCGATACAAGACCCGATACCTCCACACGCCCTGCGGATGTGGAATTATGACGTCATTTTGGTCACGACAGCCGCCTTCTAAAAGGGTCGTTTATGTATTGTGCGTGGTTCTCATGAACCAGGACCCGAGGCGAAGAGATGCAATAATGGTCTAATTCAAAATATGACCGCGTGGAAATAGTAAAAAACAACTTTTGGCATAGTTTAAAAGAAATACGATTTTTTAAACATAATTTTAAAAAAACCTGCTTAGGTGGCCACATGGTCTAAGGTGTCACTCTTATGTTATATTAGACTACGTATCACAGGGAGATCGGGGTTAGAATCCCGGCTGGTTCTACTCAGGGTGGTTTTTACCAAAATGGTTTTCCACTCTACCTTAATGCATATACATGTACATTTCCTCTAAATTCAAAACTTCCATATCCTTAACACATTAGTGTAATTATAACATATGCGGACAACCCAAAAGGGTAGTTGGACGTGGTCCATCTTCATCATATTCATTTGTTTTCAGCCTGTGGTAGGGTCAGTTTAGTAAAATGCCTCCATCTTCCTCTATCCTTCCACCCCTCTTCCTCCTTTAATTTCATCCATTCTTCTCCTCTCATTTGAACACTTTCTGTTACCTGATCCTCTCAACTATTTCTTGGCCTACCTTGTAGGATGCGATGCTAAATAAAAAAACTTTTTGTATTTATTGTTTTTTCTGCTCTGCTCGTTCGGCCTAGCCCCATATTCATACTAATTGAGTCAGTGATGAGGAAGCTATAGTTTAAGCGTAAATGTATTCACATTTTCATAGAGGTAGAGATATACACAATTTAGAAAATAACAAACCCTTCTTTACATCTAACCGGGATTCGAACACCTAACCTCCTTCTCAACCAAATACCAAGACTAGACGAGCCTGACTCCTAGTCCACGTGGTCTCTGATGTGGGCCTGTGTTAATTAAAATGTAGCTACAAATAAAATAAATAAAAACCTTTTGCTATCCTCCTATCTTTTAAAATGAGTTGTAGCTTGTGTATTATTATTATTATTATTATTAGCACCGCGTCTTACTACCCGTTCGGGTTATACGCACTTACGCTAATTTGTAATGGTAGGGTGATTGTGAGATGAAATGAAGGACCTACAGTTTAACGTGGAATCCGAACCACGGCGGAGGTCTGGCATTCCCCACATTCACAAGATGTATTGTCAGAGGTGAAGGAAGGGTTTGGTAATCAGATAAATCTGTGCCGGGACCGAGGATTGAACCCCAGCCGCCAGCACAGAAGTCTGACACCTAACCCCTAGACCGCCAGGTCACCGACTTGTGTATAATTGATCCAGCCTTTTTCTCGTGATTTCAATTACCTGCAACGGGCCTATAAATGTACATAATATACAGTAATTATATATATTGCTGATTAAAACAGCGCTGTAGTTCCGTGTATATTACATTCCAGTCTATTGTCAATAATTTGAAATATTAGCCATTTTAATGGAAAAAATATACAATGTCCCTATTATTCTTCTGGAGCTGCTACAAGAGTTAATTTGAACAAACAAGGCAATCGCCTTCCTAAGGCAATTATGTAAATGTTGATTGAAGTAAAAATACAGCCCCCCTTAAAAAAAACTTAAAGAAAATAATAGTGTACACTAGGAACGAGATTTTATGGTCTTCAGTAACGAACATATCAAGAGAAAGAAATAATTCCCATTTCACGGTTTTCAGAGTAGTAATCCTTCACTTATACTCTCTAGCCGTATACGAAATTTGTCTGCGTGGATAAAATTGACCTTGAGCCATTATGGAAGTTAAGGGTGCCGCCTACTTGGAGGTGGGATATCCTCACACTGTGATATTTCTTATGGGAATGTAAGTTCTGAAACTTAGAAACCATTAAAAAAATTCCCCAATCGTCTTAGAATGTTTTGTTATGAATCTGTTAAAATAAATACTTGATTTATTTGAGGAAGGCTAAATATATTTTTCTGACTGCTTATTTTGATCTAAAGAGCTGCGATATTTTGCGTTAAACATAGTTTACTTTTTTTTTTCATCACCACGTCTTAATGTGTGTTTTTTAGCACCGTGTTTTACTACCAATTCGGGTTAAACGCTTATGTATTAATTAAACCAATGGTTTTAGGAATTAGGAAGCTTATATGAACAGGAAGTGTACCCGCATTTGCGTGGAGAACCATTTTGGAAAACCCACTCTCAGTACACCCGATCAAGATTCGAACCTCGATCTCCCCGTCATCGGCAGTCTAGCCTACTCCAAGAATAGCGCGTTAGACCATGCGGCCACCGGAGCGAAGACCCGCTGCTTGTTTAGGTTATAACTAAGCATGCTCTATATGCTAATTACGCTAATGGGGTAGGGATGCGGAAGGAAGCATTTTAGAGGTAGCCTACCCGGTATTTGTGTGGAAGGAGAGGGGGAAACCATTTAGTAAAAAATACTCTCAATAGACTCGATTAAGATTTGAAACCCAACCTCCCCGTCACCAGCAATTCAGTCTAGTACTAGAATGATGTCTTAGACCAGCGACTCCCAAACTTTTTGAATCGCGGAGCGCTTTACAGGAGAGGAATTAGTTATTATTATGATTATTATTAGCATCGCGTCTTACTACCCGTTCGGGTTATACGCACTTACGCTAATGTGTAATGGTAGGATGATTGTGAGATGAAATGAAGGCCCTACAGTTTAACGTGGAATCCGAACCACGGTGGAGGCCTGGCATTACCCACATTCACAATATGTCTTGTCAGAGGTGAAGGAGGGTTTTAGTAATCAGATAAATCTGTGCCGGGACCGAGGATTGAACCCTGGACCCCTAGCACAGAAGTCTGACACCTTACCCCTAGACCGCCAGGTCACCGAGGAATTAGTTACGGAGCACTATAGTTGCCTTGATGCTAAAGGCATGCACATGCAATTTTTTGCTATATTTTATTTTTAAATTTCTAAAAAGCTTACATTTTGATCCAAACTTAACTATTACCATTGAAAGCCATTGGAAATTGCAACTTTAAATATTTTTTTCTCAAAACAACAATTTTGCACAGAAGTGTCTTTGGTATAAGGGCGACGATATTTTCACATATACTCTACATAAATAGATATTAAACCGAGTTACAGCAGTATTCACGATGGAAACGCATGTTTAAGCATTTAGGCATGTAAAACATCAAGTTTTATTTAATTATAAATGTTATTTTCTCCCTTAATTTCAGAGATATAAGGAACTTAACTACATAAACGCGAAACAACAACAAAAAAACCATAGATTAACCTAAAGCAAAACATTTGATAATGAATTCAAAGCAGGTATTGAAAATCCACAATATGTTACCCACACAGATAATACTTACCTGTACACAGTTCATGGACGCACAAATTCACAGTTTTGATATCTTGTCACATTTTATTTATTTTTATTTCCAAGCTATTCGCGGAGCACTTGATCCAAACATATACCATAAATTAATACAAACATTTTTCTTTTAGAATGACTTTTTTAAAAATTATATTCACACAATTTTATATTTTTAACTGTATAATTTTTAAACAGACAAAATCAAGTATTGGATAGATCAAATAGTTAAGAAATAATATTTTAAAATTGTATGAAATTAATTAAACTAAGAATTCTTTTTTAGGAAAAGATCGAAAATTCCAAGTACTCAAATTTTTCGAGTTTTGTAATAATTTTCCTAGTCGAGGTCGATCAGCTATTAAAACTCAAATCGAACTCTAATTTTCGAGAATTCCCAAACCGCTCCAAATAATATCAGTGTACTCACGCAGGTGCATGGTGAGGTTGACCTGACTGGGGTACTGCACCCCCTCGAACATGGTCTCAGACTGCCACCACGTCTGATTGTCGTTGTTGTTAAAATCCGTCAGGTAGAAGGCCGGGTGACTGCCCGGGTAACACACCTCGCAGGACTTCTGGGTGATACCAGAGGTGCCCGTCTGCACGCAGAACTCGGTCGGTCCATTCTCGCCGCACGTGTTGGTCGCCTCCACTTGAACGTTGAACGCCGCGTTCTCGAAACCGGGTATGCACCGCTGGAAAAAACAACGGTCGTCGTCAGATATTTCGATATCAGGGGTTTTATCTACCAATGATGGGCGAGGTAGCAAGGGAGGTACTAATGTACTAATTACGCTAACGATTTAGTGATGAGTAAAGTCAAATTTTTAGAGGAAGTGTACCTCCATCTGCGTTGAGGGATACTGGAAAACCATTTTGGTATAAATCACCCTGAGTATAACCGGCCGGGATTCAAACCTAGGTCATAAATCATGACATCGATAAAATTATTCAAACATGGTCGTTAAGGAAATATATATATCACAGTTCACCCCATGACTCGTTCTCTCACTGAAGTCAACTAATTGAAATTTCGCGTGCACTTCATTTTACTAGCCCTGTTGATAGAATGTCAACAATGTAAGTCCAAGTGGCTCATACCCACCATCCAATTGAGATCAAGTGGACTACGCGAGAAGAAGGAGCAATTTCCCAGTCATACAAAGTTAAGGCGCTTTTACACTCTTTAGAACTGAAAATATCCTAAAAGACGATCAAATCAAAAGTGAGAATATATTAAAAACGTTATTATTTGTTAACATCGCATATTACTGCCTGTTCGGGATATACGTATATGTACTTTGGGCGGATTTTGGCAGGAAGAACAGTATCTGGTAGTTACTAAAACAATTTTAATATATTTATATATCAGGTCATATTATCTGCAGATGTCACTTTTTGATAGATATTATAAATACTTATGAAATAAAAACAATAATGATATATTAAAAAATGTTATCAATGTTGGCCGCAATTAAATATGTTTGAATTTTCTAAACTGTTACGCTGATGCGATAGGGATGAGGACGTGGGTGCGGCCAGACTGGGCAAGCAACTAAAGAAAATAAAAGTAGAACACATTGGTTGTAATGAGAGGTGGCCAGACTGGGCGAGCGACTAAAAAAAAATAGAACACATTGGTTGTAATGAGAGGTGGCCAGACTGGGCGAGCAACTAAAAAAAAGTAGAACACATGGTTGTAATGAGAGGTGGCCAAACTGGAGCTCTCGCGCTCGAACAGGTACAGTCTAGTTTACAGGCGTTAGGCAATATTATTGTATGTTGGTTCTTTGAGTGCTATGAAAACTTCTCATTTTGACATTTGTATTATTATCGACAGGCTTATCACCCTTGCTACTAACGGCCTAATTTAAATGGTCAGATCATAAACCATACCTATATATATATATATATATATATANATATATATATATATATAAAACTGATGTGTTAAAATACTTCAATATTATAATCAAAATAGGCCTTTACAAAATTAATAAGAAATACCATCAGCAAGGATAGAGGATGAGAAAAACACAACACTAAATCACTTGTCAAAAACCACTCTCAGTTCATTGAACCAAGATTCAAACCTTTGCCTCCTCATCAACAAATATTGAGAGCTATCTACTAATCACACGCTCGCTCGCCAGTTTGGCCACGCAGTCGCTCGTTAGCTCGCTCGCACGCTTGTCAGTCTGGCCGAACCCTTAGAGAGTCTAGACCATTCGACAAACAAACCTGAACGGGTGGTAAGACGTGGTGCCAAATAAATCCTCCCCTAGTTGTCCCTAAGTACCCTACTTAGGGCGTATTTTGCTGACTGGGGGTCAAGCAAATATTTTATTATTATTATTATTATTATTATTAGCACCGCGTCTTACTACCCGTTCGGGTTATACGCACTTACGCTAATGTGTAATGGTAGGGTGATTGTGAGATGAAATGAAGGACCTACAGTTTAACGTGGAATCCGAACCACGGTGGAGGCCTGGCATTCCCCACATTCACAAGATGTCTTGTCAGAGGTGAAGGAAGGGTTTGGTAATCAGATAAATCTNAGGACCTACAGTTTAACGTGGAATCCGAACCACGGTGGAGGCCTGGCATTCCTCACATTCACAAGATGTCTGGTCAGAGGTGAAGGAAGGGTTTGGTAATCAGATAAATATTTGCCGGGACCGAGGAAGCAAATATTTAACCTACAAAAAAGTTATATATATAATAGTTTTCATATAATTTCTTTACTTTTCCTGTACCGATGGTATCTCATTTTCTTTTTTTTCACCCCTTTCTAAGGTCTGCTAGCATATTTTCCATTTTTTTACTGCACTTGTTCCCATCCCTGTCCATTGCAGCCCCAATCTCCTCCACGCATCTTGTTTTTATTCTATTATAGTGATTTAAATCGTTAGGATTCCAGATTGCCTGCTTTGGCTTATAGAGGCTCTATGAGCTTAATTTGCTTCTCTACATTATGCTAAAATAATGAGATAATAATAATGTCGTATTAATATTAATTCAACACATACACTAAGAAATATACTCGCCAAAGATATATGTAGACTTGCAAAAATCAAAACACATGTGTGACTCCGCTGCTGTCCGGCCAGTGACTGTATGTTCGAGGAAATGTTCGCGGAATTATCCAGAAGAGAACAAGACCGAACACGAACATCCTTTGATGAGACGGGCAAAAACCGACAACTGGTAGATCGGTGCAGAACAGAACAACGAACACATTCTGTTACAATGTTCTGTTCAGAAAACCGTCCACACTTGTCGCGAACATGTTCGTGTTGGTTGTTCTGTTCAAGTCTGGACGGGGCTTTAGGCAACTGAACCTTGATGTCATATATCTCCGATCATATATTCCATACGAGAAAAACCGTCTCGGTGACGTAGTTAGATAACGCGCTAGTTTCATGTTACGCTAGACTGCCGAGGATGGGGAGATCGAGATTCGAAACTCAGTCGGGTGAATTGGGTGTGGATTTTCCTAAGTGTATTTCCACCCTACTTCCACGCAAATGTGGGTTCACTTCCTCTATATTCAACCTTCCCGATTCCGAACCCATTAGTGTAATTAGTACTTGAGATAACCCGAACGGGTAGTAAGATGCAGTGATAAAAAAATTAAATACAAAAACTAGAGATGGTACGTTCTAATTCTAGATTTATAAAATCTCTCGAATCTTATGGTATTTGAGAGATTAGAGTTTCGTAAAAATCTCAAAAGAGTTTTTTAAATACAATTATGAAGACCTTCACTTGATATAAAAAATTTTAAGAAATTAGTAAAATGAATTATATAGACTTGTGTATTTAGGAGAGTAACACATTCACAAAAAAAGAGAGAAAAAATAGTATCACAATATTATAATTAATTCACTAAAAAAAGTTATATTTGTTGTGTGTGTATAACATAATAACTAATAGACATAATAAACAAAATATAATTTGTAAGTGGTGCAAGCGTTAAAACAACTTTTTTAAATAAAATTTTAAATATTTTCCCTTTAAATTATAACTGAACATTTTTCAAAGATTCACGGATTCGAAAGAAAATTTAAAAGAGTCGAATTCGAGATTCAGATCCGAGAATTATATGATTCGACCCAACTCTAAAAAAACAAAAAAACAATTAAAGTAGATCAAGAGAGAAAAAAAGGTTGCCGAACTCTGGTCATGAAGCTTTATAAATGAAGAGCTCTCAACACCCAAAAGATTTCGATGACTCACTTCTTCTTGTGAGGGCCACTATCTTTATCTCACTCGCCCGCTTTTGTCCTCCTTCATTTCGTCACAGTTTGATTTGTCTTGATTAGTTACATCCACTCTAGACGTTTAGCTCACGACAGAGGTTGGCTAAAATTAGTCACAACTGTCGTTACAGAGCAAACGTTTTTTTACTCTGTCGTATAAAGAAAGTATTGTAATCTTAAACACTTTTTTTATTAACCTCGGTGACCTGGTGGTCTAGGGGTAAGGTGTCGGACTTCTGTGCTGGGGTCCAGGGTTTACTTCTGCTGTGTAGAGTAGTGATGGGCACAATCGAGTAAAAATAATCGAGTTACTCGATTGTGTTGTGTAATCGGTTGTACTCGATTCTTCCGGGATTACTCGAGTAACTTTACTCGGTCCTTGTTATTCTTTTATTTTCTCTTTTATTACCAGCTAAGTGAGAATCGACCTTACAGACTGGACTGTTTACCATGCTATTTCCATTTAAAAGGCATATTCCCTTAGAGCTCATTTTTCAGCAACAGTTTCTGCTGCTACGCAAAAATGACCCTTTATGGTTTAAATGTTGCCCATGCATTTACAATACAAATTACTCGTAGATGTAAAGTACACAATCGAAAAGCAAGATAATTAAGGTTATAACAGTTCCGATTATTTTTAAAAGTACTCGATGAAAGTTACTCGATTCTTTTTACTCGCACCTCGGCAGTCTTATTTCCACAATCGAAAACAATTATTGTCTTTCTTAATTTATTGATTATAATTTCTCCTCACTAAAATATGATTATTTATAAATA
>CABEEJ010000037.1:105439-136566 GCA_901482245.1 Timema douglasi
AATTTATTTAACAAGAATTTAAAAAGAAGTTTATTTTATTAAAAAGAGTTAAAAAATATTGTTGATATTTTTTTATTGTGAGACTTCTTAAAACGCATACTTTTGTATTGACTGTACATGCAACATGAAACCGGAAAATAACACTGTCGGTGTCAACTGCCTCCTACAGAAAGAGATTATGGACTTGTTATTAGTATCGAATTCCATTGCAAGACTTCCGAGAAATGTTGTCCAACCGATTGCCATAGGACGATTCGAGTAGATGATTCGCTAAAAATTACTCGAGTAATTTTACTCGATTACTCGATTCTTTTTAAAGAGAATCGAATAATTACTCGATTCCTAGAATTACTCGATTGTGCCCATCACTAGTGTAGAGCTTAGGTGACCTGGTGGTCTAAAGGTTAAGGTGTCAAACTTCTGTGCTGGGGGTCCGGGGTTCAATCCTCGATCCCGGCACAGATTTATCTGATTACCAATCCCTTCCTTCACCTCTGACAAGACATCTTGTGAATGTGTGGAATGACAGACCTCCACCGTGGTTCGGATTCCACGTTAAACTGTAGGTCCTCCATTTCATCTCACAATCAACCTACCATTACACATTAGCGTAAGTGCGTATAACCCGAACGGGTAGTAAGACGCGGTGCTAATAATAATTTATCAACCTCTTGATTATAATGGATTTTGTCATTTTATATCCCTCCCCTCCTCCCCCCCGAGCTAAAAATTAATAAACACGGTCTTACGATTTTGTCTCCCCCTTTGTTCGTATTTAGCCCACTTGAGGCTACATCCAAAAGGGTTTCATGATTTTCGTTCATAATTGATATTTATATACTATAAGTTCATACCTCAAGTCTCAAATTTGAATTTTTATTTTCATCCTAAAATTAAGGGTAGTTTACTGAAACCAAAATTTTAAAAATTCAAAGTCTTCCGAAAATGGCACCAACGACTTTGTTCAAAACTATGAGGAGTATTTCATATCATCAAAATTATATTAATTTTTTTTCTGAGAAAAAAATATCTAGGCTAGTTCGCTGATAACCGATTTTTGAAAAGTATATTTTTAATTAAAATATGTAAAAGCATTACGTGTGATTGTGTTTTTTTAAATAATATATTACCACCCATCCGGACTAAACATAATTAATTTACCTAATGGGCGGGAATAAGAAAAGGTAGAATAGTTAAGGTAAATGTACTCAAATTTACTTGAAGAGAGAATTAAAACCCTGTGTGAAATAAACTTTATGTTTAAAATAAATAATGATTAGTCAATTTAAATTTAGTTGATGAATGACATCTGGACATGGAACAAGAACCCAGGAGATTTGGCTTAGCGCGCAAATGTTCTACCACTGAGCTATCCAGGTGCAACTAGTCCTGAATATCTCGGTATTAATTCAATTAGCAAAGAAAAATAAGTTTTAATAAACAGTTGTGGGTTTCAACCAATTTTTTTTGTATTTCCTTCTATTAATTTTCGTCTTTGTACATCCTCTACGTCCCCTCTTTTTTTATTTGTAACATGTACGTGGCATGTTTTATATATATATATGTCCTGCTTTTTCTAAAAAAAATATGCTCCCCATAATTATAATACCATGGTGACTTTAGAAAAGTGATTTATCAAATTACTTTCACATGTTCATATAACAAATAATAAGATCAATATTCAGCTGCCACTTTAGTCGAGTATTATCAATTTCGATAAAACAAGATATTTTTTATATAAATATTGAGGAAAAAACTAATGTACATACATTTTATAAGCCTGCCTTACTTTCGCGATTGCACTATAGATGTAATTTCTCTATTTAAAAAATAGAAGACTTTTATCATAATAACGATATTATAATATGATCCCCAAAACAAAACAAAATTTTGTTAAATTTAGGCTACTATTTTTTCTAAACAAATCCCATCGGATGGGAAACTTGTTCCTAAACATTGGATAAAATTTACATTTTCTTCTATAATAAAATAAGATCTGTATAACCTCGTGACTTGTTTTCAACGTGGAAAAGGTTCAATAAAATTCCAATATTTGTTTTAGTTGCTACTTTTTCTTTACATTTAATTGGACGTACCGTGACTGCTTGGAGAAAAAACAAGCGCTGGATAAAGATTTAGCTCTGCGATATCTTGAGCAATAAAAAGTGCTAATGTTATTTGTTGGGGATTGCCTCCAACGCACGCATTAAAGTTCTTCGTGTAGTAAATCGAATGATAAGAGTTTGTATAGAGAATTGACCGCGAATTTCTGTTTAAAGTCTTTCTTGCTCATATACACTTCTTGACTTCACCTTGTATTGAAGATTATTAACTTTAGCAGCAATTTAAGTTTTGTGTGAAAGGCCTATGGCGAGGCGTCCCTTTCTCAATAGACTGAACTGCCTTAGACAGGCGATCGGGGTTTGAATCCGAGTCTGGTGTACTGGGGATGGTTTCCTAAATGGTTTTACACTCTCCCTCCACACAAATACGGTTACACTTTCTATAAATGCATCCTTCTTCATCCCTAGTACACTAGCATAATTAGTACATATGTGTACATCCCAAATGGGTAGTAATACCACGAGTTATTTATCTGATGAATTGGTCATCCTTGGCTGGAAGTTTGTTGTCAATGAGTTTGTCATCCTTGTCTGGAAATTTGCTGTCGATGATTTTGTCATCCTTGTCTGGAAATTTGCTGTCGATGATTTTGTCATCCTTGCCTGGAAGTCTGTTGTCGATGAGTTTGTCATCCTTGCCTGGAAGATTGCTGTCGATGAGTTGGTCGTTCCTTGCCTTGAAATCTGTTGTCGATGAGTTTGTCGTCCCTTGCCTGGAAGTCTGTTGTCGATGATTTTGTCATCCTTGCTTAGAAGTTTGCTGTCGATGAGTTTGTCATCCTTGCCTGGAAGATTGCTGTCGATGAGTTTGTCGTCCCTTGCCTGGAAGTCTGTTGTCGATGATTTTGTCATCCTTGCTTAGAAGTTTGCTGTCAATGAGTTTGTCATCCTTGCCTGGAAGATTGCTGTCGATGAGTTGGTCGTTCCTTGCCTGGAATTATGTTTTCAATGAGTTTGCCATCCTTAACTGGGAATTAAATAAAATTGATAAATTTGTAATCCTTATCTGGAACTTTAATGTCAATGAGTTTGTCATTCTTGCCTGGAAATTTTCTGCAGATTAATATATGAAATTCTCTTGGTGATAATTTTGTCTTTATTGTCTGGAAGTTTGTTGTAAATCAGTTATTTATTCTCCTATTGTAAAGCAATTTGTAAGTTGGTCATACATCAGTTTGTCATTCTTGCTTAAAAGTTGGCTGTGGACGAGTTTGTTATCCTTGTCTGGAAGTTTTTTTTATGGATGAGTTTGTCATATATCTACAAGTTTGCCATCGATGATTTTGTAATTCTTTTCTTGGAAGTTTGTTGTCGATGAATTTGTTACTTTTATCCACGAAATCAATAACCCCGGTATAGCAAAGATACCCAAACTTGAATCTGATACAAATTGTTGTTTCTTTCAAACCCGAGGGCTAAGATTATCATAAAGTAATCATCAAAATATATCAAAACATTCTTAAAATACTTAGAACGAGAAACAAAAAGCTTGTTCTTAACATCATGGAAAGAGAGGTAACTTCTACCAACGTAAGCTTTTCTCGCTGCGTGTATATTCTGTGCACCCTGGAAGGTAGCAAGAAGTCTTACCTTGAATAGTTACACCATGGTGCAATCGGTCAAGGTAAGACTGCTTGCTACCTTTCAGGGAAAACAGAATGTACAGGATAGATAGATAATGACTTACCCGCCTCGGTGGCGTAGTTGGCTAACGCACTAGTCTCGTGTTGAGCCATACTACCGAGGACGGGTAGATTGAGGTTCAAATCCCGGTAGGGTGAACTGGGGTCTGTTTTTCCTAAATGTTTTTTCCATTCTCCTTCCACACAAATGCGGGTTCACTTTCTCTAAATTCAACCTTAGCCATTCCTAATCCATTAGCATAATTAGGATTTAAACGTATAACCCGAACGGATAGTAAGAAGCAGTGCTAAATAAAAAAACTAACGACTTATGGATTTATTAAAAATACACCTTTTCAAAAGGTATTTTAAAGCATCTAAAGTTTTTATTTTTTTTATTTAAATTTTTTAATATCGTTATGCATTTCTACATATACAATATTTATGTTCCACCTCTTATTACCCGTGTAGACTCTTTACATTTTTACACTAATAAAGATTATATAAGTAGGATTCAATTTAGAAGAAATAAACATGCATTAGCATGTAGTCTACATATTGCAGGATTTTATTGGGGAAAAAAAAATTGTAAGATAAAACAACTATTATTATGATAATTTTTTTTATTACATTTTACTATATTGTTCTCGGTGACCTGGCGGTCTAGGGGTAAGGTGTCAGACTTCTATGCTGGCGGCCGGGGTTCGATCCTCGGTCCCGGCAAAGATTTATCTGATTACCAAACCCTTCCTTCACCTCTGACAAGACATCTTGTGAATGTGTGGAATGCCAGGCCTCCACCGTGGTTCGGATTCCACGTTAAACTGTAGGTCCTTCATTTCATCTCACAATCACCCTACCATTACACATTAGCGTAAGTGCGTATAACCCGAACGGGTAGTAAGACGCGGTGCTAATAATAATAATACTATATTGTTAATGTTACTGTATATGTATTGATAATATCTAAATTGATAGTTACAGATCACATGACTGGACCTATTTAGCCATGAAAATAGATCTAGTTACTTTTATAGCTGTCAGATAAGGCCTTTCCCATGAAAATTGGAATGTAGGCAGAGTAAAAAACCTTCAGATATTAAAAGCAAGTTAACCCGGCCCAGATTTTAACCCCGACCTCTCACTTAATGACCTACCGATTCAGATAAGCTTTACGCCTTAGTCCATGTGCCCAAGGATGTGGGTTATTCAGAGTTAAAATAGTATAACGTTTACTCTCAATCTGATCGCCTCTGTGATCCAGTAGTCAAAGTTCCTGGCTACAGATCCAGAAGTCCCGGATTCGATTCCCGGAGTTTCCAGATGAATGAAAAAGTAGCGGTTCCGGTCTATAAAATTGAGATTAACAGCCGGAGGGTTTGTTATGATGAGCACATGATATTCTCAATCCTCAGAAGTTGGCACTAGCTTCGCCAAATTACGGCGATCGCATTGTCGGTATAAGTTGATTGTGAGCTGACGCCATGGGGTTTTTTTTTACTCTTAATCTAAAATATTATATATGGCGGGTTATCAATAAAGCTGTAAAGGTTAAAAGAACTCTCAACAGAAGTGTGAAAATAGTTCTTGCTATTCATTGGTCACTCAAACGATGCGTCTCGACCTGCTCTCAATTTCTTGAGATAAAAAAATAAAAATTAGAGCAGTGTTTCCTAAACTGGGGTACGAGTACCACTAGGGGTACGCAAAGTATCACTGCGTTTTACTAAATACGAAATATTTTTTATGATAACACGTATGATAAACAAATTAACGTAGAGTTTGACAAGAAACGATAAAAACTCATGAAAGGGCATTGCTTCTTCTACCACGGCTTTGTTTAGCTTAATATTCTAAAATTTTATTAGTAGTTTTGTGAACTCCCTCCCATGTTATACAGTTTTACTAGTAGTTCTGTGAACATAAGACCTCACTCCCTCCATGTTATTATAGCTACTACAGTCTTACTATTAATTCTGTGAACAGAAGACCTCTTTCCCTCTTTGCTCTTTTTGTTACTACAGCATTAAGATCTCTCTTTGGATTTTTATTTGATTTTTTTCTGTGATCAATTTATATAGAAAACAAATGTATTCCTTCTTTAATAGTACATTATATTCATAGAGAAAAACCATTGAACGTGATCTACAAAGTCAGTCTAGAAATATATTTCAACAAAAATACGCCATAAATACTCAATCGAAAGCTTAGAATTTTAAATTTATATCACATAAGATGATGTGCTATTAAATGAAAATCTACTGAATGGCCACCATATTGAGATGGATAACCGGATTTAAAACCTGTGTAGGCTGACATACGTGGTTGATTATAGGTCCCAAGACCATCCCTACTGAATTTCGTTAAAATTTGTCCACAATTTAACAGTTGTTTAGGGACAAACATAAGGACAGACAGACAAAATTTTAAATGGTTAATAAACAGGACCTCAGCCAGTTAAAATCTGAAAGAAGCGTTTATATATTATAACTTATAATATACCCGGTATTTGTTTACCTGTTTTTTATTGAAAAAAATAGAAGGGGTACGTTCATTAAAGTGGAATGGAAGGGGAAGCGAGAAAAATCCATTTGTTTTTGTAGTTCTTTGGTAACCTCATTTTTTTTTTAATATCTCTCAAGGGTAAACTGGAATTTAATGACAACTTTTTCTCTTAATTTAAAAGGTTTGTTAGATAATGCTGCTATGCTCATGGCAGATATTCAGAAACTGTTGATATCACCATGTTACAAAAATTAAAGTCTTTTGTTCGTACTGAAGAAACATTTTATTTATTTTGGCCAAAAAATGTGTTTCCATAAAAACTGCAAAAATCACTGGCCTTATCTCGCGTCCCCTTACATTCCATCTTATTCCAAAGTTTGGGAAAGACTTAACTACATATATATATATCATGTGACATTATCACACATTTCTTTCTTGCCCGACACCGCATGAAACTATCATATTTATTTGTTTGTAACATACTAAGGCTACATAGGAAATACGGGAAAAACCACTTAAACTCAAATCTAGTCAGTACTGCCATCTATTAGACAATCATGAGACCTTTCTAGTGCTCCTTAGATTGTGACTAAAAAAAAGTATTGCAATATTTAAATTAATTTAAAATAGTATTTGCTGTAGTCTTTTCAGAGTGAGATATAAAAGTTGTCCAGGAAAATATGTGTAATGTGACTTTTCTCCATTTTCCCGTGTACCCTTCATATCTTGTTCTTCCACCCAAAACAATCATCGGTTTCAATCACACCTCAGCTCAACGAACAGGCAAACTCTTGACATTCCGTTTCATTTCTTAACAGAGTGGGGATATTGTGCGTTCATTGAACTCCTTTTTTTTTTTNAACATGAAAGCTTTTGATTTATAGTTTGCATTTAAATGCAACGTCAACGTATCACAGGTCTTGATTCCCTCTTTTCTTTTACTTTCTTTTCCTTAACAAGGAATTCAGAAGAATTTTATTTGGAGCCTTTAAGGCTTAGTGTAAGAGAACGTTAGTTAAGGTCCGAGATTTTACTGGTTTTTTTACAACAACAACACAAATTTGACCACAATAAAAAAAGTATTTCTTTAGATATATTAAGTCTCTTTTCACTTAAGAAGTATATGTGTTAAAGTACTGCTATGCTCATGACAGATATTCAAACAATTGTAGAAAATTAAAATAACGTATCTACTTACGCAATATTTGATTTATTTAGCTCAAGTTTATTTCTTTTTGCTTGAACAATTTATAAAAACTCAACTCAACTCGCATTCTCTCGTTCCCACCAAAATAAACTCGCGTTTGTTTTAAAACGTATTTAGCTCTCATTGCTAAAACAATCTTTATGATATTGTGATTTGGGAATATTATTTACCAAGCAACTAGAAACTTAGTATATAAAACTAAACTGGGCTCATTTTATTAGAATGTAAGGACGTTTTATAATTATATAAACAAAACCAAAATGGTATTATTAATGTCGCCGGACAAAAAAAAACACATGTTTTTTTTAACCTTCTTTTTTAAACTTGTGCGTGATGATAATCGTTTTGTTTTCTTTGTTTTTAGTTTTGATTTCTAGTTTATTTTTAGATCTTTTCCCCCTTCATGTATGAACATTTTTGTTGTCTGGGAGTTTTAGATACGAGGCACTTGTATTCCAAGTCTATATAAATAAGACTGATGTGATGATTATATGAGTATCTGTCCATCTATTCGTTTTAGTGTGTTAGTATTTTAGGTTTGTAACTTTTAGCTCTCCAATGTGTTCGATTAAAGTAACTATAGCAGAATCTTAGTGAGAAGAAACTTTTAGAAAGTAATAGCACTAATATTTTGCGGTCAATTTTCCGGATACCTGCTTCACTGACCACATGGTCTAAGACGTCACTCTCACGTTGGACTAGACTTCCGATAATGGGAGGTTGGGATTTTATAACCGGTCTGGTGTACTGAAGGTGATATTTCAAAAGCGTTTTCTACTCCCTATACACGCAGATGCTGGTACAATTATTCTAAAATTCAGCCTCTCTCATTCCAAAAATATAAGCTTAACTAGTAGGTTCCAAAAATTGAAAAATGACACCTGGACACGGGAATCGAACCCGGGACCTTCGACTCGGTAGTTGGCTTATTGCTGCTACTGTAAAATAATAATAATAATAATAATAGTAATAATAATATTTAGCACCGCGTCTTACTACCCGTTCGGGTTATACGCTTAAATACTACAGTAGCCCCATGTCTTCTTTGGTGCTGACTGACAACTGACAGTTGACTTCTGACAGTCAAAATTTAGGTATATACCTAAATTTTGAATGTAAGAAGTGACAGCTGCTAAACACATATTTTTGCAGATCATATGGTTCGGCGTAGGGATACGTAATTTGGTCTAGTAACTTTTCAAAGCTGTCAGCTGTCGGTCAGCACCAAAGAAGCCATGGAGCTACTGTAATTATGCTAATGGGTTAGTAATTGAGAGGGTTGAATTTATAGGATGTGTATCCGCATTTTCATGGTGGAAAGTGGAAAAACTTTTAGTAAAAATCACCCCCAGTTCACCCGACAGAGATTCAAACCTTGATCTACCCATCCTCGGGAGTCTAGCTCAACACGAAACCAGCGCGTTAGCCAACTACGACACCGAGGCGGGTATTATGCCGCGATGCTTATGACAAATATTCAACTACTGTTGATATCACCATGTGAATTAAATTAAATTAGGTGTTTCTATTAGAAAATTATTTTATTTATTTTGACCAAAATATATTGCTTTAAAAACTGCAAAAACACAGCACATCGTGATAACAAGGCAAGAGTTATTATTATAGATCTGGTTTAGGTCTATGGAGGAGCATTCCATATTTATGAGAAAATCCTAAACTTGAAAAAAAAAAACCTCTCTATAACTCGGCAAAGGCATGAAAGCAAACCACGCTACCACCCGGCTCGGTGGCGTAGTTAGCTAACCCGCTAGTTTTGTGTTTAGCTAGACTGCTGGAGACGGGGTGATCAAGGTTCGAATCTTGCTTGGGTTAACTGGGGGTGGTCTTACCTAAATGGTTTTCCACTCTCCCTCCACGCAAATGAGGGTTCGCCTCTTCTACATTCAACCTTTACAATGTTTAACCCATTAGTATAATTAATACTTAAGCGTATATATTATTATTATTATTATTATTATTAGCAACGCGTCTTACTACCCGTTCGGGTTATACGCACTTATGCTAATGTGTAATGGTAGGGTGATTGTGAGATGAAATGAAGGACCTACAGTTTAACGTGGAATCCGAACCACGGTGGAGGCCTGTCATTCCCCACATTCACAAGATGTCTTGTCAGAGGTGAAAGAAGGGTTTGGTAATCAGATAAATCTGTGCCGGAACCGAGGATTGAACCCCGGCCTCCAGCACAGAAGTCTGACACCTTACCCCTAGACCGCCAGGTCACCCAAGCGTATATACCGAACGGGTAGTAAGATGTGGTGCTAAATAAATAAATAAACCACGCTACCTCTTAATTTGTAAAATCTAAATATATATAAAAACAAAAGTGAACAGACTTCCCTCGAAATACTAAAATGTGTCTGTTGGAGACTTACCTAGGCCCTAGTTACATAATATAGGACTACATAAAGCTATCAAATAGTGTGTTAGGGGACAAGGGTAAGACGAGATAGTTGTGGGGTGAACTAAAATTATTAGAAAATAGCTAAGCCATTTTTAACTATCTTTCTGATGCTATACTGAAAATAAAACTTATATAGATTATGATAATAAGAAATTAAATCGTTTTAGTGGAATTTTAAGATGATTAAAATCCTAGAGGATCACCTGCACAGATCACATGAATTTACATTTAAATTTAGGAACGCCATTTTTGAAACTAAGCCACCAATTGTATTGGGGCTGGTTGTTGCGTCATGACAAGGCAAGGTCATCATTTTAATCCAGCTCTATTAGTATGGGGGCTGGTTGTTGTGTCGTGACGAGGCTGGATCATCATATAAGTCCAGCTCTAGTATGGGAAATAGGGGTGGGGGGGGTTAGGGGATGGCCTGTGTCCTGGCAAGTGATAAGGAACCTAAGCAAGTCAATGAACCCATGACCTTCTAGAAATGAGTGTGTGTACGTGACCCGTCCCACTGACCTCTGGCACGAGTCTCTTATCCGAAGTGTTATGCCGCTCACACACACACACAAACACTAACACACACAATCATTCTTTACCAGACCGATTCAATGAGACTCTTTATTCGTAAGTTGTTTTTTTACTGCCAGTGTGCTCGCAATAACCAGATTGTGATACAAATAAACTTATCTGACCAGTCAGTAAGTCGGTATTTTTCAAACTGCTCTGCAGAGCCCTTGGACTTCACATATAACTATGATATATTTATTCTATGAGGTAGGGATGAGGAAGGAAGCATTTTAGAGGTAATCTATCAGCTCTTTAAAGGTTTAAAGTGTCTGCAACATCACGTTAACTGTATCTTACAGTATTCTAAAAGAATATTTCGACAGTCGTTTTCGCTCACTAAAAAAGCATATGCATGTTGTACAATGCTATTATGTATTGAAGTTACGTGCAATAGAGCTTCATTGCACGTGGAATGTACACTTTACAGTACTGTGTTTATAGCAGTATAATGCGACAAAGCATCATAGCGTGTAGAATGTGCACTTTGAAACAGTACTGTGTGTATTGCAGTATAATGCGACAAAGCATCATAGCGCGTAGAATGAGCACTTTGAAATAGTACTGTGTGTATAGCAAGCACGTACGACAAAGCATCATAGCGCGATAGAATGAGCACTTTGAAATAGTACTGTGTGTATAGCAAGCACGTACGTCCAAAGCATCATAGCGCGTAGAATGTGCGCTTTACAGTACTGTGTGTATAGCAGTCATGTGCAACAAAGCATCATAGCACGTAAAATGAACACAGTATAGTACTATGTGTATAGCAGTCATGTGCAGCAAAGCATCAAAGCACGTAGAACGTACATTTTACAGTACTGCGTTTATATCAGTCAAGTACGATAAAGCATCATAGCACGTAGAATGTGCACTTTGAAACAGTATTGTGTGTATTGCAGTCACGTGCAACAGAGGAAAGGTCACGTAATATCCTCTAATTGGGGAAATGATCCAAACGCTGACCTAACAAGTCATACATCATCATCATCATCCTCACACTCGCTAACTAAACCCTGCACATCCTGGCCGCACTTCAACAAAGAGTCTTACCCCCCCTTCCCTCATGTGAGCTAGACGTGACGTCATCTTCACATGTTGTACCATGATGTAATTATCAGTTCCAGTTCCCACACATGGTACTCATCCAGAATGTCTTGATATATATTAATTTTTTTCGCGTCTTAATTCCGAGCAGCTGGCTTCTACTACTGACTTTATTGGACTAAGAGCTTCATTGTCTGGGCAGGATCGTTAAGGATAAGCAGCTACGAATGTTTCGAATTTCACTATAAATACGGTCTCCGGTACTTTTTGTCAAAATGATTTGTTTCACATGACTAGTTTTTTATGTACCACGTATTTACGTTAATGGCGTAGGGATAAAGAAAGCTATTTTTTATCCATTACTGTTTCCACTCTGTGGCCTGGGTCAGTTTTTTATTCAAGCCCTATATTTTTCACACCCGCCTCGGTGGCGTAGTTGGCTAACGCGCTTGTCGTGTTGAGCTCGACTGCTGAGGACGGAGAGATCGAGGTTCGAATCTCGGTCGGGTGAAATGTTTGTTTTTTTTCCTAAATGGTTTTCCCCTCTCCCTCCACTCAAATGCGGGTTCACTTCCTCTAATTCAACCTTCCCAATTCCTAATCCATTAGCGTAATTAGTACTTAAAGCGTATAACCCGAACGGGTAGTAAGACGCGGTGCTAAATATTATATTATATTTTTTACTACTAGTTTGCTAGGCCTGTCGTAGCTTCACATGCCTTATAATACAAATTAAGACTAAGACAGGAACAACATCCAGTCCCCGCCCGTTAATTTATCAAAGTGAGAGAATAAACCCACATTTCACCAACGATGCTCTAAGATTAAGGAAGGTATAATTTATATTAAATGTACGCGAATTCATGATTGTGACATTTTACCAATAAAATGGACAGCTGGTGACGTTGAGCTTGAGTTTAGAATCCCGATTGGATGTACTGATGGGGGTCTTTACTAAATGGTTTTCCCCTCTGCTTCCACACTAATGCGGGTACACTTCCTCTAAATCCAACCTTCCTCATAGTCAACACATTAATGTAATTAGTACATAAGCATATATAGTTATAACCCATAGAGTGTTCATTTTCTTAGCTGTCTCTAGCGTGTTTGGCTGCCGAGTTAAGCCCTCGGGTTCTAATCCCGGCATGGCCGAATTTTTTTTTTCAATTTTGAGATGTTGGTAATTTTTATATTGATTTAATGGACAGGGGGCTGAGTGTCATGTATGGCGGTTCAGAAAACACACTTATTTTTTATAAACGCGTCTTACTACAATTATTACACATGTAATTATTCTAATGGGGTATGGATGAGGAAGAAAGTATTTTAGAACTAATCTACCCGCATTTGCGTGGAAGAAAAGTGGGAAAGCATTGAGGAAAAATCACCCTCAATAAACCCGAACGGTATTCGAACCCCGATTTCCCCATCTTAGGGAAGGCAATCTAACACTAAAGTGACACTTTGGACCTTTTGGATACTGAGGCGGGTAAATGCACGTATGATACTTGAAATAATAATAAGAAATTAAAAAATTAAAACCACTTCTATAAGCTAGTTGTTTTTAAAAACAAATATTTCATTTTTCTTTTGTTTGAATAACATGGAAACCACTGGTTTATTTTTAGCACCGCGTCTTATTACCTGTTCAGGTTATAAACTTAAACGTACTAATTATGCTAATGAGTTAATTATTATGAAGGTTGAATTTAAAGGAAATGTATCCGCATTTGCTTGGAGTAAGAGTGGACAAGCGTTTAGGAAATAAATGGTACGGAACTGCGCACAGACTTTCTCGCTCTATTGTTTAAAATGGAGATAGTTAGTCAAAACTCTTAATATATTTGAAACGAAATAATATACACTAGCAAACCCAAGCATAAATCACACTATATTTATGTAAAACATTTTGTGAGTCTCGGTTTTAAGTTTTATAGTTTTATTTTTAAAGAATTAATGTCCTCATTTGTATGTTTGGACCGATAAAAAAATATCAATATTGGGTCCACAAGGGTCAACACTTCGTATTAGAATTTCGACTTCCGGTTAAAATTGTCGACATCCTCATGTCATCGCATTGCTATTAAATTGCTCATTTATAAATTTTGACCAATAAAAAATGTAAATATTGACTATTGAGTCTAAAATGGAGATAGGTCATTGTTGTACAAACATTTATCCAGAGGCTTAAGGAAAAATAACACAAACTTTTTGAGAGACTTACTTATAATTAATAACTCTATGGCAATGGAGAATGATTGCGTTAAAATTTAAGTAGTATCTCTGTACAACTAAAGCTTACAAAATTGTGTTAATATATTTGCCAATATCTCAGAAACTGTTGGTTTTATAAAAATATATTTTCTATAAAAGTTTTTTATTTTTAATAGTACTATAATTTTGCAATGATAAGCTATTTAATATCTCATGTAGTTGTGGAGATACGGAAACTTATGCTTCTCTAACGTAACCTAAAAGTAATTTTCATGGGAAAATTAAAATAGCCAGTTTATTTATATAATCTTAACCAACGCCTAGATACGAATTTTTATCAGAATTGTTAGAGCTTATTTTGAGAAAAGCTACTTTTTCTTTTTTTGCCCTTCAATAAACCATCCTTAATTTTAGGGTTAGATATCCAATTCCAAAAACCCTTCAGGATAACCCTATGAAAACCCCAGATACCAAGTTTCAGCCCGGTCGGTAAAATAGTTTAGGCTCTAGTTTTAGGTAAAGACAGACAGACATACTGACGGAAATTCAAAAACTACTTTTTCGGATTTGGGGTGTTATGAAACGTCTCATCAAAATCTCGAGTTCGATTTTTTTGATGATCATAATACTTTCTCTACCTGTAAGAGTGGCACGCGGAACGAACTGCAATGACACGTTGAGCCATTTGAATAAAAGTAATATAAAATCTTAAAAAAAAACAACATTGATGTGAGTGATAATTTTAATAACGTGTTTTATGTTTAAATGATTCAATTGTTTTGTTTCAAAATTTCAAAATAATGTCTTCAGAACTTAAATTTTGCAAGACACTTTAGTATCTATTCTGATATATCTGATTTTTATTGAAATATTAAATATTCAAGAAACACTAGATATTTAATGTACTTGATTTAGAAACATATTGATATATTTACATTTTACAAGATCAACTTAAATTTGTTTTAATAGTTGTACTAGTTAACTAGTACAAAAATAAAAACCATTTGGGTGGGCTCAAGCTGGTTGGCACGCTGAGCTACTTTGCAGTATTACTTCAGCACACCATCACTAAAAGTTTGCCGACCTCTGCCTTAAAACCATGCGGCCACCGAAGCAAGTACCAAACCGCTCCTAAATTTACTAGTGTCAGACAATTTGTGTTCCTCTTCCACGAATACGTCTGTATTAAAGCATCGCTGAAAACAAGGAGCTGAGCTGATTTCAAATTTCGCAAAAGTTTCCCGAGAGAACTACTTGTTCTACTGAGCCACCATGAGAGTCGACTCTCATTGAATTCGGGATAAGAAATACGTACGAAAATATCGCCCTGTGTGTATCACTTGCAACAGGAAACTGCAGAGAGCCAGGGACGGGAAATGAGATAATTCAGCGGAGTGGTTCGTTCAGGAAATCCAGGAATTAACAAGAAGGGTTTGTGTTCCACGATGTGTGTGTATGTGCTCTTGGTGACGTGTTTCCTGAAATAAGGAGCAACAACATAAACAACACGACGCCGAGCACAGAAAACCAGAAAATTTGGTGTTATAAAGTTAGCAGCGCTTCTTTGCACATCAAGGCTGTTGTTGGCTGTGCGCTTGTTAGGAGAGCATTGTGAAGCTTAGGCCTACTTGTTTGTACAGGTGGCCCACGGAAATGTAGTCCACCTCCTATATCCAGCAGGTGCCTCACTCTGAATTGGAGGAGGTCAATCCCCTTCCCCCCATATTGTGACATGAATGAACAAGTGAACTGTTTGTCTAAAACTTTATTGACTCATTCTTCATGTCACAATATGGGAGGAAGGGGATTGACCTCCTCCAATTCAGAGTGAGGTGCCTGCTGGATATAGGAGGTGGACTACATTTCCGTGGGCCACCCTGTATTATACCAGGGGCGAAGTGAGGCTAGGATGGAAAAAGGGGTGACGGGGGGAAGATTGAGATGATGAAGTAGAAAAGGCCACAGGGATAAAATGTGTTTTTTTAAGTGACATGTAAGCTATGACCATTGGCGGCCAGCGCCCTAATTAGGGATCTGAAAAAAAAGTATCGATACTTTACAAATATAGATATTTCCCTTTTGATACTAGTATTTTTTTACTAGATACTTCTTTCCCGATACTTTTACTGATATTAGTACTCACAATCTGGTATCGGATCGGTATTGAAAGAAACCACTTTTATGTTATCTTCACTCATGCTCGGATTAAATGATTACTAAGGTGGACTGTGGAGGAAGAACAAATGATACTGTTTCTCATTCAATCTCTTTTAGGTCATCATAATTCATAACAGTTTTCATCTTTATCAATACAGCCTGATGGGGAACGCCAGGCCTACACCGTGGTTCGGATTCCACGTTAAACTGTAGGTCCTCCATTTCATCTCACAATCACCCTACCATTACAACATTAGCGTAAGTGCGTACAGCCCGAACGGGTAGCAAGACGCGGTGCTAATAATAATAATAAAGACCGATTTCTGACCGGATAATGGGGCGAGTGGCGACCAGTCTGCTACCCCTTCTTTAAATCAAATTATTATTATTATTATTATTATAGATAAGAAATATATATATTTTTCCAGATTAGCATATCGATGACGATACTTACTGTTATCGATACTTTTAATGAATGAAGTATTGATACTTTTATTTCGATACCACATCACTAAACCGAACACAATAGGCCGTTATATATTTTTTTAGCACCGCATCTTACTAAACTCCCGGATGAAACTCATATTATATACCAATTACACTAGGGATGAAGAAGCTTGATTTTAGAGTAAGTGAACCCACATTTGCGTCGAGGACAAGTGGGGAAAATAACATTTAGGAAAAATGTATCCTCAATACACCCGATTGGGCTTCAAAACCCCCGTTGTCGTCAGCCCAGTCCATCGTAAAAGCCTTGGCTCAGAGGTTCCCAACCTGGAGTCCGTGAGGAGTCCTGTGGGAAGTCCCCGAAACCAATCTAGATTTTTTAGTTATTTTTTATTCGTATTTTCATATCTTAAAAATATATATACAGAGTTCACAATTTTTTTCTTAAACATTTATTTTATTTCCATTACTGTCTGGATGAACATATTTGTTAATGTATAAATTTGAAATGGGTTATGTAGAATATCTACTATAAATGCATGCTTAGGTTTTTAATTATTATAAATTAAGTATGGCTTTTTTTCATGATTTTCGACCCCTCCCCCAAGTACGGGATCGTAAGATTTTCCGTCCCACACTCTCTATATTACTTAATTTTTATGATTCAGTAAACTATATATAATCCCCAAAAAACTCTTGCGTAGTTTAAGGATGACTCCTTAGACCATTCGACAGCATAAGTGGATCAATTTGAAATTGAAATTAAAATTATAATATATATATAAACCGCCTCGGTGGCGTAGTTGGCTAACGCGTTAGTCGTGTTGAGCTCGACTGCCGAGGACGGGGAGATCGAGGTTCAAATCTCGGTCGGGTGAACTAGGGGTGGGTTTTCCTAAATGGTTTTTCACTCTCCTTCCACGCAAATGCGGGCTCACTTCCTCTAATTCAACCTTCCCAATTCCTAATCAATTAGCGTAATTAGTACGTAAAGCATATAACCCCAACGGGTAGTAAGACGTGGTGCTAAATAATAATTATAGGATAATATATATATATATATATATATATATATTACCTAGGTTACATTAATTCCCAAATACATTTCTAAAATATAAAGGGTTCAGTTTAAACTTGTAATTGCAAACTTGACGCAAAGTTTCAGTCATGTCCTGATTTCGGTTGGAACCCCGTTCTAAAAGCCCTTTTATTCTAGCAAAATATTAATAAACATTAAGATACTGGTACGAAATAAGGCCTTTCAAAACAGACTTGCTAACAAAATCAGGGCATAGCTAGTGTAAATATGAGTATAATCTCTACTGGTAGTAAAACTCGGTGTAGATTAAAAGATAAAACAAAAAGAAAAAAACTCGCATCTTCTTTAAGATCTCGAGGGCAATACCAAAGCGCAATAAGACCATGTCCAGAGTAGCATGTAGCGAGAGAGTAAATAAACGGGAGATACTTATCTCAGGTAAGAGCCACTTCCAATTTACTCAACCTCGCGTTAGAAAACAAGCCGGTCTGTAGTAGACAGAGCCAATCTACAACGTAACCCCTACCACCCACTCTCCTTAACAGGGCCGGCGCAAGGGCTTTATGTGCCCCAGGAGAGACTCATAATTTGCACCACAGTTGTGTATTTTGTATAATCTAAATACACCCGGTGACCTGGCGGTCTAGGGGTAAGGTGTCAGACTTCTATGCTGGCGGGCGGGGTTCAATCCTCGGTCCCGGCAAAGATTTATCTGATTATCAAACCCTTCCTTCACCTCTGACAAGACATCCTGTGAATGTGGGGAATGCCAGGCCTCCACTGTGGTTCGGATCCCACGTTAAACTGTAGGTCCTTCATTTCATCTCACAATCACCCTAGCATTACACATTAGCGTAAGTGCGTATAACCCGAACGGGTAGTAAGACGCGGTGCTAATAATAATAATAATAATAATAAATACACCCCTCTAATCCTTGTGTGACGACATTTATATATGTATTTTTTTTAGCACCGCATCTTGCTAATTGTTCAGATTATACGCATATTGTTTTAGTTACGATAGTGAGCTAAGGATGAGGAACGTTAAATTTATATGAAGTGTACCTGCATTTGAGTGGAGTGAAAGTGGAAACCATTTGGGAAAAAAACACCATCAGTACACCCAACTGGGATTCGAACCCTGATCTCCCTGTCATCGGGAGTATAGTCTATTGCAAGAGTGACGCCCGGCTTAGACCAGTTGTCACCACTGGTGGACCGCGCTCCGCATCCGGACCGCAGAGAATTTTTTACAGAACTTGACGGGATAGTGATAAAGATAAGAAATTATGCTATTTCACTGGTGGGTGGGTAATGGGCATAGAAGGCCAGCAATAATAAATAAGTAAAAATAACTAAAAGAAAAACACGTGTTTGAACTAGTATAGTCCCATAGGGATTGAACTTGAGACACTGTTAAAAGTTTTGCCAGACCGCAGAAGTGTGTCGAGTTTTTAAAGCGGACCTCCATCAAAAATAATTGGAGACCTCTGCCTCAGACCATGATGCTAACGAGCAAATCAACAAAATACATTTTGAGCTTATTTTTTGATCCACTACCTCTTCCCAATTTCTAGCCGTTTAACCCCGGGAACATTCTGTATATTAAGGTGAGGATGTTGGAAACTCGAGAAAAGATACGTGTTTTTGAAATTTAATAGCGAACACTTTTTTGTTAGCCAAAATGAATAAAATTTTGCTTCAATAGAAACATGAGTTTTATTTTCATCACTTGGTGATACAAACAGATATTGAATACTTGTCACGAGCGTTGTGGCATTGGTTGACAATTTTTTTTTTAAATGAATAGAAAAAGTTGTCACTAAATTCCAAAACAAACTTGAAAAATATTCAAGAAATGTTGAGGTAACCGTGTGGAGAAAATTAAACTACTATGTTTATACTGAAGCAATATTTGATTTATTTTGACAAAAAAAAAATTTGATATAAAAACTGCAAGAAAAACCTGTCTTTTTCTCACGTTACATACATCCCAATCTTAAAACGACGCCATTGCTAAAATTGTATAAGCCTGTAACAATCTTCAAGTGAAAGAGGCGAAGTTAGAATATATTACCATAAATACAGTATTCAACGGTTATTAATGACATCTTAGGTAAGAGTTTAAAAACATTCGAAAGTAAATTATAGCGGAAGCTTTTGTTTTTACAAAGGGGGATGGGGGAGTGTCCTTAGGGAATTCCATTAGGTCATAAAATCTAAAGCCTTAACCTATTTGTTTCCCAATGCCACGTAAAAATTATGACGCTTGAAGAATGTTGCGGCTAGTGTTTTAGATTGCTGTGGTCGCATCTACTCAAGACACTGGCGGTTTCTTTCAAAGACAAAACTGGTACTTTATAGGACTATATGGAGACAAAGCATGTCTATTCGTGTCCGTATAGTTTATAGACGTGTAGTATTTGTACGTTTAGGAATTCAGACGGTGAACCGTCCACCGAAACTTGTATTTCCGTTTAGTAAATGACTAATATTAGAGATTCCTTACATTGTACACAAAAAGGTTTACATTATTGAACAACTGCAGCAAGCAAAATGACTTTAACGTATAAATCAGATCGTCATTGGAAGAACTTTTTTGGACTTGGAGCTAATTAATAATAATTATTACACTATGGTTGACATTGACTTATGTCCACTTAAATAGGGTGGTGGAAAGAACAGTTAGAAAATAGAAATATATTTTGAATGCGGTCAACGTCGATAAAATTTTACCATAATATGATATATTAAACTATGAGTGAAGAATGACCCTGAGCAAGGGAAAATTCCTGGATAGCTCAGTGGGAGAGAGAACATTGATGCACTGAACCAAACGTCCCTGTCACCCCCCCGCCCCCCACCGCGTCTTACTACCCGTTTAGATTAAACGCATATTTATACTAATCACGCTAATGAGTTAGGGATAAGCAAGGACGAATTTAGAGGAAGTGTACCGGCATTTGCATGGAGGGAGAATAGGAAACAATTTTTTGAAAACTCAGTACATCCTAACGGGATTCAAACCCCGATCTCCCTGTAATCAGCAGTCTAGTCTATTGTAAGAGTGACACCTAAGACCATGAGGCCACCGAAGCATGTGTCTCGGGTTCAATTTACGTGTCAAAGTGTATTTTTTTTCAAATTTACTAATAATATTACTAGTGATATTGTTATCAGTAGTATTAATATCTATCAAAAGTGACAGTTACAGATAACATGACTTGGCGTATGAATACATGAAAGTTGATCTAGTAGCTTTTCTAGCTTTCAGATAAGGTTCTTTCCATGAAACCCGAACTGTTAGTGTGAAAGCCTATTGTTGTAAGAGTGTTTGAGGAATCAAGAATAAAATGAGAATTCATAAATGTTTTAAATTACTCCAGTAGTAGTTTTTGTTAAAACTGTCCAACCTGAATTCAAGTCTCGTTCCGTCGTACGTATGACTTACTTGACCGACTGACTTGACTGACTGGTAGATCTCGTACACGATAAGTAGCTTTTAATATTCGTCGACTTGAAGGCCCCCTAGTTCGATTCCAGAACTGATGATTATGCGGAACAATAGGAGGAAATGAAGGCCGCGCTCAGCCCCGAGGAAGAAAGTGTAGTGGAACAATGATTCATTAACAATGGCAAGAGCTGCAACTGCCCGAGGAGGTTCCACGTGGATCGGGCCAGCTCCCGCCAAACTCACGAGACTACAGAACATAGTTTGTGAGGGCAATAATTTCTATACAAGTTTCATGTAGAGGAGCTTTTAGAAAATACAAACTTATTTTATGGTCAACAATAATAAAATTTTAATTATTTGTTTTATCACTGTGTATTATTACTAGCTGTTCAGGTTATATTATATCAGCGGTTATGAAACTTTTTGAATGAGGTGGCACTCCTGTAATGTCTGTAATTTGAAGTACCACAAAGATAATGCTTAGTATTTATTTTTTGGTAAATTTTTAGTTGTATCCAAGGATATAATCAAATATTGCGCGGCTGTCTGAGCTTAAATCGGTGTTGCCACTCTTCCAAGCACTGTTTAAATCTGTTTTACTTTTGGCTGACTTGGTCCGAATGTAATGAGACCCGATCTTTTTCCGACTGTAATTTACTTGGGTTTTTTTTGTTTTCTCACGGCTTACCACCATTGGTGGTAGGGATAAGGAAGTAAGCGCTTGAGAGTTAATCTACACGTGTTTGCGTGGAAAGGGTTTGGGGAAGAATTTAGGAAAGAAAGACCATCCTAGGTAGACCCGACCACGATCCAAACGCCGATCTTACAATCATTAGCAGGCTAGTCTAACACGAAAGTGACACCTTAGACCATTCGGCCACTGAAGTGGATGCGGGACACTAGATATAGTACTTTTTCTGACAATCAGATAAGACTCCTCAAAAGAAAGTTGGACTGTAAATATCTCATTATAATGAATGTCCTTTTATAAAAGAAAAGGGTCTCTCTTAAATCAGCAATTTTTTTGCTTTATCCAATTGGCCATTTTTAAGATTGTACTGCTTTGAAAAATAAATGTTACGTTTGGCATAATGGCTATCAATAGATTATTTATTTGAAGAATTAAATACATGATAAATATAGTTTATACTAGCCCATAGACAAGCTCAAACTCAGGAAAATGAAACTTTTAATGGAAAAAATGTTGCTAGGCCCTACTTTTAAGTTCTTTTCGACAACCGAAATTGATTGATTGTCACTAGAACTTATTATTGTAAAATCAATTTATTATTATTATTATTATTATTATTATTATTATAAAGTTCATCGAAAATGTTATAAAAAAAGTTTCCAATAATACATCCTTGTGTGTTACTGTATAATTTTTCTTCCCATTATTAATAAATAGACTAATAATGTAAATACAATTGTGATTTTTCTCCCAGTTATTGTGGTAACATGAGTTTCCGGTTTTTAAATAACGTGCTTCCTATTAAAATCACACTGTACGTTCACTCTCTATGGGAAGTTTTGGTTGTTGGAGAATATACTCACGTTTTTATTTGGGTTTTTTTTTTACCACCGCATTTTGCTACCCATTACCCGCCTCGGTGGCGTAGTTGAGTAACGCGCTAGTCGTGTTGAGCTCGACTGTTGAGGACGGGGAGATAGAGGTTCGAATCTCGGTCGGGTGAGCTTGGGGTGTTTTTTCCTAAATGGTTTTCCACTCTCCTTCCACGCAAATTCAGGTTCACTTCCTCTAATACAACCTTCTCAATTCCTAATCCATTAGCGTAATTAGTACTTAAAGCGTATAACCCGAACGGGTAGTAAGACACGGTGCTAAATATTATTATTATTAGCTACCCATTCGGGTTAAACGCTTATGTACTAACTATGCTAAGGGGTTAATAATGAAGAAGATTAAATTTAGAGAAAGCGTACGGATATTTACGTGGAGAGAGAGTGGGAAACCATTTAGGGAAAACCACGCCCAGTACACCCAACCGAGGTTAGAGCCCCGATCTCCCAGTCATCGGCAGTCTAGTCTCCTGCGAGAGTAGCGCCTTAGACAGTGCGGCCACCTAAGCATGTTAGCCAAATTTGATAGTTGCGAGCTATTCAAAATATGAGTCTATGTCAAAGGTCTGCAACTAGTCAATGTTGCGGCAATTTTCAATCGATAGCGTAATAAAACTAAATTATTATTAAAAGTCATAAAACTAAATTATTATTATTAAAAGTAAATCTTTGTTCCTTCTAAATTAAGCCCTTTCAGAAATAAATCAAAAAGTGTTACGGTGCACCGCACAGATTTTCTCTCACTTTTATCTTAAAATAGAGACATTTACTAAAAACTCGTAAGATTTGTGAAACGAAATAATAAATCATTACATTGTTGTAGAAACACTACACCAAAGATCATAAATGAAACAATATACACTGTTACTTGCTTTATTGCCTTAGGAACTAGAAAAACTGTTACAGAAAATTTGAGAAAAGACAAACATCTTTGTTTACCACAGAGCATAAGAATCAAATTCATTTTAAAAGATCTCAATTAAAAAGTATATATATTTCTTATAGCTAAGAAACCGTTGATTCTGTAAAAATATATTTCAAATAAAATATTTTTATTTTTAACAAGCAATCCCGCACAGCATTGACCGTTACCCATCTACAGATTCAAAATGAAACGTTATCTCTGAAACGTGTTGTCTTTCTCTGTTTTCTGTTTTCTTCTTGTCCATTTCGTAAACTTTTTTTTTTCCGAGGAGGATGTGGTATATTTTTTTATCACAGTTATCACTGAAACGTAATTCTAAACCAGATTAACAATATTTTCTTCAAAAATTTGTTAAAAATAGCCTAACTAAAAAGCTAATCAAAAATTTTAAAATTCGGCTTGCAGGCCCCTTCCGTCCACCTATGTTAAAAATGTCAGATCTCTGCGTGCCGTGGATTTGGCTGGGCATCGCACACAAACAAACACATACAGAGACAAATATTTCCTTTTATTATTATAGAAGATGGTACTACAACTTTATATGGATAAATTAATTCGTATTTTAAATAGTTGCCAAGAAATGATGAAAATAGGAAAATTTCCTGCATGTAAAGTACACTCAAAGCAATTTCATAAGAAAATTAGAGTTTCAATCTTGCTAATTATGATAAACAGTGCCTAGATAAAATATTTAATCAAAATCGTTAGAGCAAGTTTCTAGACAATAAATGTTTTATCTTTTTTCCCGTCAGTAAACTACCCTTAAGTTTAGGGTTAGATATCAAATTCCAAAAACCCCAGATACCCAAGTTTTAGCCCAATCGGTAGAATAATTTCCACTCTAGACCAGGGATCTCCAAAACCACGGCCCGCGGGCCAAATCCGGTCCGCTACAAGCTAATATACAGCCCGTTCCAAGATTGTATCAGAAAACAAATTGTTTCTCTTCGTTATTTATTAACCACACAGTTTGTTTGACAAGTCTAGTTTCTGTCCGCATGCGTGTTTACCCCCATGAAACCAAGCCAGGATGTTGTCCGAATTTCAAACCCTCATTTACAGTCGCAGGCACCATTCCTTATACCGGCAACAGAACGGCTTAACTGGAACGATTTCTAGGTAGTTCCAAGTCTTTCGGCAGAGGGTTGTCAAAGGAAAGTTCCGAAATATGTTACTTAATTTTAAAAAGTAATTATATTGACCAATTTTATCAAACACTGACTGGGTTTGGAAAATGGACTTTTATTTTTTTTTATAGACGTGACTGGCCAAATGACATGAATATAAATTTACAAGTTGAAACAAACTTGATTTATGATCTATTTGTGCATATGAAGGCATTCAGGGCAATAATAATGCTACTTGAAGAACCGGTGAACGTTACTTTGGCCCGCAAAAATGTGTAAAATATATTATGTGGCCCACATAGCATAAAGTTTTGAGACCCCTGATTTAGACCGCGGTATAGACATATAGACGCCATTGCGAAAACAACTAGTTTGTTTCAAGTGGTCATGAAACGTCGACATTTATCAAAATCTCGAATTCGATTTTTTAGACGTTCGCAACACTTTCTCTCCGAGGGGTCGAGAAAAAGTAAAATTTGAGTGTAACCAGAAAATTCTGATCGCCCATAGTAAGTAATGTTAAAAAAAAAAGTTCAAGCTTAAAAATGTGCATTTACTCTTTTTTTTCCTACATAGGTGAGGGGGACATAAGTATTTGAAGAAAGGATGAACTTAATAAAGGTGACCAGGCGGTCTAGGGGTAAGGTGTCAGACCTCTGTGCTGGCGGCCGGGGTTCAATCCTCGGTCCCAGCACAGATTTATCTGATTACCAAACCCTTCCTTCACCTCTGACAAGGCGTGTATTAATCACAACTTGTGAATGTGTGGAATGCTAGACCTCCACCGTGGTTCGGATCCCACGTTAAACTGTAGGTCCTCCATTTCATCTCACAATTACTCTACCATCACACATTAGCGTAAGTGCGTATAACCCGAACGGGTAGTAAGACGCGGTGCTAATAATAATAATTTAATAAACATAAAATGTATGAACATAAAAAAAATCAAAATTAGAGGGGAGAAATTATGAAAGATCACGGAAATTTTGATTAAGTTTATAATTCGATCGGGGAACAAAAAGGTTACCGATCCCTTGTCTAGGCCATTGCTGGGCACCCCTGCGGACCGTGACTAATGTCTACGCGCGCACACACAAACACACACACACACGTGTTCACGTCTTTTTGACTGCAGTGAGTGAGTAACTGCAAGTGCACGCACTGTATTACTGCACCTCAAGGTCAGGTGAACTGTCCTGTGAGAGTCTACAGTCCATTCTCCACAGGAGTGAAGGTAACTGACAGATGACACAAGATTTGTATTGCAAACATTGGTTGAAAGTCACTTAACTACCCTTTCGGATTATACGCTTATGCACCAATTACACTAGGGGTTTTTTAGGGATTCGGAAGGTTATATTTAGGGTAAGAGTACCCGCTTTTGCGTGGAGGTAGAATGAAAATCATATTGAGAGAAAAATCTCAGTAAACCCGACCGATAATCGAACCTCGATCTCCCGTCATCGGCAGTCTAGTCTACTACGAGAGTAGCGCCTTAGACCATGTGGCCACCGAAGCGGGTGATATTATCTTCTTAGTAATACTATATTATCAATCGAAAGTGTTACTAAACGCTTCTTATAATCTCCCTTACGGATTTCTGTGTAATTAGCTTTTTCGTGACTAATTGAAAGAACCAAAAATATTAATAAAATCTTCTTTGGTTTCGCGGCTATGGCAACAAGAGAAATTATAGTGAATACAATAATAAATTAAAAATTAATATATCTACTTGCATTTTCTTATAACTGGCCACCAAAATAGATAGACATGGTGTCTACTCACTCAACTTGACCAAAGAAATTCCCGACTTTTTCCCTGACTTCCCCTGATTATTTCCTAAAATTCCGGAATAAATGTACGTCACATTCTTTTAACTTCCACCCCTCCCCCTTTATTTTTCTATAATCTTTTTTATGAATAATAAGTTTTAAAAGTTAATTATTTTTTTAATTTGTACAAACATTGTTTGCAAGGAACTATAAAATATATTACACAGCTACAAACAAAAAAACCTACAGTTTGAATAACATTATTATTTATTGATTTAATGATTATTATATTTCATATTTTGAGTAAAACAGCATTTTCCCGGATTTTAATTGTAATTTATCAAATTACATACTTATTCCCATTTTTCCCCGTTCAATTCAAATCCCCTACTGGTACCAGTTTTCCCCGATTTTCCCGGATCTTAGACACACTGATAGATTTTTTTTTATAACTTGACATATACAAAAATTAAGTTTCCAAGTAAAACATTTTTATTTTGTAAACACGTGCACATGAACACGACCAAACATAGTTTGTATGACGCCATGAAGGGAAGGCAGCCTTTTACAAGCTTTTGTTTTCAAAGAAGTTTTTTAAGTGAACCACAAACAAGATAATAGCCCCAAACAGTTATCTTCACAAGTTCATTTTTCGATAGTGTAAAAACGCTAGTCTAAAGCGACAGTGATGTCTTAGATCATGTGGCCACCAAATTGGGTTTCATTGTTTTAATCTTGAAAATAGATAGTAAATGTCAACAAAAATAAAGCTATTTTCAGAAAATACTTTGTGTATGTATGAGTATGAATTTATAAGATATTGTATATGTTGAAACAATCCAACTCGCACAGGTGGGCACGTGGTCTAAATTTCTGGCTCATTTAGTCTGGTTTGTTGGTGATGGAGAGATAGGTGCTAGAATACCGGTTTAATACTAGCCCTCCACGCAATTGTGTGTATGTTTCTTCTAAAAAAAAACACCCTCCTTCGCTTATACCATGTTAGGATAGTTTATATATTTCCGTGTAGCCCGAACAGTAGGGATATGTGGTGAAGAAAAAAATGGTACAGTGCACCGCACAGACTTTCTCCCGCTTTTATATTAAAATTCTAAAAATTCGTAAGATTTGTGAGACGAAATAATGGTTCTATACATAATATCTTGTTGTAGAAACACTACACCAAAGATCATGAATGAAATAAAAGACACTTATTCTATGGTATTAGGAACTAGGAACATTGTTGCAGAAAAATTGAGAAAAGAGAAACAACTTTGTCCACCATAGAACATAGGAATCAAATTCATTTTAAAAGAGCTGAATTAAAAAATGAATATATTTGCTTATTGCTCAGAAATTATTGGTTTTATAAAAATATATTTCGAATAAAATATTTTTTATCTTTATTAATACTACAACTTTACAATGATGAGTTATTTGATATCTCAAATAGTTGCGGAGAAATTATGAAAATTGGAAAATTTCCCTCATGTAAAGTACCCTTAAGGCCACTTTCATGGAAAAATTAAAACTGTCATCTTGTTAATAATGATAAATAGTGTCTAGATATAAAATGTAATCAAAATAGTTTGAGCGAATTTCGAAAAAATCAATTATCTCTTTTTTTTCCCCCTTCAGTAAACTATCCTTAAATTTAGGGTTGAAAATATATAATTTAAGAAAAAGACGGTAGGACCTTACGAAAACCTCAAATACCAACTTTTAGCCCAATCAGTAAAATAGTTTCAGCTCTAGCTCTAGGGTTTGGCAATCAGATAAATTTGTGCCGTGACCGAGGATTGAACCCCGGACCCCCAGCACAGAAGTCTGACACCTTACCCCTAGACCACAATATGCTAGTAAAAAAGTAAAATATTTTTAATATTAAACGCTAAATTTGTATTTTCTACATGGCTGTATATAGAGATTTGTTCCGAGATGAGGCATAAGGTCGCGTAAAACAAGGCCTTCTCGAAGCGACACCTGCAGGCCATCTGTCTTGAGAAAAGACGTCGCCGGCGGATGAATTTATGAGCGCATTATGTTTCAAAAGTGGACGTGCACAGCTTCATAATCTTCCAGCGAGGAAGGCTTGTCTTTGAATTAACACAAACTGCAACTAAGACAGCGTCCTGATACGTTCCATTACTGAACGAAGGATTAAGGTGGAGTGGAAGGAAACGTGAGTTAAGGGGGCTGAGCTGATATATTAGCTATCAGATGTTGCGATTAGGTTGAATATCGACAAAACCTTTAACACTACAAGAGTTTTATATTTAATGGAATGTGCACAAAACTATTTTTTATAACCCTATACATGTATAGACTTGCAAACATGGTTTAAAAGTTGACATTTTATACTATGAAAAGTTCAAAAATCCACATATTTCAGCTGATAATTAAATGGCTGGGCAAGGAAAGGGGTATAAGAGAGTAGAATGGATCTTTGTGAATCGAATGATGTAATTTATTAGGGGGCTCACAACACAAATTGTATGGGCATTTGAATTTTCCTTCTCCCTTGTTTGTTCTCCTACTGTCAGACAACCCCACCCAGGAACGTAATAAACGCACTTGGTTTCGGGCGTTTATGGATTTATGCTCGGCTATTCTATCTAACCTTCAGGTTTGTATATTTGAAGTTTTATGATATAATTTTTTTTTGCTAGAATATATTAAATGCGTGCATGCAGACAAGAGACACTGCGTAGACAGTCAGAACGCTATAAAATGTCAACACAAATTTTTATTTTAGTTTAAACATTGATAGTATTTTACTATAATTAAATTAGTTTACTATCTTTTATTATCATTATTATTATTATTATTATTATTATTATCACCGCGTCTTACTACCCGTTCGGGTTATACGCACTTACGCTAATGTGTAATGGTAGGCTGATTGTGAGATTAAATGGAGGACCTACAGTTTAACTTGAAATCCGAACCACGGTGGAGGCCTGGCATTCCTCACATTCACAAGATGTATTTCCAGAGGTGAAGGAAGGGTTTGGTAATCAGATAAATCTGTACCGGGACCGAGGATTGAACCCCGGACCCACAGCACAAAAGTCCGACACCTTACCCCTAGACCACCAGGTCACCCATTTTTACCCTCTTTTGCCCAGGAGTGTGTGAAGACAATTTAATAAAAAAATCTAATTCTATATACAAGGCCAGGATTCGAACCTTAATTTCCCAATAACTAACAAACTAGACTATATTATTCCTATGCCTTTGTATGCCTACCCCACCGGCCCACGGTGTCCCACTCAAAGTGAGTGTTCATTTGCCCCGTCGTCCCATAGTTCGTCTCCCCCAACCCTTTTTTAAAAATCCTCTCCACACTCTCAAAAAATACCTTTAAAGCCGCCTTTGTTCGGCGAGCATGAAATAAAACTAGGTGAAGTTGACATGTACAAATGACTACCGCTTTAGCAACCTCCTGCTAGTAGATTCATCAAGCTTTCGCTACGTGACGATTAAAGTTAATTACAGTAATTTTACTTGAAAAATAAAATACTGTCTTTATCTTTAATAAAGTTTCTTTTTTTTATATATATAAACAAGATATTTGATCGCATCTAATAAGTGGGCTCAACCAACATTGCGCTTAAAAAAAATGTATAAATATTAGTTATTAGCCTACTATTACTTCTTTAAGGTAATTATAAACTCACTGATGATAGTAATATTTTGATTTAGGAATAGGCCCCGAGGCATGGAAATAAATGAAAAAATAAGAACAGTATCATCTATTTTATACAACTTTACTTATATGGAGTAGGATTTGGATAATTCGACATTAGTTAATTCTAACCCAGCTTGATTCCCCATGAAATTCTTATCTATATCATCAATGATAAAAATTACATTTAGTCCGAATTTTAGAAATAAATATTTGAATAATTCGAAGCCTATATACATCATTAATTTTTTTCAATTTTCTACTCGTTTTAAACCTAAATTAACCACGGTGAAACGCTGAGACATGGGGATATACTTGAACAAAACGTAAATAACAAAAACATCCCAGAATCCTCTGATGAATAAAAGAGCACAGACATCCAAACAGAAGAACCAATACCATCCGTTTTTGAAACACTTTACAATGATGGAAAACCTGGTAAAATTCATTGAATCCCAAAAGACGTGAAAGACAACATTTTTAATGCAACCAGTGAACATGAAGATTTTATTTATTGGTTCTAGATAAGCAAATTACAACAAACAAAGATAACCAATTTTTTTTCAAACGTAATGGCAAACATTGATTTAAATTTGAAATTTTGGTTTGTTTTCTTCAAGTTCTAATATTTTGTGTTTAAATTTTTATGGCTTTTTTCGTGTATGTATAAACTGTGTATGTGGGTTTTATACAGCATATAAATAAAAGTATAAGGGTTGTGTGTTTATATATAGTATATTTTTAGATTATTGATTTATTATATATTTATTTATTAAAATGGTTAATTAATATTTTGGATATTTGGAATATTTTTAGATATCCTTTGAACTTCGAATTAAGTAAGTTTTACTGGATACAAACAATTTAAATCGAGACAAATTAAATTTTGTCACTAAAACATGTTTAAATAATAGGTAGATTAAATTCCACGAAATTCGCGATATTCCATTGTCAAGTGTATTAATAGAACTACGGCAACTTCGCTTACAAGTTAAATTAGCATAGCATACAATAGCATGCTCTGATTGACTTTTATATTCGAAATACAAACTAGCTAGACTTCAGTCTTGAATGAGAGAGAGAAAAAAAGCGAGTAAACCATGTGTTAGTGTGACTAGAGGGATCTTATTGGCGCAGTTCGTCAGTCTAGTCTGAGAAAAAGGGGAAAGGCACCAGTTAAAATGTTTGACTAACATCTGGGTGAAACATGTTACCCCCCCCCCCCCC
>CABEEJ010000037.1:143762-189523 GCA_901482245.1 Timema douglasi
CCCCCCCCCCCCCACTCTCCTTTCTATACACTGACCAACAAGTCGAGACACAATGGCCGCTGCTGCATTTCACAGTTCAGGGACGTTCTCAACAACTTCCAAGTAGCGGAGTGTCGGCAACCCCCCATTGGGGGAGGAGGACATTATCATTGCTGCTGACGGCAGAGTTACTGTGGATTCACAATGTCAGCTGGAAAACAAGTATATCTACAAAACAGAAACGGGGTCATGTGACGAGCTCTCAATCAATAATAAACTGTAATCCTCATCTGCGTTGTCGGCTCGGTGCGACTTGAAATAACTTTAGCTTTCCTTTTTTTCTGCGGGACAAAATCAGCTTGTAAGACCAAATCATAAAGATAAAACCAAAGGATTCGATCAGTGCGCATGCGCCTATAAAGCGAGATACTAACAGAAAGGTGTATATACCGTTACTAAATGATTTAAAATAACTTGTTAAATGGAGAGCGCGTGTGTAGTTTTGTTCTGGTTTGATTTGTTTCACGGCATAACACAATAATATGAAAACATCCATCGGGACAGTAAGATTAAAGATTTGTCAATCCACTAGAAAATAAAATATGTCGGAAGGACAGATGTTTAGTAAGTTTGTGTGGCAAAACATAATAAGCCTAAATATATTTATACAAGCTAAAAGATTCTTTCTACCATAATCCTACTTTAGATTACTGTCCTGTATCAGGGTAATAGAATAAGACCCATTTCAGTGGCCGAATGGTCTAAGGCTGGGATCTCTAAACTACGGCCCGCGGGCCCCATCCGGTCCGCAACAAGATTATATCCGGCCCGTCCCAAGATTTGATCAAAAAACAAATTAATTGTTTCTTTTTGTTATTTCTTAAACACACAATATATTTGACTTGTCCAGTTCCTGTTCACACGTGTTTTTCCCCCCATTACACCAAGCCAGTATGCTGTAGGAATTGCAAACCCTCATTTACAGTCGCAGGCGTCATTCATTATACCTACAACAGAACGGCTTGTGATGATTTTTAGGTAGTTTTAAGTCTCCCGGCATAGGGTTATAAAGAAAAATCCCGAAAGATGTTACCTAATTTTAAAAATAAGTAATTATATTGACTAATTAGTATAAATATAATTTATTACATATAAATTGATTCATTTCTCACAAATAAGAATAAACGTCAATCACTTTTATCAAACACTGACCGGCTTTGAAAAGTGGTTTTTTTTTTTACAGGGCGGTCAAAATATGACTTGAATCTAAATTTGCATGTTGAAACAAATTTTATTTATGATCTATTTGCGCATGTGAAGGCATTCAGGGCAATAATAATGCTACTTGAAGAACCGGTTAACGTTACTTTGTCCCGCAAAAATGTGTAAAATATATTATGTGGCTCGCATAGCAAAAAGTTTATAGATCCCTGGTCTAAGGCATCACTCTCGTGGTTGACTGGCCTGATGAAGACTGGGAGATCGGAGCTCAAATCCCGGTAGGGTGTACTGAAGTTTTTTTTATACCTTAACAGTTTCCCACTCTCCATATAGGCATATACCGGTACACCTACTCGTTTCCAACACATATGAGTAATTAGTACATATGCGTGGGACGCTAACAGGTTGTAAGACGCGGCGATAATAAAAAAAAAAGTATCTTCTAACTTTGTCAGACAAATAAAAACCTCCAATTAACAAAGTTTTATAAATAATAACAAGCAGCGAACTTATGATGACAGGTAGATTAATTAATTTTCTCTTTTTCTAATAATTTATCACGTATTATCAGGTTGGCTCGATTTGAAAATACTTACCTGCTGCAGTCAGGCTTACTTCCAAAACCTCTTCCAATTCCAGTTGGTTGAAATTACCTCGTTTATCTTCGCGTTCGGGAGTTTAAAGATCAACTGCTCGTAATTAATTACTGGACGCAGTCTAGCTTGATGAATATAGTGAGGATAGCCATGTGGTATACGCCCTCAACATAAGATGTCAAACCTAACAATCTTAAGTTTTTATTTTAAATGATTTTAGTTAGAGATAGGTCAAAACCTATATTTATAGATTACTAATCTTTAAAACTGTACTATTTTAGTTTAATTAAATTATGTAAAATTGATTTTTTGTTTTTAAGTTGTTAGTACCACTGACAAACGCTTTTTTATTTTTACTGTTGCGTCATAAAAAAAAACACAAGATAGCGCCTTTTGAGTAAATTAATAATATTTATACAATATTTTTTTGGGGTGATTGAGATTTAAAGACAAGGTTTTCAAGATTGTATTTGATATATATTTTTTGAGATCCATACAAATCCCGAATTTCTTTAATGCCATTGTATTTGAGGGATTATAGTAATCGAGGGTTCGACCGACTTTACTTTAGAGCAATTCCATTTGTAACGGATGTTACATTTTATCTAATATATTTAATTATTTCATTGCAAACAATTTTGCTACTACCATTCAATTAGGATTATTAAATACTTCTACTTCAAACTGCCTTGCTCCAAAAATTGCATGCCATAGTTGTGTATGGAATGAGAGAAATTGCTGATTCAGAAGTGTAACGGATGTTACTTTCAGGGGAACAGGTAAGGGTAACATGAGTATTCATTTCAATATTTCAGTCCCTACACTTGATGTAAGAATTTTTTTCCAAACGGAAATGTATTGTCCATAACTTATGAACACAATGAGGTGGTTATTTAAATAAATAAATGTAACTATAATGATTTTAAATTCATTTTACAGTGTAACGGATGTTACAATGATTTTGTAACGGATGTTACATGTGTTCCAAAAATAATCATATTTGTTTATTTTCAACTAATGTTTATTTATTTTTAATCCTAAGTTTGTTCTATGGAATAACTTGTACATTTAGATTGTGGAGCCAGAGAACTTATTGTAAAAACTAGCAAAATAAGGTATGATTCATATGTAATAATAAAGTAATAGGCTAAATTATATACTTTATTTAAATAAAATGTTAAGTTACCACTGGAAAGCAAATAGCTTTAAACCATAAACTTTAACAGACTTTAACATCAAACAAACTATTTTTCTTTAACGTCCACTGCAGCTGGGAACTCATATACCATGTGTCGTTTCACTATCTTCAGTTTTGGTGCCATCAAAATTTGTTCAATTTGTTTGAAGTGGATATACTTCTCATCACTATCATCAATTTTGAAAAATTTCCTGTTTTTTCTCCACTGTTTCAAAAACACAACCCTAACTTCGTTATTTTCACACACTGTCTGACAGACACCAGCATATTTGTAGAAAATTGGTCTGTTTTCAACTTGAAACTTAACCAGAACATAGGTCCCTGGTTTTATATCTGAAGGCATTGGGCACTGATGCTCATTGGCTACCTTTAGAGATGCAGTAGATGACTCAGACTGAGACTCTTCATCTGGAGGAAGCACATCAGTTTCAGAGTCTGATTCAGAGTATACATCACCGTAGCGTAGACGCCTAACACAACTTGTCACAGGCTTGGCACTGGCCTTCTCACATTCAGACTGGACCTGTATTCTGTTCACAACAGATGTGGAAGTGAGACCTGCAAATATATGGCTACTGTCACACTTTCTAAAGTGATGGAAGTTTCTGATCCCAACTATGTGTCGAGCATTCTCCCACCTCTCATTCAAGAAAGCAGCAGTAGCCTCAATATCGTTTTGAGAAACAAACAGTACATTGACAGTTTTGCACAGCTTTAGTGCACACTCGTAAAATTCTAGTGCTGTGTTTACTTGAGCTGTTCTTGCTTTCACAAAGTTCCACACTTGCCTCTTAACCTGGCCACCTATAGCATCAACGGATCCTTTTCCGTGTCCTGGGGCAAAGGTGTTCCATTCAACTTCAGTAACACCCAAATCATCAGCAAGAAAGCAAATGTTCATTGCTGTGTATTTGCTTTTGAACTGAGCAGTGCAATTATCAGAGAAAATGAAGAGATGTTCTACATTCTCACTAATTCGAATGTCAGCCACAATCATTTTTAGAAATAGCCATGAAGATACTTTTGAGTGATTTGCATCATCACTCACAATAACATAAGAAGCAACACCTTTTTTGTGCCATACACAGCAAGTAAATACTGTGACTTGCGAGTGATGCCAATGAGCACTTTGAATTTCATCTTGTGGTACAAGGCTATAGTTCTCAGCATAGTCAACTTGAATGACTGCTTCATACTCTTGCAGATTTAGTTTTTTCTGATCAAAATAGTTTGACTGTTGATTTTTTACAAAAATGTGGCACTTAAATGATCGCAAAATTGTATTAACATTTTGTATAACATCTACAAGTGGGGAAGAATGCTCAATGACAGCGTATACTCCCAGTTGTATTCCCCATTTCTTCCATTTAACTGTTTTTGATATATCACAGTCATGCTTTAACAGTACAGAAACATCATACTGACATATTTGACACTTACTAGTCATGCAGAACTCACTATTAATATCACAGCATAAAGATTTAAGTAGAGACTGGTGAGTTAGTGGTGTATCTGTATCACAAAAGTCTGATAAAGCTGCTGTAAGAAATGAAAAATCAGCATGTAAGACACACACACACACACACACACACATTGTGTGGAGTCTGAGCTACTGGTAAAATATGCTGTGGTCTCAATTCATAAAATTTAGACTTAGAAATGGAAACATCTTTGAACTTATCTTCAAAAAGTGTATGGGCCTCAGAAATACTCATAATAAGATAACGTATTTGTTTTTGCACTTTCTCTCCACTTTCTTTATTTTTCACTGATTTGCAATCTCGTTTACCAGGAGTTTGCCAAGTAATTTCATCACTTTCATAAAAATGTATGACGTTCTCTATCAATTTATTTGAAAGAGATCGCGAGGTTGGTTTTTTCCTGAGCTTCATAATAGTGAACAGTTCTGTGTTATCAATAAATGTTTCTTTCATAATCTGTCTCATAACAGCTTTTTTTTTCGAGGACTGTAAGGAAGGCTTTTACATACCTTATTCACAGCTTTGCATAGGGTGTTTGCACATTTATATGAACCTAATATCTGTTCAGGTGTTGCAATGTTCTTCTTTGAATCCTTCTTTTGTCGCCATTCTTTTACTCTCAGTCTATTCTTCTCTCTTCTCAATCGAAGAATATTTGGGTCAGCTTGGCAGTGGATTCTTTCCTCCTCTCTTTTCTTCTTATTTCTCTGTCTATCCTTTTCTAAATGTTCGGCCCATTTCTGTGGATCTTCTTTCTTCTTTGCTCTGTATTTCTCCATACGGTTCTTAAATGGCGCCATGTCTTTAAGAAAAAGTGAAAAAGAAGATACGAACTAGTTAAAAAGACCCCACATTAAATATAGTTCATTATCTAAAAACAAACTGTTCAAATAAATTTGTTTTCCACAAACTAGAATAGAAGGCTGGATTCTGAAACTATATCAGACTTTAAAATAACAGTCCAGCTATATATAATACATAATTGAGCTTTAAAACAATCTAAAATTTGAGAAAACATTCATATACCAATTTTATTTCCTTGTCAACTAAAATGTAGTAGTTGACAAAACAACTAGGTGTGGTAAACCAAACAAAAATATTTGCAACAGACTAGTTTTTTTTTAAAAGTTTTGGCAGTCTTAAGTTACAAAAAGTAGCTTATATGAGGTCTGACTTTGTTTTATATTAACCCAAAAGTGTCTAAACTAATAGATTATATTAAAATATATGTGGTAATATAGAAAGTCATATACTTAAACGTGGAAAATTCAACAGATATTTCAATAAAATTTGTGTAACATCCGTTACACAGTATTCCTTTAAAAATAACTCTAAAAAATATTTCAAAATTGTTTGAGGTTAGGTTAAAATCATATCCTTACTTTGGGAAGTCTTGGGGGAAAACAAATCATTATATACGAGATACAATCAACTTTTGTCTATTTGTTGTAACGGATGTTACACAGGAACACTCACCAAACAATCTGTGATATATTAAAAGTAATAACATACCAACAAATGTCTCTCTTCAACATTCCATTGGAAACAGATGACAGTTAACTTTTCCACATGTATATTTAGTGAATTAATTGTACAATCAGAGTAAAAGGTTGCCAACCGTGGCATGTTTAAATTACCATTTTGCTTCCTTTTCCAAGTCTCTTAAAGTAATATCATAAAATAATATTTTAAAAGGCTAAAAAAAAAAGTTTCATTTCCAAATAATAGAGTATTTCTACAATTTATTTAGCCAAACATCTTAATCACAATTTTAATTTTAATTTTTTACCCCCAATTCCTCTTTTTCATGGAATTGCTCTTTAGTTTTAGTGCATTTCTGTGAACTCTGTATAGGCCTACCTGTAGTATGTAGTTTTACTTTAGCTCTAATATTACTGTAAGAGAGAGAGCTAAGTTCGTGATAGCGAGCTTAACTGACTGATGGTCGTGTGGTTCGATCCCCGGCCAGATGTGAAGTGTTTGAAGGAAAAGGTTCCATTTTAGAAACTTATAGTTAAAAAAAAAGAATAATTTCTGCCATTTAAATGATTTCCAAATAAAGCAATAACTCTTTTTTTTTCTCCACACTCACTCATCGAATACAGCGCTCATGGTGGTTGAAAGTGTCGCTAACGCTGAGTCTGCTGTTAGACCGGATATGTCCCTACTTCGATATTATCATCAGGGGCCGGATTTTAATGACATATAATTTTTATTTTTTTTACAGCTCAGACAATGCTCAATTTGTACATACATTTTGTTCATGATCGATCCTTTGGTTGCCAAAATATTGTTTATAAATAAGTTTTTTTAAGCGTAGTATTTTATTTGTTTGTATCCTTTTGCGGTAATATGGTGAGAGCTTAGAATAATTTTTAGACATTTTTGAATAAGTTTTGGGCATTTATGTTGAATACTTTAACTGGCATAAATAATGAAACATATTTTAAACAAACATTAAAATCCGAGTGAGATATAATGTAGAAAATGAACTGGATGCTCTTTGAATGCATGGTAGTATAATACACATTCATGGCAGGACACTGCAACCAAGATGAAGAGGGTTACGTTAGAAGGGATAGATTTTTTTTATCTGAAGCTGAAATTTTTAAATCAATATTGTATTTAGCAGAAGAGAACAGTTTAGTTGTTTAAGGCTTTCAGGGCCTATACATTATTTCTTTTCCATTTTGTATAGTTCTTGAGAGATTTGCTCGCGAAACTTTTATAACTAGTTTTTATTTAAACCTTTAGGATTTTTTTTTTATTTGAAGTAATTTTTAAGAAATTTATATGTTTTTCGATCATTTTTAGTTAATCAAAATCCGGGCCCTGACTAACATCAATGTTTTTTAGAATACATACCTTACCCCAGGAATTAGACGATATTAAAATATTGCCGATAGATTTTAATTTCTTATTGTCATTTATTTTGTTTTATTTCCAGTATATCATATATAAGATGGCTAAAATCATTTAGAGATTGACTCTAATATTTGCTAGCTAATTACCCATTCCTTTCCACTCCTCCCCCGACAAATTGTTTGATGGTTTTATGTAAATTTCCATTTTCATAGAAAAGGCCTTATTTTAGAGATAGAAACGCTACTAGCCTATATCTTTTTTCACATATTCATACGTCAAATAATGTGATCTGCAGCTGTCACTTTTGACAGATATTATCAATACCTATAAGATAACACTAAACAGTTATCAATGTTGGCTGCAAAACTTTTCGTCATACCAAAATCTTATTTTAGTTTGAATGAATCCTGAGGGTTGGTTAAAAAAAATGGTTAGATCAAATGGTCCCGAGTAATTCGAATTTAATAAAAATCACCAATTTTTTTAATCACCTTGTCTTACTATCTGTTCATGTTATACGCGTATATGATTTATTACGCTAACAGGGTAAGGGGAAGAGAGGAACCATCTTATAGGTAAGATACCCACATTTGCGTGGAAGGAGGGTGGGAAAACATTTAGGAAAAATCACCCTCAATAAACCCAACACGAATTCGAACCCCGATCTCTCCCTTATCCGCAGTTCTGTCTAACATGAGAGTTACGCCTTAAAGTAGTGGGTCTCAAGCTATTTGAACCCACGGAACCCTATAAAAAGCTACGAAGCCTACTGAAGAACCCCATGTGTTCATGTATCACCCCTCACTTTCCGTCTATAACTCTACTACAAGTGTTTGAGCTTTAACTAAAAAGTAGCTTATACGTAGTAAGCTTATGTTATGAATGTATTTATTTCTTACATTTATGTTAGATAATATTGTGCAGGGGAAAAATAATATAACTTCAAGATATACATGCCTACTCTTACTTATCCACTTTTTAATAGACCTATATTTTTTTTTTTTTCAATAATGTTAAAAAATAATTTAATTTTCTTTTCATCGTGGTATTAAATTGGATATGAGATGGATGTTTATGAATTTTTAGCATACAAATCTAGAGGCATTAATCATGTTTATATCGCCATTACGCATAATTTTCTCACGGAACCACCGACACCCTTGAGGAGAACCACTACCTTTGACCATTCGGCCACTGAAGCGGGTCAGTCGTTTTCAGGTGAGCATGAATCACACATAACCTATATATTTTAAAACACAATATATAATATTTGAGAAGATCAGATGGGCAGACAGGGTGAAAAAACCAAGACGTCCCAAAAAATAATCGGTGATAATAGAACCATTTTGGATGCAATTCTTCAGTACAAAGAAAACTTGATGAAAAACATCCTTAGGAGGAACTGTCTTCTGCACGACGTCATAGAAAGCAAGGTTGAGGGAAAGAGGAGCTTAGGAAGGAGGAAGATTCAAATATTTGGTGACTTGAAGGAAAGCGAGAAAATTCCGGGAGCATTGGCGATCCAAGTACACTGACAAAAGAAATGTACCTGTCGTAAGACAGAGCACCCAACAACAATGATAATAATAGAGAGTATTATAGCCATGATTGTCTCAGACTGTATTGTATCCGGAGAGCGCCATATATCTCTGAGCAAACTAGTCTGTATCCCGCCTGCCATGAGATTCTGATGAACGGAGATGACAGTGCCGAGCGGGTCCCTGCTGATAACAGAGAATAGATAACCCAACCAATGATAAGCCGGTTCAGTGACACATGGTGATAGCGCCTGCCAAACTATGGCGCAAAGATGGTTACAAAACGAGAACACGTTCTTCAACAAAACAAAATATTATCACATTAAAATAACAGGCTTAACCTAAACCAAGATTCTGGTAGTCAGAAAGTAACTTTAAGAAACGTAACATATTATGAACATAAAAATTTAATATTTGTGGACCCGCTTCGGTGGCCGCATAGTCTTTACGTGTTACTCTCGTGTTAGACTAGACTATTGGGATATCGATGTTTGAATATCGGTTGGTTGTACTGAAGGAGGTTTTTCCAAAATGGTTTTCACCCTCCTACCACGCAAATGCGGGTACACTTTCTCTAAATTTAACCTTCATTATCCCTAAAAACCATTGGCGTAATTAGTACATAAGTGTATAGCTCGAACGGGTAGTAAGACGCACTGCTAATTTTTTTTTTAAGATCACTATTTACATGCGAAGCGAAGATAATGTTATTGTTTATCACATAATACTTTTAACCATCGTTAAGTTACCTATCGATTAGGAACATCTAAGGAGAAAGTTTGGAAAAAAAACACAAAGCACATGCATGATATTAATATATTATGTTAACATATTTTAATGTATCCATATCTATACCAAATATATAACAATAAATTCTTATTTATCATGAAACCTAGATTCAAGGTATAGTATGCAATTTTCGTTGTGTTATTGGTATTGATTATATCAATATAAAAAAATACAGCTACAGATAACATGACCTGATGGATGAATATATTAAAATATTTTAGTAACTACCAGATTCTTGATTACTTTATTGTTACAGGCTTTAGGACTGTTACTGAGTATTAAGTTTTTTTTACAAGTTTCTTTAAAAAATGTGTACCACTTAATAAATTAATAGACAAATGGGTCCCAAACTAGTTTGAACTAGGAATATTTTTCATGTTGTGTAGGTAGTCTCAAGTACGTGACAGTCTAGATTTTGACGTCAGCCAATCTACCATTCAACCAGAATTATTAAATACGATCCTTAACTGAGATTCTTAAGTCAGACCATCCCCCAATCGATGCGACCTTTAATTGAAATTCTGAAGTCCTCCCCCATTCGACCAAAATTATAAATACGACCCTTCACTGATATTCTGAAGTCACCCAATTCTCCATTCGATCCGAACTAAAAATAAAACCCTTAGTTGAGATTCTGAGCTCAGTCAATCCCCCATTCGACCTGAGCTGTTTGTTATTCGTAAACTGGGAAATTGGTCCACTTCAGAGATCGAACAAGCGTGCTTAAATTTTTATTTGTTTTCACGCTTATAGGAGGAAAAATTAGGTGTGAACTAACTACCGTGCTCGGGTTTGATCCGGAAGGCCGAATTTAGATTCCCAAACCGGACGTCCTGGGTGATTTTTCCCATTCTCTCTCCCGATGGATACCGTTTCCACTGGTAAAAATGTTTTTTATTTGAGCTATTTAACGTGCACTATGGGTAAGTTTTTTTAGCACCCCATCTTACTACCTGTACAAATAACCCGCATAATACTAATAATACTAGTGAAGTAGGCATAATGAAGTTTGAATTTAGAGTAATTATAATTACATTCGCATGGAGGGAGAGTGGAAAACCTACCCACTTTATACCTGAGCGGGATTAGAGCCCTGATCTTCCTGTCATCGGTAGTCTAGTCTAAACAAGAGTGACACCTTAAACTACGTGGAAATCAAGGCCGGTTTTATGAAGTTAATGTAAGAGGCTGAAATTTATTAGGCCTATAATTAGACATTCATATGAGGTGTGCAGAATGAAACATTTATACCCGATTCAGTGGCCGTACGATCTAAGGCGTCGTTCTCGTGTTAAACTGACCTGCTCAAGACGGAGAGATCGGGGTTTGAATCCCGGTTGGGTGTTCCGGGGTGGGTTTTTTCCCCAAATGGTTTCCCATTCTCATTTTACACATATGCGGATGGATTACCTCTAAAATAATTCTTTTCTCATCCTTATGCCATTAGAGTAATTATCATATAAAGTGTATAGCCTGAACAGGTAAGAAGACGCGTTGATCAAAATATAGACCCCCTATATTTTTTATTACATAATAATATATATATCATTGTGTATTCATTATCTGTTTGTCAAATAATACTAAATTTCAGCCTCATACAATAAATTAGGCCCTATTTTACTGTTACGCAAAAAGCATAAAATATTAAGTTAGAGCCCTTGTAAATCGTGAACTGTGATTAATTGAAATCATTCACTTGTTAAAAATATGCAATACTTTTTTTTTTTACCGTCGAGTGACCTTAGCATGTGGATTTTTGTTCAACTAATGGTGTGCACGCAGCAATACTTCGTTAATTTTAATAATTAATTTTACATCCATTACTGTTTCTAGCTTGTGGGTCAGTTTTTTTATTCAAACCATATATTTTCCACTGCCGGCTTGCTAGGTCTGTCGTAGCTTCATATGCCTGATGCCGGGGTCACGATCAACTTAACGTTAACGTAGCGTAAAGGATCTCCTCGTGTGTTTAAATGGAAGCGATCACGATGCAATTAACCTCAACGTTGACTTGCAGTTAACTTAACGTAAGAGATGTCCTGGGAGGTATTTTTTACTTTAAGTGAACGTTACTTGAATGGTATCACGTGGCTAGCCGGCCAATCATTATGCGAGTGACGTCAACAGGGCTATTTAGTAATTCATTTGTCGGTTTTGAGACCAAGGTCTACTTTTTAGCTTTAGTTCTAGTGATCGGACATTTGATTAAAATAAGCGCTAGTATTGCATCATTATATAACGTAATAGAACAGATTTAATTCAAATATTGTAAATAAGTTAAAAAAATAAAGCTTTAATTATATAACATGCTATAATGGATTTATTGCTTTCAAAAAAGATCTTTGTTACTAAAATATAAATCAACTAACATAATCATGATTGTAAAAGCATTAAAATCTGTTCGTTAATGCTAGCCAATATTTAGCCATGTATTAATAGAAAAACTTTTACTATACATGAAATGTATTAGTAATAAAAGCCATTGAAAAGAGTCACAATCATTGATTTAACTATATAAATCTATTTAACATAAAAACCAAATATGTAGTATCTAAAGACACATTTAAATCATTTATATTATTAATTTCAATGATTTACCACAGTCTAGAAATTAAACATTAACCTACCTACTTCAAGACTAATCAGCTTCCGTTTGAGATCAATTTTTTCTTTCTGTTTACCGGTATTGTATTTGGAATAGAAAAGCTAAATTTATCCCAAAAGAGTAATAATAAATATCTATAATATCGGTTGAAAACTGTATATATTCACAGATCATATACACTAATACAACTAGTACAAATCACAGATCAAAACACATACTCTAAAATGGAGATATTTGTTTCGCGTTGTTACATTAAGTTAAGTGAATCGTGATCACACCTAAGTTAAGTTAACTTTAAGTGAACGTTACGTTAAGTTGATCTTGATCCCGGCATTATAATCCAACTTAAGACTAGGACGGGCACAACCCCCAGTTCCCGGCCGTTAATTTATCAATGCGAAAGGGTAGTAATAATAATATTTAGCACCGCGTCTTACTACCCGTTCGGGTTATACGCTTTAAGTACTAATTACTCTAATGGATTAGGAATAGGGAAGGTTGAATTAGAAGAAGTGAACCCGCATTTGCGTGGAGGGAGAGTGGAAAACCATTTAGGAAAAACCACCCCCAGTTCACCCGACCGAGATTCGAACCTCGATTTCCCCGTCCTCAGCAGTCGGGCTCAACACGACAAGCGCGTTAGCCAACTACGCCACCGAGGCGGGTAATTGCGAAAGGGTAAAACCATATTTTCATCAATGATAAATTTTCAGTCATGCCGGGAATCGAACCCGGAACACTTAGCCCAGTAGGCAGACATGCTACCGCTAATGACTGAGCTAAGGACAACATACAAATGACCGATTTTAAATAACCAAGATTCAGTTTATTATGTCGGATTGGATAATTGTACCATAGTAAGGTAGCTAAGCTAACCCAGTTCTCACAATTGTAATAATTCGTGTTCTACACATTGAAGTTGTTACTGGACCCATCAGATCATACCAAAACATTGTGTTAATTGAAAGCACGAGAAAATGTATAGATTTTAATATGAACAGAACATTTTAGTAAAATAATGTATATAAATAGATAGAGTGTATTAAGTGTTAATTTCGCCCCAACAGCCACAGTTATTAAAAGTCATTTTAATAGTTTTACGACCCGCTTCGGTGGCCTCATGGTCTAACGCGCTACTCTCATGTTAGACTAGACTGTCGAAGACGGGGAGTACAGGGTTCGATCCCCATCGGGTGTACTGAAGGTAGCTTTTCCTAGACGGTCTTCCACTCTCCCTCCATGTAAATGCGGGTGCATTTCATATAAATTAAAGCTTCACGATTCTGAACACATTAGTGTTATTAGTACATAGGCATATAACCCGAACAGGTAGCGGGACGCGGTTAAAATAAAAATTAGCCTATGTTGAATGTCAAATAAAACATTTTAGCGTCTGTAAACTTCTTTATTTTTTTTTTAAAGTTAATTGAAATACTAAAACTAAAACATATAGTTGGTAACTTATGAAATTATAACTGAGAGAGCAAATAAGAAAACTACCTACATATTTTAATGTGTTTATAGGCTAGGCCTATAAAAAAAAGTTTAATAATTATACCTGACCCGCTTCAGTGGCCGTATGGTCTTGGGCGCTACTCTAGCAGTATACTAGAGTGTCGATGTTGGGGATATAAAGGTTCGAATCTCACTTGAGTGTACTGAGGGTGGTTTTTTCAAAAAGGTTTTCCACTCTCCCTTCACTCAAATGTGGGTACACTTCCTATATATAACCTTACTCATCCTAAAACCATTGGTGTAATTAAAATATAAACGTATAACCTAATGGGGAGTAATACGCGCTGCTAAAAAAATTATGCCAAATTTATTTTTAAAAAAAGTAATTTTGAGTGAAACCTATAAACCATAGGCGTTATTAGCTCTTAGTTAGGTGGAGGGGGAGGGCGGTTGCAGGGGGAGAGAACCAACACAAATAATATGAAAACGTAAAAATTATATAACTAAAGTTAGCTCATCAGTGTATGCCTATTCGACCCAATTATCGAGGAGGTGGCGAAACACACGTGGATTCCTCTATCTTTTTTTCTTTAGCAATGTGTCTTACTACCCGGTCGAATTATACACCTATGTTCTAACTACACTAATATGTTAGGGATTAGGAAACTTGAATTTATAGGAGGTGCACCCCCATTTGCGTGAAGGTACACCCGACTGGGATTGAACTCAGATCTATCCGTCATCGACAGTCAAGTCTATTGTGAAAGTGACGTCGCATCCCACGAGGAACTATGCAGCAAATTATGAACTAAAATAAGCGTTGTCTCTCGTAGACTTGGCAGCAGCGCTACATATTCCGACGAGTCAAACTCAATGATATATCATATTTACCTGCGGTTTCCCTTCGTCGTCGTAACACCTAGTCCTCGTACCCACTTCCGGCACAGACACCCCCAGCTCCTGTCCCCTACCACCGCACAGTGACGTCACTAAGAACACCATTAGCACACGCACAGCACTACGACCCGCCATCGTCTCACGCGCCACGTGTTTCGACACCCGAGCGAATCGTCCTAAACACACCGAACACAAAAGAACTAGTCCGCTTCCCGGCACCGACTGAGAGATCGAGACTTGTCTCGCCGCGTTGTGCTGCGTGTTATGATTCTTAAACCCGACACCGTAGCGCCACTGGTGCAACACAAGTATTTTTTTTAATACTCTCTCAATGGAATAGTATAAAAAATGCAATCATAAAACATTTCTGTTTCTGTGTGTGCGAGTATCTAATAAGATTATAGTAGGCTACGCAAGAAATATGTTTGCTTTATTTCTTACCATTCATTACAAAAGTTCATAATTATCAAGAATCGACGTACCAATAATACGGACATACCAATATTTAGATAGAAAAAAAAAATCCTCCCAGTAATTAACTAAAAGCGTATAAAACTAACGGGATTAAGACGTCATGCTTAACATATTTAAATGTACACTAAAATGTCTCCTTCGCCTTTAGGCCATCTTGGTTCTTGGTTCAATTAGACTCCTGGTTCTATTCCATTCCTACTCATTAGAAATATTCCTAAAAACACAAAGTAGTTTGTTATAAATATAGTACCCATCCCAACTTGACCGAACATTTTATTTGTTAGTGCATGAAAAGTTAGGATTTGTTTAGGATGAAATAGTTTGATTAAAGAGTCTTATCGATGTGTGATAGAGTTTGTTTCGTGTTAATTCACTAGAATACGTTCAAGATGTTATTAGAAAAGATGAATAAACATTATTATTATTATTATTATTAGCACCGCGTCTTACTATTATTATTATTAGCACCACGTCTTACTACCCGTTCGGGTTATACGCACTTACGCTAATGTGTAATGATAGGGTGATTGTGAGATGAAATGAAGGACCTACAGTTTAACGTGGAATCCGAACCACGGTGGAGGCCTGGCAATCCCCACATTCACAAGATGTCTTGTCAGAGGTGAAGGAAGGGTTTGGTAATCAGATAAATCTTTGCCGGGACCGAGGATTGAACCCCGGCCACCAGCATAGAAGTCTGACACCTTACCCCTAGACCGCCAGGTCAGCCTGACATGAATAAAAAAAAAGGACGCTGGAGATCGAGTTAAGAATCTCAGTCGGTTGTAAGCTCACTAAGGGTGTTTTTTACTAAATGCTTTTACACTCCCCTCCACACAAATTGCTGGTACTCTTTCCCTAAATTAACCTTCCTAATCCTTAAATCATTGGCGTAATTAGTAAAAAGATTATGACCCGAACGGGTAGTAAAATGCGGTGCTTAAAAAACGTATTAGTACTAACCTTATCGTGTTAAACATTTTGTGGATTGATATTTACTTTAGTTCTGATTTCGAGGCAATCCAATTCCTGTTAAACGCAAAATTATTCTAGGTTACTACATTAATGATTACGATTTAATACTAGAAAACTTAAACAAGCGTCCCAAACTCTCTTCCCCCTACCAGAAATTTTATTAAAAGTTCCAAATATACAAACTGATGGGTTTTTTTTCTGAAAATAAAAAAGTTGTTTTTCTAAAAAAAGGTGTTAATTTGTTTTAAGATTCGTACTGATATGGCGAATATATACTAAAAAAATCTTCATCAGGTCAACAAATTGTAGAGGGAAAAGATGTTTTTTCTCTTAAAATCAAAATATTAAAATTCCAACTTGTCGGTGTGGAATTAAATGCTTACCAAGTGTTGGAAAATGATGTTATTTTAGGGTACGGTATTTGGAGAAAGACTCTGACAAAGAGTAATAAATGAAAATGTTTTTTTTAAACACATATTTTTCAATTTCATATATTTTTGCCGCCCCCCTAAAACTTGCCGCTATTTCCAAATACATGTATTGCACCGTCGGTAAGGCCGAGAAAATCTACAAACAATTTAATTTTAATATCGGTATTTTGTACTCTTAATAATAATAATAATAATAATAATAATATTTAGCACCGCGTCTTACTACCCGTTCGGGTTATACGCTTTTAAGCACTAATTACTCTAATGGATTAGGAATTGGGAAGGTTGAATTAGAGGAAGTGAACCCAAATTTGCGTGGAGGGAGAATGGAAAACCATTTAGGAAAAACCTCCCCCAGTTCACCCGACCGAGATTCGAACCTCGATCTCCGCATCCTCAGCAGTCGAGCTCAACACGACAAGCGCGTTAGCCAACTACGCCACCGAGGCGGGTTTTGTACTCTTGGTGTGTCTATTGTGAAGTGTTATGCCTTTTTGTAGTGTTATGTAACAAATACAAACTTAGGATAGTCCTGCACCCGCCTCGGTGCCCCTAAACCACCAGGTAACATAGAGTCTGCAATTAAGCTGCCTTGCTTTGACAAAAGAAATAGCTTTTACTTCTGAAACAGATATTTGTAAATAATATTAATAATTATCAAGCATAAGACAAAGTGTTTAGTTTTATTTGGCTTTACATTGTTATTTTCCATTAGTAAAGTGAGTGTTTGATTTACTAGCGTGTATTGATTAAGAGTTTTTGTAAAATGTTAAGGTCTTTTTTCTTTATAAATTTAAAATAATATTTTAACATGTTTAGGTCATTTCTTAAATTATTCTTTTTTTCTAGATCATTTTTAGCTCATGAAAGTTCGGGGGCCATGTTACAAAATAATGTTTTGAAAGAAAGAGATTGTAGGCCTAGATCATAGAGTTGAGAAATAGGAATTGAAACATTGCAAACTACAACCACTTCGGTGGCCACATGGTCTAAGGCACTATTCTAACAGTATACTAGACTGGCGATGATGAGATCATGATCGATTCTCAGTCGGGTGTACTGAAATTTTTTTTTTCCTAAATTGTTTTCCACTCTCCCTCCGAACAAATGCGGATACACCTCCTCTACATATAATCTCTCTCATCCCTAAGCCCTTTAGCGTAACATAAGCGCATAACCTGAACAGGTAGTAAGACGTGGTAGTAAAAAATATAATGCAAACCACGGTGGCCCAATTCAATTGGACACCTATAGTAGGATTGTGGTATGAATAAACCCTTATAAAATACAAATAAATTTTATTTGCGGTCAGCATTGATAAAACTTTACTATAGGCCTATTATAAGTGTTATTATATGGGTATTGATAATTATTATCCAAAGTGGCAGCTATATATCAAATGATTTGGCGTATGCATACGTGAAAGTTGATCTAGAAATTTGTATAGCTGTAATATAGCCATTCGTAAGAAATTGGGGTATATTATCAAAACAATTATGAAAACAATTACCGCGACGTAATTTCTTGGTATTAGCTAATTATGTGGCTATCTCGTGACAATTGCCTGTGGTTTTTCCGATACAAGTTTCTCTGTTGAATTAAGTACGGAGACATCACCCTTATGGCTGACATCAAAATGTGACAGAAGCGAATATCCCCACTGTTGATTGTCTGAACTGGTGTGGGAGGAATCTTAGTTATCACCCTGCTTCCGGTGCGGTAGCCAGATTACCAGAGGGGTGGGTGGTTCGTTTTGTCGCCGGAAGTGGATGCGAGACTGCGCGCGCACTCGCTATCACCCATCCGAGTCACAAAGCTTGGAGGCACGCGGACCACACAATCTATAGTCGCGATGTTTCTTAGATCATCCCCTCCCCTTCACCATAATACAAGACTACCCCGAGAGACTGAACAAGACCATTGTTGCCAGCTTAGCTTCCACCTCCATCCCCTCTACTTACTCTAGTTCTGTTTCCAGAGTTAATCTGGTGGTTAAAATAATCTGGTTAATGGGGTAGGTTTTTTTAGTTTCTCCGAGACCATCCCCTACTACGGACTTAAAAAAGTTCAAGTCAATCTCTTTTTACGAAGGGCTGTGGACTTACGGAGCTTACGAACCGGGACTGTATGGACAGATCAATCTGTTACTGTGAAGTCAATATCTTCTTACGGACTACTGACCTTACAGACCGGGACTTTATGGACAGATCAATATGTTACTGTGAAGTCCATCTATTCTTACGGACTACGGACCTTACAGACCTGACGGACTACGGAGCTTACAGACCGGGACTTTATGGACAGATCAATCTGTTACTGTGAAGTCAATATCTTCTTACGGACTACGGACCTTACAGACCTGACGGACTACGGAGCTTACAGACCGGGACTTTATGGACAGATCAATCTGTTACTGTGAAGTCAATATCTTCTTACGGACTACGGACCTTACAGACCTGATGGACTACGGAGCTTACAGACCGGGACTTTATGGACAGATCAATCTGTTACTGTGAAGTCAATATCTTCTTACGGACTACGGACCTTACAGACCTGATGGACTACGGAGCTTACAGACCGGGACTTTATGGACAGATCAATCTGTTACTGTGAAGTCAATATCTTCTTACGGACTACGGACCTTACAGACCTGATGGACTACGGAGCTTACAGACCGGGACTTTATGGACAGATCAATCTGTTACTGTGAAGTCAATATCTTCTTACGGACTACGGACCTTACAGACCTGATGGACTACGGAGCTTACAGACCGGGACTTTATGGACAGATCAATCTGTTACTGTGAAGTCAATATCTTCTTACGGACTACGGACCTTACAGACCTGATGGACTACGGAGCTTACAGACCGGGACTTTATGGACAGATCAATCTGTTACTGTGAAGTCAATATCTTCTTACGGACTACGGACCTTACAGACCTGATGGACTACGGAGCTTACAGACCGGGACTTTATGGACAGATCAATCTGTTACTGTGAAGTCAATATCTTCTTACGGACTACGGACCTTACAGACCTGACGAACTACGGACCTTACAGACCGGGAATTTATGGACAGATCAATTTGTTACTGTGAAGTCAATATCTTCTTACGGACCGGGACTTTATGGACAGATCAATCTGTTACCGTGAAGTCAATATCTTCTTACTGACTACGGAGCTTACAGACCTGATGAACTACGGACCTTACAGACCAGGACTTTATGGACAGATCAATCTGTTACTGTGAAGTCAATATCTTCTTACGGACTACGGACCTTACAGACCGGGACTTTATGGACAATGAAGTCAATATCTTCTTACGGACTACGGACCTTACAGACCTGATGGACTACGGAGCTTACAGACCGGGACTTTATGGACAGATCATTCTGTTACTGTGAAGTCCATCTCTTCTTACGGACCGCGGACCTTACAAACCTGACGGACTATGGACCTTACAGACCGGGACTTTATGGACAGATTAATCTGTTACTGTGAAGTCCATCTCTTCTTACGGACTACGAACCTTACAGACCTGACGGACTACGGAACTTACAGACCGGGACTTTATGGACAGATCAATTGATAGTACCCGCTTCGGTGGCAACATAGTCTAACGTACCACTCTCACAATAGACTAGACTCTTGATGACCCCAGCCCCCAGACCCAGTGGTTTGATCCCAGTCGGGTGTACTGAGGATAGTTGTCCTAAAAGGTTTTCCAATCTCCATACAAGTAAATAAGGGTACACTTCCCTTAAATTCAACTTTTTTCATCCCTGGCTCATTAACATAATTAGTAAATAAGCACATAACCTGAATGGGTACTAAGACACGGTACGAATGATTTTTTTTTTACTGTGGCGTTGTTCTCTACGGACTAGTTATTATTAGCACCACGTCTTACTACCAGTTCGGGTTTATACGCACATACGCTAATGTGTAATGGTAGGGTGATTGTGAGATGAAATGGAGGACCTGCAGTTTAACGTGGTATCCGAACCTTGGTGGAGGCCTGGCATTCCCCACATTCACAAGTTGTGATTAATACACGTCTTGTCAGAGGTGAAGGAAGGGTTTGGCAATCAGATAAAATCTGTGCCGGGACCGAGGATTGAACCCTGGACCCCAGCACAGAAGACTCTACGGACTAAGGACCTTCCGGATACGGGGTAAGTAGAGGCGCCTAGCTTGTTAGTCGAGCTAAAGATATCAAAACTGATCGCTTATAATATAGAATTTCCCTAAAGTCACTATCTATTTGACAAAACAAGATTATTTTTTATTTTTTTCAAAATTACATGATAATTATGGACGTCCGGATTCAATGGAGGATGAAAAGGACTTATGCCTCAAGACCTCTACAAATCAAGCACCAATTAAGACCTCAAAAAATAAAGGTTTCAACAGATTGCTGCAATGACAAAATATTATCTTTTGGCCAATTTTATAAAAATCAACTTATGTCATTTTTGAACAGAAAATGTACGAATAAAAAAAACATGTTTAGTTTACATACCAACCATCACATTTAATGTAGACTATCTGCTGACTATTAGCAGTTTTCAATAATTAACATCAAAATGCATTCTTATATTATGTCCTTACCTTTTCTTTTCCACAACCATCTTGACAAATCGCCCACAAGTAGTGACACTGTGATAGTAGTTGCGACATTGTTATTTATTTATTCAAGGTATTTAACGTGACCTTTCTGAACCGACTGATAATATCAGCACACCACATATAAACTAGCTTAAATCTAGAACAGACACAACACCCAGCACTCCAGCCCTTAATTTATCATTGAGAAAGGGTAACTACCAGCTAAACAACTATACATTTTTCGGTCATGCCAGAAATCGAACCCGGTACCTTTAGTTCAATAGACAAACAGGTTACCGACTAAGCTCAAGTATTGGACTTTTAGGTCTTAATGATCAACCTAATGTGGTTTTTTTTTTACTTTTCTAAGTGGAGGAAATTCTATCTTTTAAACTATGTTTATAAATCTATATATAGGGTTATAAAAAAATAGTTTTGTGTTAATTCCAGTAAACACCAAACACGTGTACCATTAAAGGTTTCATCAATTCGTGACATGAGAACAATATCTGAATAGCTCAGCTACAGTAGCTCCGTGGCTTCTTTGGTGCTGACTGACATCTCACAGCTGACCTCTGACAGTCAACATTTAGGTATATATCTAAATTTTGAATGTCAGAAGTGACAGCTGCTAAACACATGTTTTTGCAGATCATATGATTCGGTGTAGGGATACATAATTAGGTCTAGTAACTTTTCAAAGCCGTGAGTTGTCAGCTGTGAGCTGTCAGTCAGCACCAAAGAAGCTATGGGGTTACTGTACTTGAGCAGCCTCCTTAAAAAAAAGTTTGTGAACTCACCTTTTTCGCCCAAATAGATTGGGATTTTAGGAACAGATGTAATATTTATATATTTGATTGAACTGTCGCCCTTAAAGGAAGGCTCGAATCAACAGGCAATGATTACGATTTATCTGTGTACGAAGTTCGGTGGAAATAAGTAGTTCTAAAGTCCAACTTTTTTTTTTTCGTACCAGAGGTCAAACTCTATTGAGACATTTTGACGATTAAAATTTGTAAAAGGAGTGGTTAGGAGTTAGGTATGATTTAAAGGAAATGTACTCGCTTTTGCGTTAAGGAAGAGTACGAAAAACGTTTAAGGCCAGGCTGAATTCAAACTCCCCGAAATCTTCGTCACCTTAAAACGAGCCTAGAAGTTTTTGACGCTTAGTCCGCGGGGTTTACCAGTGCAGGTGGTTGATAGGTTGAATATACTCCGAGACAACCTTTTTATTCTTTCTAACAGCTAACTGATCGAGGGACACAGGATAAGGTGGATGCATTTTAATAAAATGAATCAGAATTCTCTTAAAGATATGGTGATAAGTTTTCAATTGATATATAAACCACCAGCGAGGGCGTAGAAAACTATTTTTTTTTCTAGGGGCTGGGGTTCCATTAGAAAATTTGACTACCTTTACCGTCTTCAGTGGTCACATGGTCTATGACCGCACTCTCTCAATAGACTAGAGTGCCGATGATAGGGATATCGGGGTTCAAATCTCGTTCGGGTGTATGAGGATGGGTTTTTTCTAAGTTGTTTTAAACTTTTACTTAATGCAAATGTGGGCACACTTAATCTAAACGCAACCTTATTCATCCTTAACAAATTAGCGTAATTAGTACAAATGCGTATAACCTGAACAGCTACTAGCATGCGGCGCTAAAAAAACACAGCTATACCTTTCGACAGTAAAATGTTTGTACGTATATGTGAGGCCTTCTCCCAAAAGGGGTTACATCAAATTACAAGGGGGTCCGGAAACCCCTAAACCACCCATTTCTACCTACGACCTTGTCTCCTACCTTCCACGTGGGGGTCGAAACCCTGACTGCCCCGGACCAAATCGTCTCTCGCGGCCGGCTCATAGTGTGTCTGTCCTGTTCTAGATGGAAGGTTGTATGAGCGATGGCTTTCTGTTAAACTGTCGTTCCTACCTTCAAGTCTCAAATCGGGAAATGGTGTCCAGACCTTCTTCTACGTTTTATCTTATTTTTCTACTAGTCTGTACTTTGTGAACCAAAAGAGGAGGCGTATTGAGGGAGAAATATTCCTTACAGTTGGAGCAGTGGCATATTCCATTAGATGCGTCCGGAGTAAGGTCTAGGTTCTGATTGACGGAACAGGGCGTTGATACTTAGCCGTGGACGGAGGGGGTTTAGCGGGCGAGGGTCTTGAAGGAATCTCATGCGTTGCTAGGGAGATGTTTCTTATTTTATATTAGTCTAATAGATCTTATTACATAAAAAAAGGCCACCCCATCGCACATAGAAAGCCTACTATGGTCCAGCACACATGAATGAAATTGAATAAATAGCCCTCCCACTCCCTCAGCAATATACGTAGATAGAGGGTTAACTCATTGTTATAGATCAAACAACCGATAATTCAAAGAATCAATTGATGTGAACGTTGATAATTTGAAAAATTTAAATTTATCTTGATTAAAATTAATTTTTTCAAAATTAAATATTTTACATCCTTGACTTTGAAGAGGTATTTATTGTCAAAAACATGTGTTTTTATATTTTTTAAATGTACTTTAAAGTGATTCATTAAGTAGCTAATTACAATTTAATATTATGCATAAACATAATTTTTATATATAATATGCGGATTATATGACACATAATTTCCAGGTGCACTGAACTATTACCAGAAATTTAATAAATATAATCTATGGATCACTTTTTTAGAACACTTTCACGGTCTCAGTGGGTCATATGTTGCAGACGATGTTTTTGTCTATGGATTTTACAAAATAGCTGCACTACTGCACTCTTAAATGTTCCACTTGTTTTCTATCTCTAGCAGATGATCGGTTGAATACAATAATTCGAGCCAATTAATTGATTCAAGTTTATTTCTACAAACAAATAAGTAAATCCAAAATGGCCTAAGAAATAACACTATGAAAAGAATCATAGCAATATTATTGTTTTTACAAAAAATGATAGACCAAAAATCAATGCAATGCCAATGCCAGGTAGTGATGCATAGTTCATTTGGTACACCTAGATTAGGTAGTAGCACGGAAGTCTTAGGGAAAGAGGGAAGGTAAGGACTATTAGTATTATTATCAGTATTATTAGGTGTTTTGTCTTTGTCCTTTTGTCGGTGAACTTAGATCGCCAATGCGCCCTGCTCTGTCCTCTGCCTCCTCCTTCTGCTCCCAGAATTTTCTTCTTTCCTTCAAGTCATCCAATATTTGAATCATTCTTCTTCCTAAGTTCTTATTTGTATCAACCTTTCATACTATGACGTCATGCAGAAGACAGTTCCTCCTAAGGCTATGTGGGATCTAGTTTGCTTTGTACTGAAGAATCACGCTCAACATGGTTCTCTTCTCACCCATTCTTCTTAGGATTTCTTCATTTGTCACCCTGTCTGTCCACCTGCTATTCTCAAGTCTCTCAGCAGCACATTTCAAAGCAATCCAAGTATTTCTCTTCCATCTTCCTAAGAGTCCAAGTTTCTGCTCCATTCAGCGCAATGCTCCAAATGTAGCATTTCATCAGTTTCTTCCTCAGTCACAAACTTTAATTGCTGGTCAGAAGAGACCTCTTCTTGTTGAAAGTTTGCCTGGCCATGGCGATCCTCGACCTTACTTCCCTGATGCAGTAGGGATCCTTTGTCAGCAGACTTCCCATGTACTTGAACTGCTCTATATTTTTCAAATCCTGGTTTCAATTTTTTTAAATGGCTTTTCATTTTTTTTTAATCGCCATCACTTTTGGCTTGTCAATGTTGATCTCCATGCCATATCTTCACCCTAACTCCACCAGCCGGTCCATCATTTTCTGCAACTATTTTTTATTTTTGGCCAGCAATGCTAGATCATCTGCGTATTTTATCGTGTGGAAGACGTGTCCTACTATCCTGGAATTGCCACGCCCCTCTAGGGTTTCCCTGAACAGCCACTCTCCATGCAAGTTGAACAGACTGGGTGACCAACAGCGACCCTGTCTCACTCTTCTTCCTATCTCTACGCTGTTTATCTCTCCTTAATTTAACCTCACATTCACTCGCTGTCCCAGGTATGGGTTTGCAATCAGCCTTCTGTCCCTCCAGTTGAGCATGATCTTCTTGAGTGTTTCCATCCGTTTCTTCCACCTCACTCTATCGAACGCTTTTTCCAGTCAATGAAACCAATGTAGACTTCTTTCTTGACTTCCAGCACTCCCTATGAAATTATTCTCATAATCCCGATGGCATCTCTGGTTCATTTACCTTTTCTGAATCCAAATCGGTTTTCTTCCAACGTACTTTATATTTTATGTTTCATTTATTGCCTCCTCCACTTTACTCTTTAAAATTATGTACATGACCATAATGTTTTATGAACCTAAGAAACCTCAAGTCATCATTTTAATGCAGTGTTTTGAAATAGATTCCTCCATAAAGAAAACTGCATTTAGCTTAGTACAAGAGTCGCCGCTTGGATATCATCGTAATGCTAAGATCCTTGCATTTAATTGGCCAAACGTTTACAAATATTTTGTAGCGACGGGAAAAAGGGAAATCATTTTTTTCCCCCATTATGTCTTGGTACCCGTTTGGTAGGTTGCTTCCCCCTACTCACTGGAGCTTATAATCAATTATATGTATTCTTAACTCCCGAAAATTAATAATATACATACCCTCTTACCAATTTAAACAAAATAAAATAATCACTTTCTTAAATACTTATTATTATTACTATTAGCACCGCGTCTTACTACCCGTTCGGGTTATACGCACTTACGCTAATGTGTAATGGTAGGGTGATTGTAAGATGAGATGAAGGACATACAGATTAACGTGGAATCCGAACCTTGGTGGAGGCCTGACATTCCCCACATTCACAAGATGTCTTGTCAGAGGTAAAGGAAGGGCTTGATAATCAGATAAACTTATGCCGGGACCGAGGATTGAACCCCGGCCGCCAGCATAGAAGTCTGACACCTTTCCCCTAGACCGCCAGGTCACCTAGTTCTTAATTATATTATAGTGATATTTTAATTTTATATTTTAATTTTAATATACATATTTTTGTTTCAATTTTCTTTTCTCTGAGTTAAAAGTCTTGTACTCTTAGCAATGATGTCGTAGATCACACAGGTTAGTTTATTTTTATTTAGTCAGAGGAACGGTCGCTAGATGGCTTTTCAGCCGCGTGTAACAAAATCACAGTCCTGCATTGGGATGAACCATATTTAGAACAAATTATATTATTATTATTATTAAGCTACTTAGAAAGTGTCTGACTGACTCATTCATAGAAAATATACGTTAATGTATAACAAATAAATGATTTAACTAAATTAATCATTCAAAGGCATGATATTTTTCTTTGTAAAGAATGTGGACACTTAATTTTATTACTCACCTCGTTTTATTATCCATTCGAGTTCTTAGCCAATGAGCTAATTTCTCTAATGTGTCAGGAGATTAGGATAAAAAGCTTGAATTACAGGAAGTGGAAAAACCATTTAGGAAAAACCACCCTCAGTGCAACCGACCGAGATCGAACCCTAATCTCACCGGCAGTCAGTCTATTGCGATAGTGACGACTTAGACCATGCAGACACAGACTCATAGTAATATTTGTTATTGATGATAAATAAATTTAATAATATATTCACGCTGTTTCCCATGAGCTAAGTAGGCTGCCTCGTTAAATTAGTGTGTTTCTATGTAAAAGTTACATGCTGAAGTGTTACCAATAAAAAATCAACAAACAAAAAATCATGAGCTAATTTATGTAAAAAATCAACAAACAAAAAAACTATGAGCTAATTTATGTAAAAAATCAACAAACAAAAAAATCATGAGCTAATTTATGTAAAATTTAAAGTAATTTTTAAATACAAAGAGTTTTTTAAAAAATTTGGTCAATTATAATAATTGTACCACTGAAAAAAGAAAAACGAAAGAAAAAGTATTGGATCGTATTTTTAAGAGTGTTTCGCCCCCCTACACCCCATTCATTTATAAGAATACAATCTTCGAGAGGAGATACTAGACATTTCAATACAACTGAATATTGTTTAAATATACAGTATTATTAAAGACATTATTACAATACAGGTTTTATAAAAACATAATGTTCACTAACCCTAACAATGAAACTTGCATTTCTCACGACCTATGTCCCTCTTCGATGACCAGTTTAAAGTATTGTTTGAAAGATGTTATTTTTAAATAAATGCTACTATATTACCCTCATACTATTGAATTATAAATATTAATATTCTACTACAAGGAGAGGACAGGGATTATTTTTTTCTTGTCGAGAAACCATTTATACCTGATTGATTTAGCAAACGTTTGTCTTAAAATAAATACTGTTGGTGATCTTTCTTAACATTTTTGTTATTAAAAAAACTCAAAGTGTTTATTGAATCTAGATGAGCTCTTAATAATAAATTATTAAAACGTCAATAAATATGGACTAGTTATATAATGCATATAGATATGAAACAATTAGACAAGGTCATTAAAAATTTGTATTTTATAAGAAAGGTTTTTGATAGTGGAAAAAGAACCAAAATATTAATGCTAAAAAAAATTTAAAGCTGGCTTGAACACCCTACAAGAAAATATAGAGAATCGATTTCCCTAAGAAATATTTGGACGAGATCTTATAAAAACAATATAAAAATAATTTATAATTAAATTTAAAAATATCCTAAATTAAACTCGTAGACTACTAAAACGAACCTAAATATTAAGCGCTTTTACATACCAAGCGAGCCAGCGAGACTGATAATGGAACTCGCCTGCAGTGTGTATATCAGTCGCGAGAGTACGGTACATCACGCTTCAATTATTGTACCACCACCAACAATATATGTTGGAATGCCATGTCGGACACCTAGAAAAACTACTAAATCTACTTTCACATATTCGTCATATGTCGTGTTATGTAATGTTAAACTGTCACTTTTGATATGTTGTAGCAATTCTAATAAAATAACACTAATTAGTATTATGCGCCAACAATACCCCAATCGTCTGGATGCATACATTCCAGTGATCAACAATAGTGATTATTGCCCACATCCTGCGTAAATAGCATGGATTGTATGGACCATCAAGGGACATTTTCCCCCCGCATCTTTCGGTTGTTATTTTACATAGTTGTTGTAGAAATGTTTGTCATAAATTTGCATTTTAAAACTTTAGTGTTGAAATTTATTTTAATCTTTGTCCATGAAAATGTATTTATTTTGTCTTATAACGAATGAGCCGAGCCGCAACACACCACACTACACTAACAATGGAAAGTATATATAAGGCAGCTGCAGTGCATTGCGAGAAGTAGGCTATATCTGAATGGTCTACTTATGCGGCGTCGCCTTGGCTCGTGCCCTTGATAGCTGCATTGGCGATCACGTGACCAAGTGTTAGATCTGTCCGAATAGTCGCGAACGATACCTATGCAGTCTTCTCAAGGTCTTGGCCACCATGGATACGAAGGTCACCAGCCATGCGCTGTGATCGCGGTGTTGGTTGCGGTGTTGTGACTGGCAATTGTTTTAGTATTATCGTTTCGTCTGCTAGATAACTCACTCACTGACTTCCGTTTTCCGCCATTTTAAATACGGTTGTTGCCGTTCGAATAGTTTGATGCAGTCTTCGCTAAGAACAGCGCGAGAATCGTAAAATCGTCAAGACTGCATCAAGTCTAAAACTCAAGCGTCCGGCTAGGGAGCCTTGGACTACTCGGATACAGCCGTAATACTACTAAACACGGTTCAGCAACTCCAAGTCGTACATTCATAAACAAAATATTAACACTCGGGGGAATTCCTCACACAAAACACGACGGCTCCCGGTAAGGTTATTTCAATACTAGTGATAAAACACGTGCAATTATCAATTAAGACTCACAAACAAAAGAGCCGTGCGATTGAAACTCATCAATAGTTCACAAAAATACAGTTATTACTATGTCTCATGGGATCGGGGGAAGAAGAAGGAACAATACATGAGGGTGACCTGGCGGTCTAGGGGTAAGGTGTCAGACATCTATGCTGACGGCTGGGGTTAAATCCTCGGTCCCGGCAAAGATTTATCTGATTATCAAACCCTTCCTTCACCTCTGACAAGACTTCTTGTGAATGTGAGGAATGCCAGGTCTCCACCGTGGTTCGGATTCCACGTTAAACTGTAGGTCCTTCATTTCATCTCACAATCACCCTACCATTACACTTTAGCGTAAGTGCGTATAACCCGAACGGGTAGTAAGACGCGGTGCTAATAATAATAATAATAATAATAATAATAATAATACATGGCAGCAAAAAATGACGATCAAACGAGTATAATAAAATGTAGTCATGTTGGTGGCAAAAAAACATATGTAGGCATGTTTTCTCAAATGCTCTTTTTTTTAAAATAAAAGTTGGACTGAAGCTGTTTTTGTTAAAGAGAAGGTTGAACTCATGGAAGTAGAATCTCAGTAAGTGGAGAGAAAAATTAGACAAGCCGACAAGGGAGCTGTAACCTCATAATATCAAAAAAGATTATTGGAAATATTAGTGCCATTCATAAAATCGTTCGACACCGCGAGATTTCCATGGACTATAGAGATATTGCTTGGTTAATTTTGTTTCCTCGCTACCTTATACTGCGCTCTGTTCGGCATATTCCTAAACTATCACATGTTTCCCCATTTTACAGCTAGATCGAGTGGCACGAAGCAAGGCAGGATAAAGTCTATCTATATGGAACGATCCATCCGACATTAAGTTCTATCATTATTGTTTGTTGAACATTTATTGTAACCGACACAATGTATTTCTGATAGTTCTATTATAAAGTTAAATATACATAAAGTATATATTATTCTTGCTTAAAGTAAGTTCCTTGTTTAGTTTCCTAAACTAAAGCACTAAAATCAATCAACAATAATAATTATAGTTTGTCAGTAAACTATCCCCTTAATACGATTTCCTCATAAAATCATTATTGTTTTTCTAATCCTATTCAGTCAATAAAATGTCGATCACAATTTTTATATTCATTTAAAACACTACATTCAATTAATTTTCTTTTGAGAAAAATGATCCAAATTTTTTATGTATTACGAAACATTAACTTCCCATATACCTACCGATATTAAACACAATATTTTGAACCATTATCAAAAAATGTCTAAATTCCACATGTAAGCAATCTGTAAACTATGATAAATTATTTGAGAACTAAGTAAAACTTTAAGAAAAAACAAACTTAGGTATAATTTATAAACCATGTATAATTTAAATGCCAAGCTTGAATCAAATTCATCAAACCGTGTCAGCTGCATCAGCTAAATTGTAAGACTCACTTTTTTTTTCGTGGCCACACGAAACGTAAATATTAATCATAATCACTAGGGCAATTTTTTTTAAATCACTTTAGTAATAATGATAATAATAATAATTTAATACAAAAATACAATAATAATTTAATTACGATTTAAAATAGTAAATTAACACATATTTAATCACGCCGTTTCTTTGCGGGGTAGGCAAGAAACTGTGTCTATGTTTTTTTAAACTAAATTTATTATTATTATTTAGCACCGCGTCTTACTACCCGTTCGGGTTATACGCTTTAAGTACTAATTACGCTAATGGATTAGGAATTGGAAAGGTTGAATTAGAGGAGGTGAACCCGCATTTGCGTAGAAGGGGAGTGGAAAAGAATTGAGGAAAAACCACCTCCAGTTCACCCGACCAAGATTCGAACCTCTATCTCCCCGTCCTCAGCGGTTGAGCTCAACCCGACTAGCGCGTTAGCCAACTACGCCACCGAGGCGGGTTTTTTAAACTAAAAACTCCGTACTTAATCCATAATTAAAAATCATAAATATCGTCATTATTTAAATAAAACTTAATAAAGTATAATTATGTAGAACATAAAACTAAGCATATTAAGGTGGGAATGTAGGGGATACAAGAAAAGGTGTTTTTGCAGTATTGCTAGCGAAACATTTTTTAGCCAAAATAATCAAACAATCCTCCAGTAGAAACCTTGAGTTTAATTCTCTTCACACGGTGATATCAACAGTTATTGAATATCTGCCATAAGCATAGCGACATTAGGTGAAACACTTTTGAAAATGAAGAGAAAAAGTTGTCAATAAATTACAGGATACCTTTGACAGATATTCATGAACTGTTGAGGTCACCATATGAAAAAACTTATACTCTGTTTATTCTGAGAAAGTTATTTAATTTATTTTGGACAGATAAATGTTTTGCTATAGAAAGTGCAAAAACACTCCCGTATTAATGATAGGGAAGTTCCTTAAATAGCTCTCTGAATAATAAAAAGAGATATTCATGAGCAATGACAAATAGAAAAATATATTCTAACTGACCTTTTTTAACTACCTGGCGATGGACAAACACAGTTTAGTAACATTTAAATGTGAATCAATCATACATAAAGATGTCGTTAATAGACAATAGAAGATGCGAAATTACTTCATGTCAATAGTTTGCTTTGCATACTGGTTGTTATCAAGCATTCAAGGACCCCCTGAGATAGGTGTGATGGGGAGAGGGGGTGCTTGGCCCCCACTTGTTTTTATTTTTGAGGAAGGCAAATATGACTATCTTAAGCGCCCCCCCCCCTCATACCCCTACAATATTTCCCATACATGTTAAAACCATAGGGTATTTTTAAATATAAATATTATACCTACTTTTCATTTTTAAGAAAGGAATTTAATGTTGACATTATTTTCTAATATATCTTACATATTTTGACTTTATTGTCACAACACTTAGCAAAAGTAATTGGTTTACTTTAAGGTCAAGTGTACATCTTGTCAGGTGACCTGGCGGTCTAGGGGTAAGGTGTCAGACTTCTGTGCTGGCGTCTGGGGTTCAATCCTCGGTCCCGGCACAGATTTATTTGATTATCAAACCCTTCCTTCACCTCTGACAAGACATCTTGTGAATGTAGGGAATGCGAGGCCTCCACCGTGGTTCGGATTCCACGTTAAACTGTAGGTCCTTCATTTTATCTCACAGTCACCCTACCATTGTACATTAGCAAAAGTGCGTATAACCCGAACGGGTAGTAAGACGCGGTAATAATAATAATAATACATCTTGTCTAACATATACATTCATAAATCAAGTCATGTGATCTGCAGTTGTCATTTCTTAAATGTTATCCTGGTTGGATATACTGAGGGTGTTTTTTACTACATGGTTTTCCACTCTCTCTTCATGTAAATCCAGGTATACTTCCGCTAAATTCAACCTTCCGCACCCCTAACAAATTATCTTAAAGCCCGAAAAGCGGTTAAAATAATAAATAAAAAAGTATTCACTCATTCTCGCGAACTTTTTACTTTCTCTAGACACCTCAGAGAGAAATTATTGTGATCGTCAAAAAATCTAACTCGAGATTTTGATAAATGTTGACGTTTCCTGACCACCTGAAACAAAAAAAAGTAGTTTTTTTCAAAGCCGTCTGTCTGTACCTCAGCCTAGAACCGAAACTATTTTACCGATTGGGCTAAACCTTGGTATCTGGGGTTTTTATAAGGTTCCCCAGAGAGGTTTTTGGAATTAGATATCCAACCCTAAATTTAAGTGTAGTTCACTCTTGTGCAAAAAGATAAAAATCAATTTTCTTGAAATTCGTTCTAACTATTTTGATTATATATATATATATAAACATAAACATTATTTATCTTTATAAACCTGATATCCCTTCTCATTTTCTCAAGAAAATCACTTTGACGGTACTTTACATAGGGAAAATATTCCTATTTTTATCATTTCTCCGCAACAATTTTAGATACGAAATAACCTATCGTTGTAAAGTTGTTGTAAAAATCTTTTATTTGAAATATATTTTTATAAAACCAATAGTTTCTGAGCTATAATCAAAAATGTATACAAATTTTAATTCAGTTACTTGAAAATGAATTTGATTCTTATGCTCTATGGTGGACAAAGATGTTTGTCTTTTCTCAATTTTTCTGTAACAATGTTCCTAGTTCCTAATGCTATTTAGTAAGTAGGTAACAGAGTATAATGTTTCATTTATGATAGTTGGTGTAGTGTTTCTACAACAATGTAATGATCTATTATTTAGTTTCGCAAATGCTACGAATTTTTAATAAATGTCTATTTTAAGCTAAACATGAGAGAAAGTGTGTGCGGAGCAGATACCATTTATTTTTAATGGATGCCATCAGGGTTTACCGGTTGGATACTCCTGGTGTTTTTTACTGACAGTGGCTGATATTTAACCGCCTTCTGAAGTTGGGGTACCATGTAGGTGCGGTTACTTAAACCCGAGACGATGATGTTATTATGATGAAGCTTATAATATGGCGCCTGTAGAAGTTTTAAACCTAGTTTACACCTAATTAACCAAACCATGACGATCATTAGAACAATTCCACGCAGGAAAAAATACCTATGTTACCACCGGGAATCTAAACCTGACACCTCTAGATTAGTAGCCAGGAATGCTGACCACTAAATACTATATTAAAGGCTGATACACACAGAATGCTAAGCTAAGCTAAACTAAACTATGCTGTGCTGTCCTCCTCTAAGACTTTATCAGTTAGTTTCACACTCATTGCTAAGCTAAGCTAAGCTAAGCTAAGCAATCTTCCCTCTTTTCATTTCAGAATTCAGTGTTGTTTCTTTCTAGTCTGCTCCAGCGAAGTTTAGTTATGATGCTGTTCTCCAAAATGTCAGATGATAGTACTGAGGAAGAAAAGATGCTGCTGTTAGCAGTTGTTTTGAAAGGTGAAGAAAATTTAAGAGGTTGAAACTTTACTTGTCCAATTAACGCTTCCACTTAAAAATACAAAAACATTTTTTAGATATAAAACCTAAATAGAATATTACTTTGATACACGTGAAACAAACTGAAAACAAAAGTTCAACACTTCTTTAGTTATTTTCACCAAACCAACTGCGTCTGTTCGACACGGAGCCCAAGCTTTGTTATGCACGTGCTCGAGATGGGAGATGGAAAAATTGCCCGGCCAGCAATCGGAAAAAAAACATAGCGTGGCGTAGCAAGGCATAGCTTAGCTTAGCATATGTCATCTTAGCCTTCTGTGTTAACCAACACATTTAAATACACGATCTGCTATTTTTCTAAAGAGTTAGCAGATCAAATCATAGTCTAGCATAGCGTTCTGTGTGAATCGGCCTTTAGACTTATTGGGAGGTTTTGTGAATCGGCCTTTAGACTTATTGGGAGGTTTTGTCGCAGAATTTTGGGGGCATATGCAACGACAAAAGCCATCATAATTTCAAAGGTTGAAATCCTTTTTCATGGGCGTCGTTAACCGGGTTTGGGGGGGGATGAGGGACACGCCCCCCCAATAGCTCAACGGGGACATACGTCCCGCCCCCCAATAATTCAATAATTACCTTAGTTGATAAATTTTAGTTAGTTGAACTGTATAATTGAATAAAGTAACTTATGCTTTACAAAGATAAAATTTAGTTCACAACCGACTCGATAGCTAAACATTGATAAGGTTTACAACATTCCGTGAACTACTACAGTTTGTTTTCAAATGTGGAGCATATTGTTCGGTTTTATTCACCTCGTCTTGTGAGGCAGAGATAAGTTTCAGCTGTCTCAGACGGCTGAAGACATATTTGCGTTCCACAATGGCCCAAAAGAGACTGAACCACGTTGCCCTCTGTCATGTTCACAATGACATCTTGGACTCAGTCAATATTAGGTAAGTTTCTGCAACACTGGTCTCCAGGTATGAATTAAGGAGAAGGACTTTTGGACCAGTTTTATCAAAATTTTAATATTTTGTGTTCTTTTTTATTTGTTTTCTTTGTTAATGAATTGATTTTTTGATGTATTAGGGACATGGTTATGGTCTCAAATGATGTAAGAAAACTTGGTAGCCTGCTATATTTGTATCATGGCTCTAAATGTAGAAAAATAACTTTTGAACCATTTCATCCTAATGACAATGTCAATTATTTTGTTACTGTTTATTTCTTCTATTTATTATCAAATAGCATTTGTTATTAATTTATTTTGTTTTGTGGGTTTTGACTTAATTTCTTTTTTGCAATTAGATTCCACGTTCATGACGTGTTTTAGTGTGAGGATGTACCAAAACAAAGTAACAATAAAATTAGTTTTCAGTTAAAAATGTATGTCCCCCCCCCTACCCCTAAATGTATAGCTAATGACGCCCATGTCCTCTTTGGTGTAGATATTAGGTTATCTCGCAAGAGTATTAAGAGGTGGTGCAAAAAAAAAAAACTTTTCAGGTTCTTCAGAACGACCTTTACATTACATTGTAAAACTGTTTCTGAAACGCATATCATATTATAATTGACATTCTTGAAAATGTCGGGGGCGACATACAGTTCAATTTTCATAGAAATAGCCTTTAAGAAAATACAAACATATTTTGGGGTGCAAACATTCAGGCCCAGATTTAAGGGTCCCAGTGTCTCCATAAACTGTTGCAATAAAAAATATTACCTATTTGATAATTTTATAAAAATCTAATTTGCTCATTTTGGAAAAAAAAATTCTGAATGAAAACTTTTTTGAAATTATATTTTCAAAGTTTTGGTATTATTTTTCCTGTCCATCAAAATTAAATAAAAACAAATAAAATATAGACCCTAAACTAACATTTTTGTTTTAAACAAATATAATTTATTGTGATGACAATATTTCCTTATTTAAATAATATCTTTTACAGTGAATTTTAAATGGTTGAATTGTATGGTTACGTGAAAGCAGATTTATATACTATTTATTTAAATGTTAGATAGTGTTATTTAGATGAACATTGGACTATAGAGTCACACTTGATATAATCTCCGAGGGAACTTCATGGCTACTGTTGGGAAACAGCTTGGTCGTTCGTTTGTTATCGATTGACCAATCATACCTTGGATAAAAATACAAGTTTCGAAACACTGATTTGTCTATGTTGCAGGAATATCTTTCTATCCCCCCCCTTTTTGCACACCACCTTCCTATATAACTGAAAGCTAGGCGATTTGGCAACACACAGAGAGAAAAAAGAAATAACCTGCCATTTCTAAGAGGTGATATTGGCTATAGAACTGATTTACGGTTGTTTCTAAATAACAATATATACCCGTGTTACCATGAAAATAAGTCATATTTTCCATTCTATAAAAAAAATGGACCCATCCCCTACCCCTAGGCTGACAGATCGTCCCTCGGAAAGAAGTTTCTTCAACATATTCTCCCAAGCGTCGGCTTTCTTGTCCGTAGATACAGACCCGGAGGAACTTGAAGACGAGCAACTCTTGAAACAAATCGAGGATATGCGAAATGCCTGCAATGTCATGAAACTCGAGAACGATATTTTCGAACGTTATCTGAAGATCGTCGAACCTTCTACGCTGATAGGCTTGGAAAAACAGTTGAATCAGGCCTATGCATCGACGAGGGCCAGGCATCGTCTCAGGTCGATCGTGTCTGCGGTGATGGCCTTCCCTCTTGAATTCCCCGCGAGCTCTTCCTACGACCGTCTGGCGAGGAAGGGTATGTCTAGGGATGTGGAAAGAAGTATCGATACTTTGATAATATCAATATTTTCCTTTCGATACTGATACTGTTTATACACGATATTTTTTATTTGGATAATTTTACTGATATGAGCACTCACACACAAATATCGAAATGTTATTGAAATAAACAACCATTTGGTAGCAGAGCGCCCATTTACCAAAGCAAAAATTACTTTTACTAAAACGAGAAACGGGCTTTTGGGGAAAAAGAAGGGATACACTCCTATTTTTTTTCAGTGAATGGACTGAAGAGGATTACTATAAGCAATTTTAAATCTTTGTCAATATTTCATTTTTGAATGTTGTGTTTTTCTGTTGTTGGCTTAGAGCTTCACCAAAATGTAGTTAAGTAGGCAATCTCTCAAACATTCAGGTATAAAGGAGGGAACAAAATAGATGGAAAAACTAAACTACACCAAAAATGAGTAAAGTACCGGTATAAACATTTTTCTTCCTAAAAATAGTATAAACGAGTAATGTGTTATATTTAGAAGAGGATAAAGGAAAGGTGGATAGAAACATATAAAAGGAACGAACACAATTTGGCTTTTACAGTGGAAAGAACACAGTTCACACTTTACATTGCTGCCACTGGACGAAGAGGTAATGGCTGCCAGTTTATGTCCTTTATTTTATTAGTTCCTTTTACATGTTTATATATAAGTGTCCTATCAATCTTTACCATTTTGTTTATTTCTCCCTTTTGTGTGTGTTGGTTTCCTCTCTCAGGAAGTTGCGTTGCTCGTTTCACATTTCCTCCTGATTAGTTCCGATAGAATGAAACCTAGGATGGGGGATTGAGTGATAGTGATAGATTTTCCTTTATAGGCAGCCATTACCTCTTTGTCCATTGGCAGCAATGTAAAGTGTGAACTGTGTTCTTCTTTCCACTGTAAAAGCCAAATTGTGTTTGTTCCTTTTATATGTTTCTATCCATCTTTCCTTTACCTTCTTCCAAGCATAAAAAATTATCTCAAAAAGCCTTAAAGAAACGAGTAAAGTATTACTAATTTTCTTACTATACTATAAATGAGCTAATTATGGCTACTTGTATTCCAAAACCCACATCCCCAGGTACGTCCTTTTCGCTGGCCAGTCAGATGTCTAGCTCGAAGACGTTGCCTTCTCTTACTGAAAGCCCCTTTAAGATAAACCTAGCCATGAAGACCGACATCGTGGCCAAGGTCTGCATCGACATTAAAGAACTGACTGTGAAACTTCGGGGGCGGAACAAGAACAGCTATGCTAGCCTCAAAGCTCAGACGGAACAGTTGAACACACAACTGAGGGTAACAGCCCATGTTATGGTGTAGACATTAGGAAGCGTTCTATTTAATAAATAACAAGCGGTCAAACCCGTTGTCCCCATGGGTAAGACGCATCAAAACTATATAAAATTATTGGCTCCACATTTTAGCCACGTGAATGCAGTGTGCCTGAGTCTCCCCCTGGAAACACCCTCTGAATTTTTGGGGTAGCTACTACACCTAAGGTGGGATGGAAGGGAACGAGATAAGAGGCCAGTGTTTTTGCAGTTTTTATAGCAATTGCTCCATTACAAACATAGAGAGTAATTTTCTTCACATAGTGATATCAACAGTTGTTCAATATATGTCATGACTATAACGGCATTAGATAAGAGAAATTTTTAAATGAAGAGAGAAATTAGTCATTAAATTCCAGGACACCCTTGAAAAATATTTAAGAACTGTTGAGGTCACCATGTAAAGAAAATTAAACTCGATGTTACTACTGGAGAATTATTTAATTTATTTTGGAAAAAATAAAAGCTTTGCTATAAAAATTCCAAAAACACTTACCCTTTCTCTTGTTCCCTATATTCCTACCTTAAGAATAATTAGTGTATGAAGTTTCAGATTTTTAGCATTGTATCATATCGATAGGCTAAGTTTGAGGAAAAATCTGTAGAGAAAACATAAAACATATGTATTTTATTATAGACTATATAATACTTTTTAACACCTCTTTTTTCTACCCGTTAGAGTTATAAATATATGTGAATACTATGCTAATGTGTTAGGGATGAGGAAGGTTGAGTTTAGAGGAACTGTAGCCACGTTTGCTTGGAGGAAAAGTGGGAAACCACCCACAGTACCCCCGACGGAGATTCGGGCTCTGATCTCCCCGTCATTGGCAGTCCATTATATTGCGAAAGTGAGGCTTTAGACCATTCGATCACAGAAATGAGTAGTAATGTTAGCTAATTAAATGCATGAAACACCACAGGACATCATTGAAACCGCAGCTGAGTTTGAAGAATCGGTTGTAAAAGAAGGGGCTGACCCCGTCACGGGGAAGATAAAAGATGACAAGTATATCCGCTTCATGGACAACTGGATCAAGAAGTGCGACCGCGAACTAGGGATGCTTCGACTATCGAAGAGCACCTTGGCCCGCGAGCTGACGAGACTGGACGTGCACCTTGCCTTCGTGGAGGAAATGGGGAGACAGCTGCACGCCATCGATTTCGACATACAGAAGATCGAGTCGGAGCAGTCCCTGAAGAAGATCGATCATCAGGACGTCAAGATCAGGGAGATGAAGCTGTTGACCGCGCAGTGCAGTAAGAAGCTGAGCAGAAACAACAGTTGCATGCACCAGTCGCTGATGGACCGTCATCAGATCGAAGATGAGTTGACGGGCCAAGAGGTACTCACAAGATTGTGTTGTAGAGAGAATAGTGTCCATGCTTTATTAATTTCATGTATCCGAAAGAGAATGATCGTTTACAGTAGTTATCGGCATCGAAATAAACAGTAAATGTTTTTAGGGCCACAAGGTTTCTTAGTGTTTAGTATGTACACCCCAATAACTCTTTAAGGTAACGTTATTACCTTGACAAATTACACTATGTTATTATCGTTTACCCTTATATAGTGAGGAACAACACCTACCTCGTCAAAAATAGACCTAAGAATGACGTAGAATTACATTGATATTAGTCGTCATCAACAGTGAATGCCTACCCCGAATAACGATCTAACCAACAAAAGTGAAATTTTTCAGGAGGTAAAAAAAACACGCAATACAAATTCCTTCTTGTCTGACAGTTTTTCGTAGTTATAAAGGCATTGATTGACCTCTCTTTGCATAGGTTATACTAGTCATTGAACTAAAATAGTAGCCTAATTTAAGTAAGAGTAAAAATTAATCAATTTCAGTAGAATAACGATCCAACCCTCTCGAGATGAATACAGATCTAACCCCCAAAGGTACACAAAAAACACAATTATGTTATATTTCCCTTCACTATCTTATAATAATACCGTAGGATATATATAAGACCTTTTTAAGGGGGCAAAAATATAAATTTACTAAGCAGATTATGTTGCTAAACTTCTTGAGACCATATTTACTTTATTATTAAAACACATGAGGTTCTGAAACACACTTGAGGTTGACATAGTATCAAAATAATACGAAGTAGCCTACTATTATTACAAGAACCTGGTCAATCTTTTTACAACTTTTTAAAGACACAGTGAATAAATAATACTTTTCTCAGACCTATTCCATTGATTATATACAATGCCAATCTCTAAGAAACAAGCATGCCTTTTATTGTTGAAATATCAAATTCAATCAATGTCAAAACAGTTTTGAATATTTAAAACATATTCAGAATTCGCTCAAAGTATTAGTCAGAAGATGGTAGATTTATATAAAATGAATGGTATTCGGCTGGGATAAATTTGCACATGTCCAGAAGATCTTTCTTTTTCTCCTTTTTTACCGGAAGTGGTTCATTATAAAGAGAAGGAAGTGACAAGATGGACATTTGGATTGGGTTTTCATATCTGCCTTTCACTCCTCTGCTTTTCTTTTTTATGATAACAGAAATCCATGGCTGAAGTGTGTTATGACTCTGTCGGTATCGTAATGAGCCCATATCATCTGATGAGAATTGAATCCACTGGGCTGATGTGATTTTAAATTCAGGATCCTTCCTCAACGATTTTTCAATCACATTCAGATTAATGAAGTCCTCCTGGTCCATGTAATACACTAGAAATGAGTTTGATGGCCGTGCATGAACTACAACTTCAATCCACTGCTTGGGATGGTAAACCACACTTTCTTTCTTCTTCCTTTCGATCAGAGCAAAATCCCTATCACAGGGTAGAAAGCTGTGGCCAGAAACTAAGAATTTCTGGTCTATTACTGTGAAATATCTATTCACAGTCAGGTAGTGATATAAAGAAACACATCGCCAGTTGTTATTTTGTCCAACACATCTGTCTGACCAAATCACTAGATGCCTCATTTCTCCTGGCTTTAGTGGCTCAAAATGAAGAATTATATATTTCAGAAGACACGATGATACTTCCGCAGATCCCCTCTTGGCAACTGATTCATGCCACATGAACATGTGGACATTATCTGTTTTCATGTTGTGAACAGCTTGGTTATAAGTGGAAAGCTGTCTCTGATAGAAGACGGAGGAGTGTTGTAAAGTTGGACAAAACAGCACTTGCTGCATATCAGTGCACAATACAACATAATCTGTATTGTTTTTAGCACGTTGTGTGTCTTCTTGAAGGGCTTTATATGCAGCTTCTGCCTTCATGTGATGTAGTGTGCTTTTATGTATTATTTCATTTTGTTTCTTTTCAGTAGCTGCTGACACAAGTTGCATGTACATCTCATCACAATAAGTACATGTATCTGACCTTGGCACACCAAACCTCAGTTTAAAATCACTGCGGAAAATGTCTCTATACAAGCTAAGAGAACATTTTACTCCAGGATTGCTTTCGAGGAACAGATTGTACATTTTATTTACATTAAGATCTGAACTAAGACAAAGGTTTTGGTTTTGGTGTCTTGAATAGTGACTTTCCTGTTTGGGCATAGACTTAATATGATTCCTTATGGTATCCTTAATGCTGTCTTTGATGGCCCTAGGTCTGTTTTGGTGTTTCCCCCGCTTGTCTGAAAGCTCTTTCCCATATTTAATCTTTTCCTGTAGGGTTTGTACTCTTCGTGAGGAAATTTTATATGTGTCAAGCAAAGTATTTTTACACACACTGTACTCTTTGTTTTCAATAAACAAAAAATACTTGAATGTGCACTGTCGCCGTGAGATACATTCTGGAATGTCTCTCCTTTTAATACTTTCACTTTTGATACATTGTTGAGCAAGTAATCTCGACTGACTATCATAAGAAAGCTTGTAAAATTCTTGAAATAACAAGAGTCTCGACTCTTTTGTCAAATTGTTGCAGTCGTACATACACTTGCAGACTCGAACCTGAACAGATACATTTTACAATATTTTAAGGAAGCTAAAACAATACAGAAAACGTTTTGAGAGTACCTCTCTTTTAGCAAACCAAAACTATATTTATATATATATATATATTTAAAAGTTCATAACTTCACACTATATAATGCTACAAAAGAGGTCTACTCCATCCAGCAACAAAACTTATTACTTGTTACATAATCTCACGTCTGGGTGATTTACCACATCTAAACAAAAATTATTTTTATAGCTAATAATAAATGTATCAAACAAATACAATAAATAGATAATTAAATAATATAAAATAATTAAATAATTTTATTCTGGTGCCACGTTTGATAAATGAGGGTTAGATCAGTATTCTACTCACTTCATTTGGTGGTAGTTTTCCAGTTTTAAAAACACCCTTTTTTGTTTTATAAGGGTTTCCAGAATTCCTTGCTGCCTTTCTTAACGTGTCCTGCCACTCTGTTATCCTTATCTTTCGTCTTCTTCCCTTGTTCAACTGTTTATTCACACTGTCTGTTAACACAACACCACTATGGTCCGCCATCTTGATGTGGGTTAGATCATTATTCTCAGTACTGCCAACTTTGCAAAGCCACCATTCCTTTACCTAACAATATATTCTCTATCTGAACAAAGATTATAACGTCTGGTGAGGGATAGATCACTATTCCAACAAAATCTCAACATTAGAAAAAATGTGGGTTAGATCATTATTCGGGGTAGGCATTGTTTATTAGGTTTTTATTCTAACAAAGTTTCTTAAAAAGTGAGGAGGATGAGGACGCGGGAAAAGACCATAGATTTTGCAGTTTTTATAGCAAAACAATAATTATTTGTCAAAAATAAATAAAATATTGCTACAGTATCAACGTTTAGTGTAATTTCCTTCACATACTGATAACAACAGTTGTTGAATCTCTCTCAAGGGTGTCATGGGATTTAATTACAACTTGTTCTCTTTATTTATTTAAAATGTTTTTCATCTAATACCGCAATGCTTATGACAGATATTCGACAACTGTTTATAATACCACGCCAAGAAAATTAAAGTCTATGTTCCTGCTGGATAAATATTTGATTTATTTAGGCCAAAAAATAGTTTTGCTATAAAAATTTCAAAGCACTAACCTTCTCTCGTGTCCCATACACTCCCACAGTAAAACGTTTTGGTTTTAGGACCTATTTTTTGTTTGTTTTGAAGGCACATAACATATAAAGATTCATAAATTACAATACTATATGAGAACGTACACATTACAACCAAACGCGTGTTTATTTCGATACCGAAACGATATTAGTATATGAGTACACATATGAGCAAAAGTACCAAAATAAAAATACACCAATTAAAAAAGTATTTGGAACCCTATCGAAAGTAAAATATCGATATCAGTAAGCTATTATTACTTTTTCCCGCAACTTTAGGTACGCATTGAGCGAATGAAGGAAGAGATAGAGAAGGTGAAGGGGCAAGCAAAGAAAGCCAGAGAAAAGTACGAGAGTATAAAACACTTGAAGGAAACATACACGGTGCCGGATGTCGTGGAATACGTGAAGAAGATCGCCGAACTGAACGATATGAAGAGAGGAGTGAGTATTTGGAAAAGAAGAAAACAAGTCCAAGATGTCGCCATTATGGGTATACGTAGGGATCTGAAGATACAGATCCAGTCGGCGCCATCTTGGGTCCAGGCTAAGTATGAACAACTAGCGAGTGGCGATTCCACTCAAATTCTGAACATGGACAAAAAAGGAAATTTTAAGCTGTTTTTTAATGATAATAGTAGTGATAAAACAATCAAAGAGGAAGAAGAATACCTTCTATAAAACAAGTTGGAAGGTGTCTTTAAATTGTTAAGTTAACTAATACATAATGACAAAATTTAATTTATGCGTATGACGAATACATTTATTTTATTTTGAGTAAATACTCAAAATATAGGAATATAATAATTGGGCCCTAAATAGTCCATAGTTTTGAGATTTATGTCAGATTATTGGTTGGTACTACCTAAAAGCTATAAATGGTTTCCTTTATCGATACTTTCAGGTTTAGAGATATCGAGTATTCTAATAAGGGAGTAATATAAAGGGCATTTAAGAGAAAATGCACTAATTTTCCTTTTGAGATTTTAAAAAAAATCCACAGTGAAAAGCCCAATGTGAAAAATCATCTCTTTGGGGACTTGGTCGATAACTAAACTTAAAGTTAAATGTAAGAGTTAAACTTTATCTCAGGCAGTAGCGTGTTTGTCTAATGAGCTATGGCTCCCGGTTTCAATTCCCGGCATGACCGAAAAATAGATCATTGGTGAAACGATAAATCCTTTCACAGTATTAAATTAACATCCGGGGGTTGGATGTTGTGCCTGTCCTAGTCTTAAGTTAGATTATAAAGCATATAAAGCTACGATAGGCCTAGCAAGCCGGTAGTGGAAAATATATGGCATGAATAAAAAACTGACTCAGGCCACGGGCTGGAAACAGTAGTGGATGTAAAGTAAACTTTCAATCAAATACCTCAAAAGGTGAGCATTAATTTTATATCCCTACCATGTCGGCAGCACAAATAAAAAGTAAGTACTGTACAAAAAGAATATTATACAGGTAAAATTAACATCACAAATTAATTACGGCGTTCAACAAAAACTCTGTAAACATCGGAATCAAATAGCAAATAAGCACAGTAGACGATACTGCCGATGACGGGGAGATCGGGTTTTGAATCCCAGCCGGGTCTACTTTGGCTAATTTTTTTTCTAGATGGTAGGCGTACAGACCAACGAATGGGACAATGAAAAAACCATCCAGCTGAATCGGGGACACAAAACACATACATTTTACTCAAAGTTTAAATATTTTTTCAGTATCACAATACTTTATACATTTTGTGTACCTTATTTATTAGAAAGTGATACGTAGTGTGTGAATATTCTATAAAGATCTCTCAGTTGATCGATTCGATTACTCCATTATTGTCAAGTTGGTCACAAAAGTGCATCCAATAATACACCACTCTAGGGACATGGTGGTGGAGGGCAGGGGGAGTGAACGTACTAGCTGGACGAGACAAATATGGTTGTGTCTACAGTCCATTCACCATAGGAGTGGTGGTTACCGACAGCTTGCAAAAGCTACTATGTATCCAGTCGCTAAACCATTTGATCTGCAAGCCAATTTGTTAAGCTGTTGTCACGTTTGGTGATAAAAACTCGCACATCAAACAATTTGTTTTTAATTATTATTTTATTTTAACGGTTTTTACATTATTGAAACATGAATTAATGAAAATTACAGTTATAATATTTATTTTTTGTGGAAGTGGCGTCCATGGTTAATTTAAAAGTGCTTTACAAATGAGTAGTTCTAAAAGGCTGCCTTCTCTTAATGAATAAACATGGTGAACCGGAAGAAATGAGAGCGGTTTATGACGTCATGTAAACCATGTTCGGTTGTGTTCATGCGCATTTGTTTACAAATAAAAAACGTTTAATTTTGAAACTAATGTTTTGTATACATCTTTCTCTAAGCTTTATTTATTTTGGTGGCCAGTTATAAGAAGATACAAATATGAATATACAACTTTTTAATGTATTATTAATGCCAGGCCTCCACCGTGGTTCGGATTCCACGTTAAACTGTAGGTCCTTCATTTCGTCTCACAATCATTATTATTATTATTAGCACCGCGTCTTACTACCCGTTCGGGTTGTACGCACTTACGCTAATGTGTAATGGTAGGGTGATTGCGAGATGAAATGAAGGACCTACAGTTTAACGTTGAATCCGAACCACGGTGGAGGCCTGGCATTCCTCACA
>CABEEJ010000037.1:189606-215469 GCA_901482245.1 Timema douglasi
TCTCACAATCACCCTACCATTACACATTAGCGTAAGTGCGTATAACCCGAACGGGTAGTAAGACGCGGTGCTAATAATAATAATAATAATAATAATAATGTATTATTTAATGTACTATAATATCTCTTGTTGCCACAACCGCGAAACAAAAAATAAAGTTTTATTAATATTACTAGCTTTTGCCCGCGGCTTCGCTCGCGTTAATGTTTATTTTGTCAATAAATTCAGGTTGTCGGTCGACACAGGAAGTATGAAAATAAAAACGATGAACTTATTCAGGTTGTTGGTCAATACAGGTAGAGATAAAGAAACATACAAACTACACAATATAAATAAGGATTAAGTGTAGGAGTAGAAAAGAAGTACTGGAGTGTGTGTCAGTAGAGTCATAGGTGGCCGCGAATTGAAAATCCCACTCCATCTTACATTTTACCTACAGTTAATTAACATCCCTTATTTACTCCGCTTGTTCTTGACCGTTGCAACCATGGGAACAGAATATATCATTATTTTAGGACGCTCATATATACTATGTTGTATGTCCTTCCATTTGGCGTAAATACATACAAATTCTGGGCATTGGACACACGCGAACATGCTATATATAGCTGGCCATGGGAAAAAACATGGCTTTTCCAAATGTACCCCTGCTACCTGCAATGTTTGCCTTTGCGCTTTGTTAATAGTAATAGCAAAACTAAGTTTGATTGGAAACTGGAGTCTTTTGAATTGAAATGGTAGGTCAGTGGGGATTATTGGGATTCGCGGTATGATTACACTTTCCCCTTTTCCCACACATGTTAAAATGGTGCCACCGAATATATTTTGCCCTAATTGTGTAATCCGAAGCCTCGTCCCATTATATAATCGGGGGTGCATCTTTTAACTAATGTTTACAATGAAAATCTTCTGTTAGCTGTCAGACTTCTATGGCGAATGGACTGTACCTGATGAGAGTTGATCGTCACACTCGTGTGAAAGTTCTCCCTGTGTCATATGTGGGCACTTAACGGGGCGGGACCACATAACCCCCAACCAGACAAGAGTACTCATCTATTTACTGCTCACAGAGGCTTGAGGTAACGGAATGAGTCTCTTTTCCTCTCCCAACAGTCAACAGTAGCAGAAGTAAGGTGTCCAGAGCTTGGAAAACAGGGAGATATCAGTGAATTTCTTGTCAAATATATGAAATTTTTAAATATTCATTTAAAAAAAATCAACTTTTATTAACAAAAGTAGGTGACCTGGCGGTCTAGAGGTAAGGTGTCAGACTTCTATACTGGCAGCCGGGGTTCAATCCTCGGTCCCGGCAAAGATTTATGTGATTACCAAACCCTTCCTTCAACTCTGACAAGACATCTTGTGAATGTGAGGAATGCCAGGCCTCCACCGTGGTTCGGATTCCAAGTTAAACTGTAGGTACTTCATTTCATCTCACAATCACCCTACCATTACACATTAGCGTAAGTGCGTATAACCCGAACGGGTAGTAAGATGCGGTGCTAATAATAATAATAATAATAATAATAATAATAATAATAATAATAATAATAATATTAACAAAAGTCAAAATAACATTTTTTTTTCCTCAATTAATACTCACCGTGAATCTCTTTTAACACAGTTGTCTTCTGTTGAGAATTTTAAACTCAATGCTTAACAAACGGTGATTTTCGTGTTGTTTTTCCGTTTTGTTAGAAAGGCTCGAGTCATGGCTATGCGCATGCGCGGGAATTCGATTAAGTCATAGGAAGAAAGACTAAAATTGAATGTGTCTCCCAACAGTTTTAAACTGTACTGATGTAAGGCGATCTTTTAATGCCTTAATATGATCTCAATGAAATCTAATATAACACCACCCCGATATACCATCGTTTAGGGCTGGTATCCTTTAGAGTGAATCAATTTCAGAGAGCGTATGGGCTTAGAATTATTATTATTATTATTATTATTAAATCAAATTGCGATCATAATAAAAATGATGTTTTTAATGTACTTAATATTTACATATTATAGATATAATGGCGGGAAAAGTTGGAAATTGACTTTGGAAAACCCCGAAAAAGTGAATGAATTTTAAAATATAGTTTGGCTGGACACCCCTCTGGGATACACACAAGCGTCGTTAGAAGAGGGAACATGCCCCATCGAATAAACCTGATCAAATGGAACACTCTTAGTGCCGTAAAACAAACAGTGGATTTGTTTTACTGGTTTTATTCAGAAAATTGATAATCCAAGTTGAAGCAATGAATAAACGATTAAAGTACTTTTTTTATTTTACTTTCTCGCTATCTTACAGGTAGAGAAAAAAATTTTGTGATCGTCAAAAAAATCTAACTCGATATTTTGATGAATGTTGACGTTTAATGACCCCCCCGAATCCAAAAAAGTGGTTTTTGAATTTCCGTCTGTTTGTCTGTCTGTACCTCGGACTAGAGCATAAATTATTTTATCGATCGGGCTATAACTTGGTATCTAGGGTTTTCATAGGGTTGCCCCGAGGGTTTTTTGGAATTGGATATCCAACCCTAAAATTAAGGGTAGTTTACTGAAAGGCAAAAGGAGAAAAATTCTATTTTTTCAAAATCAGGTCTAACAATTTTGATTACATTTCATTTCTTAACATTTCTAAATATTACAAACAAAATGGCTTTTCTCAATATTTCGACTTTAGGGGTTCCGGTCTGATGCATAAACTCTTACTTTTTATATTATCTCCGTAACTCTCTGATATATGAAATTACTTATCATTGCAAATATGTAGAGCTATTTATAATACAAATCTTTTATTTGAAACATATTTTTATAAAACCAATAACATTCAAGCTATTATTATTATTATTATTATTATTATTATAACCATCGCGTCTTACTACCCATTCGGGTTATACGCACTTACGCTAGTGTACAAATAAAAGGGTGATTGTGAAATGAAATGGAGGACCTACAGATTAACGTTGAATCCGAACTACGGTGGAGACCTAGCATTCCACACATTCACAAGTTGTGATTAATACACGTCTTGTGAAGTGAAGTGAAGTGAAGTGAAGGAAAACTTTCGAGCTATACGCAAAAGAAAGAAAGAAATATATATAAATATATATATACATATATATAAATATACATATACATATATATGTATATATATACATATATACATATATATGTATATATATACATATATACATATATATGTATATATATACATATATACATATGTATATACATATATATGTATATATACACATAAACTTTTCGAACACTAGAGGTAAAGTATTGCGACCGTAAAAAAAATCTAACCCGAAATGTTGAGGGATGTCAACGTCTCATGAGCCCCTGAACCCTGAAAAGTGGTTTTTGCAATGCCATCTGTGTGTGTGTCTGTTTATCCCTAAAATTAAGAGTAAATTAATAAAAGTGGAGAAAAAAATCGATTTTCTTAAAATAGGCTCTAATGATTTTGATTTATATCCGTATCTAGGTGTTGATTAAAGATATAAATAAAATTGATATTTTCATTTTTTTATGAAAATAACTTTTAGGGTACTTTACAGAAGCGGGAATTTCCGTATCTCCGCCACTATTTGAGATACTAAATAACTTGCTAAATTGTAGTACTATTAAAAATAAAAAAACTTTTATTTGAAATATATTTTTTATAAAACCAACAGTTTCTGAGATATTGGCAAATATGTTAATACAATATCTTGTGATCTTTAGTTGTAAAGAGATACTACTTGAGTCTTAACGCAATAATTCTGTAATTCCATAGATTAATAATAAGTATAAGTAAGGTTCTCAAAAAGTATATGATATTTTTCCTAACTTTTTAGGAGAAATGTTTGTACAACAATGATCTATCTCCTTCATCTTAGACTCAATATTTACATTTATATTGGTAAAAACTTATAAATGAGGAATTTAATAGCAATGCGATGACCAGAATATGTGGAACACCTAATATAATGTTAAAATTCTAACCGGAAATAGAAATTTTAATACGAAGTGGTGACATGAGGACATTAATTCTTTAAAAATAAAATTATAAAATTTAAAACTGGGACTTAAAAAATGTTTTACTTAAGTATAGTGCAAATTATGCTTGGGTTTGCTAGCGTATATTATTTAGTCTTATAACCATGCTACAATAAGTAAACAATTAGAAGTTGTTTCACTCACCACTCTGGCCCCAGTTGACTCGTCTCATAGAGACCGCAACTCTATAACACATCGCGGCACTGTCTAACATTTGATTGGATCGAGGCCCATGATTAATTCCCCGTCCCGAGTACCGAGCCGCACCCAAAGAAAAAACGAACGATATGTACGAGCATGCTGCGCTCTATCGGCTATGTTCGGCCAACTCATAGAACTGTTCTTTCCACCCTCGCCTGGAGAGGCGTGGTATGTCCCAGACGTATGCTACCCCTTACCCCTCTTATTATTCCCGCGCCTTGAGAACACGAGGTAGATTCATAGGATATATAAAGGTAGGATTCTGTGATGTAGTCACATATTACATACTGGCTTCAAGGTGAGCGACGTTGTCATAAACTGATTAATGTTAGAGTATTATAAATTCCCTTTGGACTTAAACTATGTTTAACTTATTCAAAATAATTTTTTCTGGACTTATAAAATTTAAATGTATTGATTATTAACATGGAATTCACATCTGATGGACTTAATATATTTGGGCTCCTAAAGCCATGGACATATTTTGAATCTTTGCACTGTTAGTTCAAACCATAAGTCTTATCTTTGCATTATGATCTCTTTGGGGGACATTTGGTCTCTGTGTTTCTACTTGAAATTTCAGCTTATCAACCTAAAGGATTTTTTTTTACCCTTTGGTTACCGGCCTCTTGGGATGGTTATTAACTAGATAGCGTTGTTCGTTGGCTCTACTTATTTTAATATTCTGTAGGATTAAGATCATATTGTTATTTATTGGAGGATTCTTTAATATTATTGGTAATGTTTAAAGTGTATGGTCTGTTAGTTAAAGATGGGGCCACAAGTCAGCAAGATTGTACTGTAGACGTTGGTTCAATAATTTTTAATTTAATATTCAGCACCACGTCTTACTACCCGTTCGGGTTATACGCTTTAAGAACTAGTTACGCTTATGGATTAGGAATTGGGAAGGGTGAATTAGAGGAAGTGAACTTGCATTTGCGTGGAGGGAGAGTGGAAGACCATTTAGGAAAAACCACCCCCAGTTCACCCGACCGAGATTCGAACCTCGATCTCCCGGTCCTCAGCGGTTGAGCTCAACACGACTAGCGCGTTAGCCAACTACACCAACGAGGCGGGTAGTTAAATAATTAAATGTTTGAGCAAGCCAATTGGCGGCGTCATTATCAAAATTAAAGTTTGAGGTTTTGTCGGATGATTTCAAATATAGTCCTGTTCAGTTGGGAATACGATTATTTAATGGAGCTATATTGTTATTGTTTCAACTAAATGAGAGCTGCCGTTAAGGTCAATTAGATAATTATTTGTGTTTATAAGATTGTAGCCCTGATTAGTTATTAATGCCTAGGATCTTTAATTTACCCGTGAATTACAACTATGACAGGACTAAGGATATCATAAAGAGATTGTTATGAAGGCCAATTTAAAATATATGTCATGTGTTTTGAGCCGCCATTTATGGGCGAGACAGTTTTGTCAACTTATCACGTTGGAACTTACCTTTCATTACTTTTCTCGTATTATATAATGCCATTTTTTACTTAAAGTACTTTCCATGGTTCATAAAACATGTGTGTGACAATTAAAACATGTTCATTTCAAACTGATTTTCAGCGCCTAACGCTTTGAGCTGTCTCCCTCGTCTCATCGATTTGTATATGCTTTTTACTTGAACAAAACAGCTCTATTGTTACCATCCTTGACTGTTATTTCTGAGTGATGATGGGAGGGTTAGGGCGGGAGGGGGGGTAGGTTTACAGTCTCAAATATATTACGAGTTTTGAGTAGATATTTACATCTTTAAACAATGGAGCGAGAAAGTCAGTGCGGGGTTCCATACCATTTATTTTTATAAATGACATATAATTATTTGCGTTATTATTATTATTATTATTATTGTTACTAATTTGATATACAGAATTATTTAAATTTTATAATTTTAATTTAAAATGGTTTCCTTCACTACCAATTCCCTAATAATTAAGAGATAGCTCTTTTTTTCGTAGAGTATTAGAAATGTGTGAGTAGGTTTTTTAGTTTCACCTCGTGTTGCAGGGGGGCGATTAGGCGTGCTGAGGCGAATTATCACTGGCTCCAGGAGGGCCGCGAAATGTAAAAGGTTGGATGCCACTGTGCATAGACCACTCGACCATCAGTGTCGGAGAGGACAAACTTTGAATTTTAATATATTCATTTTGCTCGTTTATATTATAAAGTTTTACTATCGCTATTAGCTATCGGCATGCTAACAAAATAACTACCTAAGAATTTGTGTATATTGAGATAAATGAAACCCGAACATGGATTTAAACCCTCGTCCTACAGCTTCAAGCGTAGTGACACATTGAAAAGGTGATCACAGATAGCTTTACCTATTGAGCTGTCAGCGCGTAAAGCCGAATGGTAAAGGTTCAAATCCCTGTCCAGGCGTCATTGATTTATATATATATATATACACACGCAATCACTCCATCAAAATGTCAACAGAGCAGACGACTGTATTTAAATACTTAAAACTTTGTTCGTAAAAATTTAAATAAATGGAAACACGTCAAATAGACCTAATTACTGTGGATTCGCACGTTCTCTGAAAAACGTGAGCATAAAAGAAATATAATTACGTGACGAGTTCTAAACCAAACATGAGATTTCCGCCACATTGACGTCCGTCAAGGGGTGATTTGAAATACCTTCAACTTTCCTTTTTCTGCGCGACAACATCAGCCTGGGATATCCAATCAAATTCCAAAACCAACCGATTCAATATGTGCATGCACGATACTAGCAGACAGACGCGTTTACTGTTGTGAAATGATTTAAATTAGCTAGTTAAATGGAAAACTTGTGTGTCTTTTCCGTGTGTAGATTTATTCCACTACACAGTACACTAATTTGAAAAAAATCCTTAAATAGTGTATCACCTAGAAGATAAAATATATATAAAATCAGTTTTTTATGACTTATGTTGCAAAGCATTATGGGCCATCCATCATACATTTCTCCTAGCTTGTGAATTGCTGCGTCCCTCAAGCTATCTATTTTATGCGAACGTGTGAACCAAGCTCTACCCTGACGGTCTCAATATCTCGGGTCGGGTGCCATGTTGAACGCGAGAGTGGTGCGCGGGTCTGTTCGGAAGTTTCTCCCATAGGACGGACGAGTTCCAGTCGTGACCGCACCTGTGATTGTGTACTCACCGCACTCATTAGTCTTTCAACGTCGCCTGTCCGCTGCACACTCCCTTCTCCTAATTGTCACACTACCCGCGACACACGTACACCCTGGAGGATGCCATTCTAATGAGTCTTTTTTCTTATAGATATTTTGTGGGGAAGAGAAAGATGAAGGAATATTATATCCACCTTTTTTTTTATCACCGCGTCTTCTTACCCTTTCGAGTTTTATTTTTAGCACCGAGTATTACTATCCGTTCAGGTTATACACTTATGTACTAATTATTATGATGGTTTTAGGGATGAGGAATTCTATATTTAGAGGAATTGTACTCACATTTGCGTGGAGGGAAAGTGAAAAACCATTTAAGATAAACCACCCCTAGTACACTCGGCCGGGATTTGAACCTCAATCTCCCTGTCATCGGAAGTCTAGTTTACTGCAGAAGTGGCGTCTTAGATCATGTGGCCACCGAAGTGTGTCCGTTCGAGTTTTACGCATTTATACTAATAACGTTAATGTGTTAAGGATGAAGGAGGTGGAGTTTGAAAGAAGTGTATCCACATCTGCGTGGAAGGAAAGTGGAAAACAATTGAGGGAAAACCACCTTCAGTACGCACGACCGGGGTTCAAACCTCTTAATCCCCGTCATCAACAATCCATTATATTGCGAGAACGACGTCATAGAACATTCGACCACCAAAGTGGATCTCCAACGTTTTAAGGTGGGATGGTAGGTAGACACATCAAGTTAATGTCATTATTTTACATCGACTAAAAATATATATATTTCTCCAGTATATAAATTTTGTTTGATTTTCTACACGCAGTTATCTTATCGGTGAATGGGCATCTTAGAATTTGACCACGAATTCTCATCTTCAATATCTTTAATATTCAAGAACTGTTGACCGTTTAATAGCACGGTTAAAATAAAAATTGACTTCTCAGGTATGTTAAGATGGATACACCACAAACGTTACACATAAAATTTACCCAAGTTTTTTTGTACTTAGAATTTGCCACAAGAATGTCTTGCTCTCACAATTTATATGGCATTTGTTTTCATAAAAAAAAACAAAAAAAAACGCTGTGGATTCATTTGACAGCACCAATAACTGCATACATTTCAAAACCTATACCAATATTTGTATCGTAAGAATATTATATCCTCATAATTTGCGCGATCCTTCTCCTTTAGTTTATTAATCTTTCTGTTGGGCTGTGGACTCTGTATTCTTTGTTTATTCTAAGAGGCTTACATCACATTGTTCCACCATGGTATAGTTTATTAAATAATAAAAATATTGCTCTTCTGGGCTACATCATTCAAAGTCCAGGAGTTTAAAAATTAACCAGTACTAGTGTACCGTTGCCCAGGGTCGCCCGGCTGTACTAATAGTACATCCTTTCCATGGAGATTAGCAAAACTCAGTCTCGTGAAGAAAACTGAGATTAACAGCCTGAAGGTTCATTGTGCTGATCACATGATACCCTCTATTCGCAGAAGTTGTCACTATCTTCGTCAACAAAAGGCGACCTCTTGGTGGGTATAGCTCAATTGCGGGCTAGCGCCATGAAGGTGTTTTTTTGTGGGGGAGGGAGGGGGTCACTTATATTTTTTGTTTATTTACGATTTCCAAAAGCTTACGTAGAAATCTTTGTTTCAGGTTCCATAATTTTAGCCAGAGTTTAATTGAAATTAGAAGATTATGGGTTTTTTGGCTACATATTTAATTAATTATTAGATTGGCTTGATTTTTAGTCATAGAACTATATAAGTTAGTGTTGGCTTAGAAGAATTATTTTTATTGAGAGTAACATACTTACACCCACTTCAGTGGCCGAATGGTCTAAGGCATCACTCTCGTGTTAGACTGGCCTGCTGATGATGGGAATACCGAGGTTAAAATCTCGGCCGGGTGTACTGAGGATGATTTTTCCTAAATGTTTTCCCACTTTCCTTCCACGCAAATGCGGGTAGATTACCTCCATTAGAGTAATCATCATATATGCATGTAACCTGAATGGTTAGTAAACTATGAAGATAAAAAGACAATAAGTGGTTCTATGGTTTTCAATGTGAACTAAGTGTACAATGCACGTGTCTTTTCCACCTAGTTTAACTACACACATGTGTAATTACTGTTGGTGTTGTTTTATTTAACCAAAGTTTCTCTTTGATAAAATAATCATCCTCATGGTACTAAGTAAAGTTTGTTCTCAACAATACTTCATTTGCAGATCCCACTTTATTTGTTTGTGTCTAATATAGGTTGAAAAACGAGAGAAGGGATTCGAGCCAGTAGCTCTAAACTTTCCTGGAAGTACACAATGGAACCCTTAACTACAAGCTAGTCACAATCATTAGCGTATCGATTAATCATTAAATGGTGGAAATACAATTCCAACCAATTATGTTATGTCAAAGGCGATTTGGCGCAACGGGGTGGGAGGTAATAGGATAAGGATACAAGTGATGTTGACAAGGTTTTGCTGGAAATGCGAAATTACCTTTAATTCAATGTCTTCCACGTGTCACAATAAAGATGTAAAGTTATAATAAGTATCTCTCTCTCTCACACACACACACATCCACACATTAGAAGAAACCAGTGGTTTTGAACGGTTCAGGGTTTTTGGGTGATTTGATGATGGTTACTTGTTGAACGTCTCGTCCGAATACTGAATTTAAATTTTCTCATATAAAGAAAATGTATTAGTCCAATACGATAGATTAATCGGTAGTGTATCCGTCTACTGAACTAATCGCCCCGGGTTTGATTCCCGGCATGGTAAAAAAAAAAATCATTGGTGAAATGTGGGTTTACGATTTCACAGTGATTAATTAAAGACTGGGGACTGGATGTTGTGTCCGTCCTAGTCTTAAGATGAATTATAAGGTATATAAAGCTACGACAAGTCTAGCAAGCCGATAGTGGAAAATATATGACTTGAATAAAAAACTGATCCATGTCTAAGGCTGGAAACAGTAATGAATGTAGGTAGGTGACCTGGTGGTCTAGGGGTAAGGTGTCAGACTTCTGTGCTGGGGGTCCAGGGTTCAATCCTCGGTCCCGGCAAAGTTTTATCTGATTACCAAACCCTTCCTTCACCTCTGACAAGACATCTTGTGAATGTGGGGAATACCAGGCCTCCACCGTGGTTCGGATCCCACGTTAAACTGTAGGTCCTCCATTTCATCTCACAATCACCCTACCATTACACATTATCATAAGTGCGTATAACCCGAACGGGTAGTAAGACGCGGTGCTAATAATAATAATAGTAATGAATGTAAAGTAACCTCAATAGTTATTTTGTGTTGTATAATTAAAATAATATATATATATAAAATATTATTCATATAACATAAAAAACACCCACTTTGGTGGCCGCATGGTCTAAGGCGCTAATCTAGCAATATAATAGACTGCCGAAGATGGGAAATCGAAACTCAATCCCTGTTTGGTGTACTGAGGATGAGGGTGGTTTTTACCTAAATGATTTTCCACTCTCCCTCCATGCAAATGCGGGTAAGTCTCCTCTAAATGCAACCTTCATAACCCCTAACACATTAGCGTAATTAGTACTTAGCCCGAATAGATAGTAAGAAGTGATGCTAAAAAAACCATAAAAGAACTATTGAGATTACTGTGTGTATTAAATAAATGTTTTTAAACGTTGTTGAAAACTGAAAATATGGACTATGTTTCACATTCTCGTCCAACCCACTGTAATAATGTTTATTTATATAATATGATCTTAAATATACTCTAAGTCTCTAAATATTCAAACCTACACACAGTAATTTTATATCTCCATCGATTCAATGACTTCATACCAACAAATAGAATTTCACAAGACTTAAAAGTAAAAGTAATTAATTCCTTAGCCAAAGTAACAACTCCCCTTTATTCCAAAATGCGCAATCATCATAAAGATTACTGATGGCACACCAACAAAATGAGAATGTAAGGCACCATTTCAAAGACGATAGTGAATATTAGTTAATCTAATAGCTTCCTTGTTTGCAAGATATCTTTTCTCTCTGTGCTACAAAGACAAAGGAAGCGGCTGGAAACTTCATTACGTTAAGTACTTTAGAAGGGAAAGAGGAGAGTAAGGAGGTATATATCATGTAAAAGTAACACCACAACAATTCATGGATAAGAGAGGACAGCATATTTTCATGTTATCAAACACTTAGGATGTTGTTTATGTGTTTAATGTGCTGTGAATCTATTAAGTGTAGAGATGACCGTACTATATTTTGTGTTGTAAAACTATATTAGACATCCGAGGGAGATTTTAAAAATAGCCAATGTGTTATAGTAATCATGTAATGCATGCTTCGTATAGCATTATCTTCATAGATAGAAGTATACTATAAAATATGTTGAGTAAGTATTAGATTTAGTTACAATCTAATACTATTTTATGAATACTGGATCTCAAATTTTGAATTGGAAAAAATTATGAACATAAAGAATGAATGGAAATATTCTATAATAATATAAAATAATTAAGTTAACATAACTGAATGTTTGCATGTTATAATGAATGCAATATTGCAACATTTTTAAACATTTAGTTTCTATTTCATTCCGACACCTTCACTCAGTTGGTAGCGTGCATGTTTACTGAGTTGAGGGTCCCAAGTTCAATTCCCGGCATGGCCAAAATATTTATCATTGGTTTAATGTGGATTTACCCTTTCACATTGATAAATTAACGGCAGGGGACTGGATGTTTTTCCTGTCCTAGTCTTAAGTTAGATTATAAGGCATATGAAGCTACGACAGGCCTAGAAAGCTAATAGTGTAAAAAATGACTTGACCCAGGCAACAGGCTGGAAACAGTAATGGATATAAAAAAGTTTATATTTGTATTTCTTCTATGATTACGATTCAAATCCAAGATTTGGGAGTAAAATGAATGTTCATATTTGTAAAATAGTGGCTTCATTCCATTTATAAATATAATCTAGTTTCCTTAATTATTGTTCTGTCACGGTATGGAAATGAGGTCCTCTAACATTCAATATCTTCCTTAAGATGTAAAGTTGGCATAGGCAATGAATGTGTTCCAAACACTACTAACGTGTTAATGTTAAAGAAAGAGTGTGAAGACATTTATATTCAGGAAAATTTATATTTTATATTAGTTTTTTCTGAATATAAATATAAGAAAGATATAATTTGAATACGAATTTGAAAAAGGTAAACTTGTTGCTTTACAATAATGTGCTGTATCAAGTAGTCAAATAGCTAAGCAATTTTATAATAACTACAGTCATCATGCAAATAAAATACCTTTAAAGAAGAAAGGTTGAAATTACAGGTGATAGAGATGAGATTATAAAAAATATTAAAAAATTAAAATTATTAACAATTAACAGATTAAAACCATATATGAAATATTAGAATAGCACAAAAATCATAAACATTTGATGCCACGCATGAGATTAACTAGAATTTGATTAAATTCAACTAAATTAATTGTTTTTAGTTAAAATATTGGTTGATGCATTTAAAAAATTTCAATTGATTATTATGTGAAATGATTTGATTAGCATTATTATTGAGTTATTTGATTAATAAAGTAAATAGTACAATTTAAGAAGCTATTTGTAGATTGTTGTCAAATGAAAGATGTAATAAAAATGACTGACAAAAATAAATCTTTATTTTCTGACATTAGGAAGGTACTTTTCATTATTTTTGGTGTTTGAACACATTTTCATCATCTCCAGATCTGAGGAAAGCCAATATTGTTCTAAATAGTATGGTAAAGTATTGTTTCATTTGGAACGACATTTACAGCACATTCTTGTAAAGCTTTATCTGGGGTATTTGATTCACCAGCTTGTAAATGTCCTCTCGAAGTACTGCGAATAAAGAACTCAATCGGATTTTAAAGAAAGGCTGAGGATACTGTGAGAATTTCAAATTTCAGGAATAAAATACATAAGTTATTATTTTGATTATTGAATTTATATAGTTTATCAAAAACTAGAAACAATATACTAATATGGCAATCTTATTAAACTGATAAAATTATTGTAAACAAATCTTAAATAAATGAATTAGTCTTAAAAATATTATAAAATATACATAGAAATGTAAAACATTGTGCTAAACAAGAACACTCAATTAAATATTTGAACCTTAATGTAAAATTGTTTTTTTTAAAGAGTTAGAATAAAATGTGGTACAAAGAAGAAAAACCATATAATTAACACTAGATTTAAAATTAATTGTAAATGTAGTCAATGTTACTTTGTTTACTTGATAGATGAAACAATAAAAAAGTTGTTTTTTAAAACAGTTAATATATGCAATATGTTACTTCACAACATTTTAAATATCAAGAGAGCTAAATTTATATCCTATATAAAGTGATCTATTAATGTCATGTTCTATATGTTTCACATGATATTGTGAAGTTACAATGGTATTAAAATATTTTGTTTTTATAACTAAAGAATCTAGCACAGTTAGTAAAAAAAAAGCTCAGTTCTTTAAAAAAAATAGATACTGCCTTGTTATTCTTGTGTATAAAATATTGATATGTTATTTTATAATATGGATTTAAAGTAAAATTAACACACCATTCAGAATGGATTTCTATATATTGTGCCCAAAACAATCACTTTGGCAGATAATTTTATAACAAATTAAAAACGTAAAAACAACAACTCATCTTTCATAAGCACTAACAATAAATTCTACTTGTAAATCCGATTATTTTCATATAATTAATTTCAATCACAATAAATTTATGAAATAATATACTATCTAACAATTATATTTTCTATTAAATTTTATAATTTGTTAACAGTGATGAACAAAATAGTACTCAATGAACATTAGTATGGAACATATTTGAATATAATAATGATAATGATAATAGAAAAGTTATTAAAAGGTTTTTTTTGGGGAGAATTATTTTTACAACATTTTTCACCAGCGTATTATTCTGATAAGCTTAGTGACATAAAAAACTATGAAACACTTCTCCTTACATATAACATATTCAAAATATATTTAGTGCAACCTATTTGCATATTTTACAAAAATTTAAACATGTGAAACCAGCATAATGACATTACTAAGAAAACTTAATCACAACCATGACATTTTATGAGCAAAGTTTTTGGAAAGTATGTTTGGATATTAAGAGGCAAAAATAAAACCATGCCTACTATAATATATTTGTTAAATTATTTGACACACATTTTTGGCAGTTTTTAAATCATCAGCAAAAATTATACAACGCTAACAATAAAATTAGCAAAACAGACAGTAATTCAAAGTTTATACTTATACACAAATTTGTTTATTATTTAATGTATTGCATATTTCTTGCTATGGTAATATTGATAATATATATTTAATGTTACAAACAATTTATTTCTCACACTTTTCTTGCAAGTTAGTAAGATTATCAGTCTTGGTAGATTTGACTATTATATTAAAAAGTTTTTTTTTACAAACATCTAGAAAGATTCTTTAGTAGCTCTATCGAAAATATTTAAAAACATATAATTGTATTTTTCAATAAGAGTTACAAAATAGCCAACTTTTCACAGGTAGCAAGAACATGAATTGTTTATTTTATATAGGGTTGTGCAAGTATACATTTTAAACTTTGAGTTAAGTTTGAAACGAATTTAATAAAATAATCAAGTTTTTTTGAGTTCAAGTGATATAAATCAATAAATATTTAAAGTTGAATGTTTGTAATAGATCCATTTAAAAATTACAAAATAAACTTTTAAATTATTTTTTTATTTGTGAAAAAAAATGTTATCTCAAAAAACCAGATTTTTAAAAATATTTAATATAAAAGTTGTTTACGTTTTTAAATTAGACAAAAGGGCATATTGAAGGACTTCATTTGCTATGAAAAAATATCTTAACATTTAAAAAAAAACTTAATTACTCTCAGAATTTGAGAAAAATTCGAAAATTCCATGTAGGCCTTCCTCAGATTTTTTGAGTTTTGTAAAAATTTTAGTAGCTGCTCCAACGCAACTAAATTTTTTTTTTATAAAACTTAAAAAATTTGAGTTGCGTTAGAGCAGCTACTAAAATATGACTCAAACTCAGATTTCCGAGTACTTGCACACCCCTAATTTTATAATATTAAATGTTTTATAAAAGCTCATAAAAATGAAATCACAGTGTTTTAGCTTAGCTTGGTATTACTACTGTGAATGTGCTGACATGTGATGAGTTTGTAAAGTCACAAGTGATTCTACAAAGCAACTGGTTCACTTGGGGAATGTAAAAAATGTCGTTACTATTTCACATACTCGCCGAACATTTTACAAAATCACTGGTGAATGTTAGTAAGTCACGTCAATATTAGGTTTGGTTAGGTTAGTTTAGACAAGCTTAGACTAGTTTGGTTTAGGTTAGGTTAGACTAGGTTAGTTTGGATTTATGTTCTATATTTTTATCCACATACACTAGATACTTTATAAAATCATCGGTAAATGTAGATAATACATTTCTTGTTTCATACTTCAACCAACTGCATTGGGAAATTTAGATAAATCCTATTATTTGTTAAATAAACCATCGCTTTCGGTGATTCTATTCATTAACTGTTATTTTACAAAATAATGAATTTAGCACATTCACAGTAACAGTATGTTATAATAATATTAGAAGAGTGAATGGCACAAATTTATAGCCCACTACCGAGAAATATAAATGGCACAGTTTGCTTTCGCACAGACACAAAACTTTGGCATTTCAACACCAAACCTGAAGGCTGGTAAATATGTAAGCATTGCTTTAACTATTTATTTGCAAAATATTATAGATTCAAATAATGTATTCACAAAACTTTAATAAAACATTATTTAGATGATAACAAAGTAACAGATGATAAATTATTTCGACACAAACCAGTACAATTTAATATTTTTATGAATAATGTTACAATATATAGTTAGAAGAAATAGAGGAAAAAGTGGTAGGAACAACTATAGCTTTTGATGGCACTGAAATTATTTGTCCAGTCGCATCATTGTGTTCCTTTTTTCATTGTCAAAGCTTGTTTGTTACTTTATTTTTTAATTTATTTTCCCAATCCTTCTTATCTAACATAAAATTAATATAAGAGTTTTCCAAAACAAGACATGAAGTCTTAAAATAACCATATTTAAAGCATGAATTAAATACAATTAAATATGACTCTATAGTTAAAGCCTTGCTCACTTTAATTAATTTTAAAATAAATAAAAAGTTGGAATATAAGTTTTAAGTTAAACATTTTGAATAGAATATACTTATTTATTAAATTATGCCTTTTATCAGTGGATGAAATACAATCAACTAAATGTTTTTATTATATTATTATTATTAATAATAATAATATTTTTAACTATAAAAGGGAATCTTATGAATTATTTTACAAAGTGTACTTTAATAAAATGGTTCTAATTTTGCTGTACCATACTTTTAACAATAAATTGGTATTTGATTCTTATGAAATAATATAATTTATTTTGATTAATATCCCATATTTATATTTTTATTCAAATTGCACGAACATAGTTACCATGAAATAAAGTTTCGATGTAAAGCTTTACCGCACAAAACTTTAGCGGTAAAGACGACTTTGATACATGAGGTGGTAACAGTGGTACACCTGGGTAAGGAGGACAAGCAAGGTGAATGTCATCTTGGCCCCAATATAGCAAATTATTTTAAACCTTTTAGTGCCACACCTATACCGGATTCACCTCAGTTTCAGGTTTTGTGAGCTAAGAAATCCGCAGCTAACTCCTCATTTTTGTAAGGTTGTACAATAAAAATCACCAAACTATAACAAACTATATATGAAGCAATTTTTCAGATTATTGTATCATTTTTATCTGCATACAATATTGTATAACGGAGGAAAATGTTCTCGTTCTAGTGACATTTGATACTTTTGGCTTATTTACCACGTGACCTGCCGCGTGGTTTAGTGGCTTATGGCTGCTGAACTAGAGTTTCGGGGTTCAATTCCCGGCTGATACTAGGGGGGGTTTTCTCAAAAGGGGAATAATTCTCATGGTCACCAGGGTTTAGTTAATTATGTTCAACAAAGGTTAAGATTTACATTTCTTTACACTGTCATATTCACGCTCATTATCCTCTGATCTCATCAAGACATGGAAGGAGCCTCCATGGTAAGGAAGTCCGATTAGTACATTCAGGTGTCCCCTGGTCAATGGCACATTAGTACTTGTCAATATTTTCTGCAAAATGAGTTACAGATTGGCTTGTGGCACTAAGAGGGTTAATAAAAGTGTAAAATAATGAAGAACAGCTATAACACTCAAGATGGGTCACATTTATAGGCAACAGACTTAAAAATTGATTTTCAAAGATATATCAATCACTATACACATTAAAAGCACCCCGGAAATTCCTGAATGTAAAATTACAGAAATAATAGTTTTGATACATTATATACCTTCCCAATCTACCAAAGTAAATTTCTGGGTGCGACACTGGGTGGTACATATATGACATGGCACTTAGTGAAGAAGACGACAGATATGCATTCTAACAACTACTATACCTAATTCATTTTCATAAAATAACTACAAAAAATGTATTATGCAAATATACATGAAGGCACTTGACTTTTGGGATTGTTACTCACACATTTTTTACGAAAAAAAGAAGTGATATGATCTAAAGGGAGGTCAGATATTCCAAATTCATGTAGGCTACTAAAATCGGTTCTTACATCAAGATACAAATTACATTTTTCGACAACTTTGCAAGCAGCCTTTAGAGCTAGAAGAGTTCAAGCATTATTTTATAAGCAAAGAATTAGTTTAATTAAATATAGATTTGTACATTCTAAAATAAAATTTAGAATAACATTTAACATTTTTTAGTAGGTCAAATCGAACTCTAAACAATTTTGTAAGTAATCAAACTTTTATGATTTTGAGTTTTATATCCCAAAAGGCTTTGGCATAATTGGTTTTATTTGCCAAAAGCACTGTTCAGTATTAAGTTATACTTATAACCTCTCATGAATATTTAGAAGTGTCTGCCCTCCTTGTCCACTAGATATTAACACTAATGAAGTCAAACTTCATTTATTGATATTCTCAATTCCTTATAGTATCAAAATAATCAATCTTAATATCATGATTTTAATTACCTCAATTCTTAGTTCTCATATCCTAGTACAGGCATACCCCAACTTAAGACACTTCAACGCTTATGACGCTTTTCAAATGCCACCATACCCTGAACTTGAGCTTGCTTCGCAGATACAGCCCCCTAGGCACTCTCCTACGTGAGCGGAAAAAAGAAGAAGAAAGAAAATAGAAAAAAAAAACATTGTTGGTGCGAAAGTGTCCTAATTAAAGGTGAGGCGCTTCAGCCAAATTCCAAGCATTCAGATAAAAGGAGTGATTTGTTTACTGTGGGTATTTTAATGGGTCAAATTACATTTAGTTCAACGATTAAAATGTCAGAATCCATTGAATAATTGAAGTATAAAACTAGGCGGGTGCTTTGGGATATGATAAATAAAAACTATCATAAATGGTTGCATGTGATTGGAAAGTGGTCCAAGCTTTATGAAAGTTTTGAATTAACTATCAAATTATGATACATTATTTCTAGATTGAAAAATGTGAATTTATAAACTAATCAGAGTTATAAATTTAAACAATGTAGGTGTATGGGAGAGTGAGGCTTATTATCCCCTTTTATATGTTTAATGTTTAGTGTGTTTTTTTATCTTTTCGACAGATATATTAATTTTAACAAAATCAGAACAAAGGTGTGTGTTGTTTGTCAAAGTGGAATTTGCTGAAGTGTTGAGATTAATTGATTTTGCATTGATCTAAATAAAGTTTAATTGTTTTACAATTAAATTATTCTTATTGTATTAGTTGGTATTAGTAAGTTAGGACCCTTCGAATCATTTTTCAATTATCTATATAAATGGTGAAATTGACCATATAGTTCCCTTTTCCAAGTATGTAGGATTTGTTTGAGATCTTTTCCCTTTAATTTTTTGTAGTTTATTAACAACTAAATGTTTTTAGAAATATATTTTAAGAAAGTAAAAGTTCACGTTTTATTGCCAACACCATGAATACTGATTTAAGCTCAGATTAAATCTTTTATTCGCCCACATAGAACAATCGCGTTGATTCGCTTGCTTAGCTTCGCTCCATGCCTTGCCGCACCACTCCCTTTCGATCACTAACGTATAACAGTGTCTTAAGGACATTTCGCTACCACTCACAACAGTTTCCAGTGATCTGTATGGTTAACCTTATTCAAAATATAAGATCTACAGTGTTTCATTAAGTTACAAATGGGTTATTTACGATAGTAAGGCCTATACTTGATTATTTAAGTCCAGTACATGTATCAATATGTGGGGGGAAAAATGCAATGCTTCAAGTTGCAGCAATTTTAGAGTTGTGACAATTTTTGAGTTGCAGCAATTTATAAATTACAACAGTGGTCTGGAACCTAGCCCGTCATAAGTTTGGGGTATGGCTGTAAACCAAAGATCTCATATTCAAAATAAATGTTAAAAATTTATAATTTTGTTATTTTTCACTTTGTGAGATTATTAGTTAATTTGCCGTTTCATTTATCTGCCGAACAATTGAAAATAAACTCAACATAGCCTTTACATTCTAATGAGTGATTTTCCATAGATCAAGCATGGCAGTTAAGTTTATTATTCAAGTTTTTTAAATTTAATTAATATATTATGTACTCAGCAAATAGATTACAATATGACATTTGAAACAGGGTTGCCACCATTTTATTATTACTTAATTTCTTGTATCTTCCAGATTTATCAGAAGGAATTTCCATTTTTCCAGGTTGCTTAGATAGATGAAAAGCGTAATAAAAATTAAGTTTTAATCAAATTGACTAAGTGTGAAGTCAGGTAGCTTATGTTTAAAACAAGATGATTTAAAATTGATGGAGAAATACATATTTTGTTGCTTCACAACCCTTGTTTAAGGGGTAATGAAACATGTTTGAATCAGGGTGCTTGATTCTTCAGGTCACTTTTTCATCCATTCTACTATTTTAAGCTTTCAGTTAAACGACCCAAATTAACAAACATTGCAGTATTGTTACTAGATTTTACACAATTCCCTGTGTTTTGCCAGTTTTCCATGTTTGTGGCAACCCTGATAAATAAATAACAAGTTTTAACAAGAGATTAGGCGCCCAGGAGAAAAATTTAAATTGTAAATGTTTAAGACACAAAATTATGAGTCAAAGAATCAAAGACAAAAATAAAGAATACAAATTTAGATTCGGAATAGAGAATAACAGGAATGATGCCATTCCTAATTTAAAACCAACTCATCATACTTTGTTACAGATCCTCCCGCCCTGATGACTGACCAGATGTGGGGGAGGAGTCCGCAGAGACCAATGCGTCTTCTGGGAATATGGCAGATTCCCCTTCGAGCTCTTCGACAGAGGTGTCGGACAACGGTTCAGGAGATTTTTTGACCACTGAGGAGTCCTCCGTGTCACTGACGTACCCTTCCTCACCGGTGTAGTGGGTAGGGTAGACTAACAGCGGCGCAGCAGAGAGCGCTACCAGGTCACGCTTGGGGAAGTGCTCTTTCCACGTAGTCCTACAACAGGAGGTGGTGAACAGCTGAAAAGAGGTATTTTCCTTGTCTTGGTCATGGGGTGGAGGGGGTTAGGGGGGAGGAACTCCATAAGATTATGAGTACGAGGAGAGGTGGAGGGTATAAAAGAGGCTTGTGTTCCAAAAAAACTCGACCAGTGACTCAAACAGGTTTATTTATTATGTTTATTTTCTTGACATTTATGTCAACCTCCAACCTGACAAATATCTATAGTATCCTATTTGTAATTAAATATGCTAATGTGTCTATAAAAATCTGATTTCCATCATCTTTTATTACTTAATAAGGTTTATTTATGTATAATACATTTCTTAATGTAGGCCTACTACTAATTGTAAATGTTATTTTTGTATGGTTGTATTTTGTTATAATTTGTTTAAATAGACTAATTGACTAGTTTCCATATTTTGTGACACACGGAAACAAATAAATTGAAACAAACTAAGCATTTTTATTGTGACCTAGTTTCTATGCTTATAAAATGAGGATTTATTCCAGTTTATGTTGAAAAATATCGAATAGGCTATCGAGTATCGGGGAGATAAATTTATAGTAGGCTACCGAGCAAGATACAGGAATAGAGAAAAGAAGGTATCGAACCAGCATTAAAATATATACACACACACCTTAGAGCTTTTTTTTTATATTAGGATTTAATTACTTGAATTTCAAAAATTAGATTTAGTTTTTTAATAGCTATACATTTTTTTGTTTATAATGGGTATCTAAAGAGTGTTTCACATGGTAAATAGAAATGTGTGTTTGTTTAAAAAAAAGGCTATGCCAATTTCATTTAAACTTTATATTTGAGAAGTATTTAAGAGCATAATTTTTCTTGAATATCTGTGAAGGGTGTCCTATAATTTAATGACAGATATTCAACAACTGTTGAAATCACCACGTGTAGAAAATTAAACTCTATATTTCTACAGGAAAAATATTTTACTATAACAACTGTAAAAACACTGGCCTTTTCTCGCGTCCCCTACATCCCTAATTTAATATCAAGAAACAAAAACCTCTCACTTTTGTTTAAATATCTAGATGGACAGTTAGTGAAGTATTTAACTACCCCGAGATTTCCCCTTTCTACTCGATATCAAATATTCCCTGTCCGTGGCCACTATGAGTTATCGCAGAGGAGTGTGACCTGGCGGTCTAAGGGTAAGGTGTCAGACCTCTGTGCTGGGGGCCCGGGGTTCAATCCCCCGGTCCCGGCACAGATTTATCTGATTACCAAACCCTTCCTTCACCTCTGACAAGACATCTTGTGAATGTGGGGAATGCCAGGCCTCCACCGTGGTTCGGATCCCACGTTAAACTGTAGGTCCTCCATTTCATCTCACAATCACCCTACCATTACACATTAGCGTAAGTGCGTATAACCCGAACGGGTAGTAAGACGCNATCTCACAATCACCCTATCATTACACATTAGCGTAAGTGCGTATAACCCGAACGGGTAGTAAGACGCGGTGCTAATGATAATAATAGTTATCGCAGAGGAGTGTGACTTACTGCGGATGTTTGTCGAACATGATGGGCAGATATTCGTCAACGGGCAGCAGGTTTTCCAAGGGACGTCCATCCAGCAGCTTGCGGGCCCCTCTTTGGGACAACAGGTACCCCAGGGTCCAGTACGAGTACCCGGCATGCACCAAGTACCTCGACCCATCAACCCAAGGCTCATAAGACTCGACCAGTCTCTTCCGACCCAAGTAACTGCCATCATAGAAACAAAACAAGTTCGTTTTGTTGGTAGTTTTATTTTTATGTCCTACCCGCATCGGTGGTCATATGTGTCTAACACGCCACTCTCATGTTAACACAGAGGTCGGGGTTCGAATCCCTTTCAGGTGTAATGACATTTTTTTAAATACATATTTTCCCACTAAACCCCAAGATAAATGAGGGTACATTTCCTTAAGATTCTACCTACCTCATTCCTATTACTCTATCATACTTAATGTATGCGTGTATTCCGAACGGGTACTAAATAAACTAAAATCAGATCCACCCGACCGAGATTTGAACCCCGATCTTCCCGTTATCGGCAGTCTTGTCTACTGCGAGAGTGACGCCTTATACCGTTATGCCACTGAAGCGGGTTGTTCAGTGTTTATCATAAAATAATATACGGTATATGTGTGCATTCCTGATTAATTTTGCGTACCCGCTAAGATGTATCACATGCCCCCGGTTGAATACCCCTGGCCTAAGGCATCGATCTCGCAATAGACTGGAATGCTGATTACGGGTAAGATCGGGATTCGAATCCCGGTCCGGTGTACTGAGGGTGGTTTTTCTTGAATAGTTTTCCACTCTTTCTCCACACAAATGCAGGTATACTTCCTCTAAATTTAACCTTTCCTCATCCCCTAACACATTAACGTTATTAGTACATGTGTGATGACCCGAACAGTATAGTAATAAACAATGTTAAAAAAATATAAAATATAATGAGACAACATTTATTTTATCCACACCAAAAACAGTTGATTTTTATAAGACGCCCGTTATTTGAACACTGGGAAGTCATGTTACCACAATTGGCGGGGGTAAAAATGTATTTACATTCTTAGTCTGTTTTATTTATAATGTAAATATATATTAAACAGTAAAACATATTATTTGTGGTCAATAGTGATAACATTTTAAAATATTCTTAGTAACTTATTATAGAATAAGTATTGAAAATACATTAATTAAAAGTAAAGAGTTGGTATTGATAATAATTATCAAATGTAAAGAGTTGCAGATCACATGGCTTGACGTATGAATACGAGAAAGTCGATATATTAACTTTTCTAACAGTTAGATAAAGTTCTTCCTTTAAAAATCGAACTGTAAAACCGAAGGAATTAAGAATTACCCTGAACACAGGACGATTCCTGGATAGCTCAATAGTAGAGCACCGGCGCGCTAAACCAAGGATCCCGTGTTCGAATCCAGTGCCTACCAGATATTGTTTATGATGGCTAATAGAAAGCTAAGTGAACAAAATAAATACAAAACTAAGGTATAAAAAAAGTTTCCGGATGATTGGCGATTCATTTCCCATCAAACCATACAAAAAAAAAAAAAAGAGTCCGATGCAACGCCATGCTCCAACGACCACGGGAGTTCATTTAAGGTCTTGTCAAAGCACACCACTAAAAATAGATTGCCGATCGTGATTGTCTTCTGATCGTTAACCATTAATTTAAGTGTGGCTTCGAACATGAAAGCTAATTAGCCTGGCTATTATGTTAGCAGCCTTTGACGAGTCTCTCTATAAACCACAATGTGACAAATTGCGTGCCCCAAATGGAGAGCCAGTTTGGATAATCGCCGACAAACAACAACGCTGTCAAATCATCCATATATGGATCAAGGGTTTCCGAACCTCTCAACATATATTTCAACAAATATCAAGTGACCGAGACGAAATTGTAGTCAAAATTCGTAATCCAAACTATACTGATGTGTTATTTTACTTATGGAGGCAACCTTGGTAAGCGAGAAATTGCCATGCAGTCTAAAGTAATATTTAATTCTACGATGCGTTAGCTAAAAATAAGGTTCAAGCCAAAATAAAGTCAAATGATTCCAACAGGGCTCTTTCCCCCTAAAGACCCTATAGTTTTACAATAGAGAAGTATTTCCATAAAATGACACTGATCATTGTATTTTAAGCCATGTAGCCTGACAAAGATTGATATTTTCTCGATGACGTGTATGTGTACGCGCGTGTGTGTGCTTGGACCTTAGAGGTTTTATCTCTATTTTACTTACCAGTTCGGATTTTACGCATATGCACTGATTACGCTAATGTGTTAGGGATGAGTGATGTTAAATTTAAAGGAAATGTAACTACGTTTGCTCGGAGACCGAGTGGAAAACTATTTAGGGAAAACCAGCCCTCAATTCACCCGACCAGGATTCGAACTCCAATCTCTCACCGGTCATCGGCAGTCGAGTCTATTGCAAGAGTGACGCCTTAGACTTTAAAGCATTCTACCACCTAAGCGGGTCATTAAAGGCCCACCCTCTCCATCCATCCATTTTTAGTTTAGTGAATAGATTTAATATATATAACTCATCATAGGAAGAGCCTTCCTTATCTCTGAGCTATAACACTACTAGCTCTACTTTCACGTATTCATTCGCCAAATGATATGATATGATATGATATGTAGATGTCATTTTTGATAGATAACATCAATACCTATAAAAGAAAACGTATACAGTAAAATGTTAATAATTTTGGTTACATAAAAATATGTTTGTATTTTATAAAATACCTTCTTATTAAAATTGGACTCTAATGTATTCCATTAACTCAGAAAATACAAGATGTGACGTAAAATATCTAAAGCTATTGGGTAGAAAAGAGAGAGAGAGAGATAGTGGTCAACTACAAGTTCAGGGATCTTTAGTTCGGTTCCAGATAGCGATGACGGCGATATTTTATTATTTGGTATAAGGGTGTGTAATATTAAGCGCACTGCCCTAGGTTAAGTTAGTTTGTAAACCGTGTACTGATATAAGTTGTGTGTTTAGAAAGTTCACTTTAGACATAAGAAAAAACCCGTTAATTTAATGTTTATTGTTTATTTTCATATTCGTAGTAGGGATATCCAAAGTAAAAAGTACTCGAATTTGCGAATACGAATGACAGAAAAATATTAAGGTAAAAGCATTCCCTACACTCATCCAGGATTTGAACCTCAACCTAAATCATCACCGGAAAACCAGACAAAACGGGACCGACGTCTTTGTTCGCATGTCTACCAGCTGCGGTTTAATATATATATATATATATATATATATAT
>CABEEJ010000037.1:215623-251750 GCA_901482245.1 Timema douglasi
ATATATATATATATATATATATATATATACATCAGTTTATATATATATATATAACTGATGTAATGTACAAGAGCACCCGAGCTTCGGTGGCCGCATGGTCTAACGCGCTACTCTCGCGGTGGACTGGACTGCCGATGATGGGGAGATTGAGGTTCTGAATTTCAGTTGGTTGTTCTGAGGTGTTTTTTACCGAAACAGTTTTCCACTTTCCCTTCATGCAAATACGGCTACACTTCCTCTAAATACAACCTTCTTAATCTCTAAAACCATTAGCGTAAATAGCACATAAGCGTATAATCCGAATGGGTAGTAAGACACGGTGCTAAAACAAAATAAAGTACGATAGCGGTAGCTTCCTGAGGTTTGACGATATCTACCGCAGCAGAGCCTTGTTCCTATTCTACAAAGAATAGACGTACTAGCCCTCGCGGTTCAATGGTTGGTTTACTGGCCCTCATCTTCATTAAAAAATTAAGTAGTTTCTTTTGTCTCAAGTTAATTTGTGAAAACCGTTTGTTCAAAACTTCCTTTCCAAAGTTTGGGGGGGGGATAAGTTTGCAGCCCAATGGCAACTACGCTTATCGGCCAACTTCTGCTTTTGTCTTTCTTGGTCAGAACTCCCATTCCCACACCCCCCAAACACCCCTTCTACCCTGAGGTATGTTTCTATCTCACGACCTTTATGTCTGCGGCAGGTTATTAAAACAAAACTTCCAGGCGCGTTATATATATACACTCAATTAAAATAGAATTATAATTAATATTAATCAATATAATTATCGAGCGAAATGCGAATGATCTGCAGAACAGCAATAGCTATCTCCGAAGCTATTATCTTTTTTTAATTTGGAGATTTTAGTTGCAGTTTGAAAATGATAGTTAGGGTGTGAAGCGAAGTCAAAGATAAGGGTTTTTTTTGTTGGTCATCCCATGACACTACTTCCAATTCTTAATTATCCAATAACTTCATCAACCCGAACAACTTGTTGTTTAGGGTAATACATATGATTGAGATTTGGAGGTAAACCAATTCCCCATCCAACCTGAACTACTTGTTATACATATGATTGAGATTATGGAGGTAAACCAACCCCCCATCCAACCTGAACTACTTGTTATTTAGGGCAATACATATGATTGAGATTTGGAGGCCAACCAATCCCCCATTCAACCTGAACTACTTGTTATTTAGGGCCAGACTGTCGAAAACGGGGAGATGAGGGTTCAATCTCAGTCGGATGCACTGAAGGTGGTTTTTCCTAAATGGTTTTCCACTCTCTTTTTTACACTTTCTCCAAATATAACCTTCCTAATCCCTAAACACCATCAGAATAAAAATTACTTAAGTGTATAAACCGAAATGATAGTAAAACGCAGTGCTGAAAAAAAGATAGAAAGACAATGTTGTCATACTAGCCCCAGCTATCAGTGAAGAATCCCTGTTTACAACTTCACTTGAGCGACAGAATGTAAATCAATGCGCTAACTTGTTTGGTAATTAAAATGAAGCTGCACTTAAATACTTAGGGGTGAAAAACAACACTGATTCTTACGTAGGCATAGTTACATTAAAAAAAATATAAATCACAAGACAATGTTCCTTCACTTCTGACAAAAGTGTCTTAGTCACATCTTATGAATGTGAGGAATGCCAGGCCTCCACCGTGGTTCGGATCCCACGTTAAACTGTAGGTCCTCCATTCCATCTCACAATCACCCTACACATTACACATTAGCGTAAGTGCATATAACCCGAACGGGTAGTAAGACGAGGTGCTAATAATAATAACACAAGACAATGGTAGAACAAATCAATGTGAAACAAGTTTTCAAGGGTTCAAGGACCAACAGTGTAAATCAATATTTTCCGTGAGTGATGAAAACGATTTTTGAGTAAACTTTTGACTTGGCTTCACAAATGGAATAAGATAATTATACAAGGCGAGGAAGTGAACAACAAACCTAAACTAAACGAGAAACTAGCTTTCTTATTAATTGGATTTAACTCAAATGTTATCAGAAATATTGCTCAATAGCATAATGACCCCCTCAATACTTATAATTTATTCAACATAAGAAGTAAGACAAGATAAAATTGAAATAATATAATTTTAATGCTAAGTCAAGGTGTAGAGTTATGAATTGTGTGGCCAGCACACGGGATCACAGTGTACTGCCATTTAGTAGGTGGCGGGTGGCTGGCCGGGCGCGTGCTGTGATGTCACGAAACGAGCTTTGAGGCCCGTATAGCCAGTGTGGCCATGGTTCATCCTAATTCACGCGATCTCAATGGTGGGAGTAAAGGGCGTTTAACAAAATAAAAATAATCATTTTATAAACTTTATGTTTGTACGTCACATCCTAACATCGCATATAAAAAATAACAACATCGCTGTATATTTATATACGTGGATTTTGTGACCGCCTATATAAAGTTATTTATGCATTTATATTATCTGGGCCTATATAATATGTATGTGTGGGTATTGTAGTGCTACATGCAGCTTTCTCTGAACTTCTGAATGTATTCATGAAAATTAATAGTTTTCTTGCAATTCGCCCAACTAGCGTTCCGCAGTGACCGATTTTGTGACGTATAATTCAAACTTTGTGGTCCGACTCAAGCTTGCAATTCGAAAAGAGATTAATTATTAGTTTGAACTTTGAGGCATTCATCCATCGCGCGATGGATGACGTTGATTATACAGTCATGAATGGGTCAGTCTTTGTGTTAGTTTTCATGTGCTAGAGTAGCTCGATGCTCAAATGTTCTCGCAAAATCCCATTACCCAAAATCTATACGTGGAACTTTTCTTATTTCTAGAACACTACCATTAATCAACCAGTACGAAGAATAGTATCTATCATGCTGTCTGTTCTTTTCGTCAAGCTATGCACAACTAGAGTGCTCAACCGATTGGAACAAAGTTGGTAAAGCCAGTTCTACACGATGCGCCAATCGCCTTACGATGCCGGACGCCTGATAGTTGGAGTATGATCGGTCGGCATGCGTCTAGTACCGTGCTTCCAATGTTGGCATGTTCGGGTTGTTGTCGGTATTTTGACCCGTGTCAAAGGGAGGGTCTGACGTTGTAAAGTCCCCTCCCAACAAATTCGTAACTCTTCTTCACGGTGCGCCGAATTATATCCCGCCAGTCTGCCGCACAGAATCATAGATAGCATCCATTACCTCCTAGAGCGTAGCTTTCTCTTGTGCTTTTCTTATTTGACAAAATAGCACAAGCTACAGTAGCCCCGTGGCTTTTTTGGTGCTGACTGACAGCTCACAGCTGACTTCTGGCAGTCAACATTTAGGGTATACACCTAAGTTTTGACCGTCAAAAGTGACATCTGCTAAACACATAGTTTTTGCAGATCATATGGTTCGGTGTAGAGATACATAATATGGTCTGGTAACTTTTCAAAGCCATCAGTGGTCAGCTGTGAGCTGTCAGTCAGCACCAAAGAAGCCATGGGACTACTGTAGCATAACGAGGGCAAGTGCAACACACAAAGAATCGTCCTTCATGATGGACACATGTGGGAGACACGTCGTATAACGTTGTCTGGAAGGAACAATTGCAAACCTTTCCCTAAAATGCTCGCTTGACGTCAATGTTGAATACAACGTTGGCGTCCAGCATTGGAGGGCAATTGACACATCGTGTGGTGTCGACTTTAAGGGTGCCGCCTCGGTAAGCATGAAATTGCAATGAAAACGTTCAGCTCAAACATAATATTTAATTATACGATGGCTTATTTTAAAATACGGTTCAAGCCAAAATAAAGTCGAAAGATTCCAACAGGGTTCTTTTTTCTTAACTATCCTGTATTTTGAGTTTTATTAGAAAAAAAAAGGTGAAAATGTGATATTAGCTCATTTTCAACTACTTTTTAAGCATATTTGCGGAGCCATGTGACTTGACTTGATGGGAAAAAAAGGCTCTAGATTTAGCCTTCCTCTAATAAATAGGGAAATTCTTTTTATAGGCTCACAACAAATTTTTTAAAGATATTTAAGAACCAGCAGCTATCATTACTATTTATCTTGATATGAGAAGTTTAGTACTTTTCTTTCTCCTCTTTATTAATGACATGACAAAGGATGTTTATAGGCGAAGGGCGAAAGGGAGTATGGCTTAGACAGAAGAGAAAAGTATTTCCATAAAACGACACAGACCATTGCATTTGACAGCTTTCTCATTTTGACCGAAGCGGCCACCCTAAGGGTACCAAGTTGAAGGTATTCAATAAGATTTTTTTCATAATATAAATGAAAGTATATACATGTTAATATTATAATATCCTACAGATCAAAAATCGCGTTAGCGATGCACAGCCAAGATATTAGAAATGTATTTACTCTAAAAGGAATGATCTCTCCTCATTTCCTTTTATCCTTCCCTAGATATTTTATATTTAACTTTCTTTGACATCATTAGTGAGTATCTCTATATTTTTATTTCACATGCCAAATATGGCTTTATTTCCCCCCCCCCTCCCCTGATTTATTTGGCTAGATATCTTAACAATCTTTAAAACCGAGCCGTTCAATGCTACTTCTGATCTATCCTTTATTTACAATGTATCTTTTTCTTATTCAAACTCTTATTATAAACAAGCTAGGCACATAAGTACCACTTATTATAAGAAGTCCCTAACCACTCTACCATTCCAGTTGGTCCACCCCGGGTATTTTACACCCCCGGTACCCTACCCCACCTCCCCACCAAATATGAAATATTATATTAATCGATATTTCACCGAGATATCATTAAAAAAATTACTATGATTTTGGTAAGAAACCCATTTTGGACGGCCTAATTTTTGGTAGAATAAAATTCCTTCTAGAACTCAATTCTTAATTCCGTTCTAGTAGTTTTGTGAATAATAATCATCGCTCCATCCATTAAAAAAAATTAGCTAAATACCTTTCGTTTATTCTATATTGCAGCAGGCTTACCTTGCATTATTCCAGCATGGTATAGATATTAAGATAGGCTCATAGTGTAATTCATGAAGGTAGGATTGCTACCTTTCAGGGTAAACGGAGTGTACACCATGTTAAGAATTACGTCATATTCTTATCATTAATACAGACTTAAGATTTATCTTTGGATTTCAAACTTATATTTGTCTCTTTGTTGATTAAGTTAGACAGAAAACAAATTAATGAAATAATTAATTAATTAATACTATATTCAAGAGTACACTCTGTGGTGTAGTGGTTGAAGATCCTGATTATAGCTCCATCGATCCCGGTTCGAACCCCGGCGCTTCCAGATTTTCTGTGAAGCAGTGGGTCAGGAACGGGATCAACTCAGTCAGCCTCGTGAGGACAGACGAAAAGTAGTGACTACAGTCTAGAAAACTGAGTTTAACGGCCGGAGGGTTCGTTGTGTTGACCACATGACACCCTCCCTATATCCGTAAAAGTTGGTAATATTATTGTCGATAGACGGCAGCCGTTCAATCGGTATTGCTCGGAAGCGGACTAAGGTCAAGGAGTTTTTTTTCTCCCAAGAGTACATTATATTCATAGAGAGTTAACGTTGTTCACGCTGTTTAAGAAGTCAGTCTCGCAATCTATGTCAGAATTAAAAATATACACCCCAGGTCAGGTATGAAAAATCCACGTCAAGCCAACATGAAAAATATAAACATTAAATAAAACTTTTTAACGCCGTATAATTTTTTAGAAGTCAATAATATTTCGAAATTAATGTCTCAATGAGCTCGAGGAAGTTAACGGTTAGAAAGCGTCTTGGCTCGCACTTAAATGCATCTTGTGTTCTATTGAAGACGACAAATTATGAACCAAAAATAAATATATTGGCTAGAAAAGTACAACAAAATGTTTCCAACTAATATGGAAAAGATTATGTAAGCTTTTGATTTTAATACTCTTGTATATATATATATATACTTTTTTTTATAATGAATGTGCTACTTGCAATGTTTTTACTTTAAGTTATTGAAATTTATTTTGTCTATGACACTTACTTCAACAATTTAGTTTCTTTTTTAAATTTAGGTAGCATTAAAATATATACAATTTGATTTGAATTATTCATTCCATTTCATGATAATCAAAAAGTTTTGATTCTTAAATAATCATTAAAAAACGAGATTAAGAGGTGACACACTAAACTAATTTTTTTTTACACTATCCCTGCCCAAGGTACTCAATCGATTGTTTATAATTGTAAATTAAAATAAGTATATATGATCTATTAAAAAAAACCAATCTGTTGAGCAGCCACCATAATGAAACGGATGTACATACAGTAGCCCTATGGCTTCTTTGGTGCTGACTGACAGCTTTGAAAAGTTACCACACCAAATTATGTATCCCTACGCCAAACAATATGATCGGCAAAAACATGTGTTTAGCAGCTGTGACTTCTGACAGTCAACATTTAGGTATATACCTAAATATTGACTGTCAGAAGTCAGCTGTAAGTTGTCAGTCAGCACCAAAGAAGCCAATGGGGCTACTGTAGTTCCTGTACTTACACGAGGTCCCAGTCTAAATTCAGGTCTCTGATCTCTGCCATGATGTGGGCCATTTTCTGCCTGAAGAAGGGCTCGAACCGGATATCATCCTCAAGAACCATCACCTGGCGATACCCCAGCTCCACCATCTCAAACAAATAACATTCAAAGAGCTTGTAAATATTGGTAATATATTGTACATTAGATACTTGAACACCGCTCACTTAAATGTATTATCACAGACCCTCCCTTAAGGTCGAGCGGAAGTGTTCAAAATAAATTAAATATTGCCCCAATAAAAACAAAGAGTTTAATTTTGTACATATGATAACCTCAACAGTTCATGAATATCTGTTATGATGATAGCAAGCAACAATTGATGATAAACTTTTTAAATGAAGAGAAAAAGTTGTCATCAAATTCCAAGACACCCTCGACAGATATTCAACAACTGTTGAGATAACCGTGTGAAGAAAATTAAACTCTTTTGTTTGTAATGGAGAAATATTTGATTTATTTTGACAAAATCCTCGGTCCCGGCACAGATTTATCTGATTACCAAACACTTCCTTCACCTCTGACAAGACTTGTATTAATCACAACTTGTGAATGTGTGGAATGCCAGGCCTCCACCGTGGTTCGGATCCCACGATTAAACTGTAGGTCCTTCATTTCATCTCACAATCACCCTACCATTATACATTAGCGTACGTGCGTATAACCCGAACGGGTAGTAAGACGCGGCGCTAAAATAAAGATAGGTGGGAAAATGTTGCCTTGCGCAACTTTCCGCAACTTGGGAACATAATCAATTATTTAGCGATAAGTCCAATTATATATATTTATAATTTTTGGTCCATATATGTATATGTGTATACACACACACACACACATATATATATATATACGGACCACAAATTAATTTTATTAATATGTGTTCAATTTTTATAAAACGAATTTAATTACGGTTTTAAGGCAGATCTCCAAATACTATAGTGTATTATTGCTGTAATTTTTTTCAATACCCTTCAGAAACCTTCCCTTTAGAAAAAAAAGTAAATATTTAACATTATTAACAAATACTTTGGAAATATAATTTACAGCTACGAAACATTTCTTAAGAAAACTATCGTAAAAGCTCGTAGTTTTTTTCATGATTTAAATACCAAGACTGATTTTGGAAAATTTGAAATTTCTAAAATGGTGATAAATGATTTAGTTAAAAATGAGTATCTGGGGGTGTTATGATAAATAAAAATATATTTTAGTTTTTTTAAAAAACAAAAGTAATTTGAGGCTAATTTACTAATGACTATTAAAAAATACTATAGCCAATTTGTTCAAAATTTATATCTAAAAAGTGTATCACATGGTTTTCAAAATAATATACTTTTTGAGGGGTAAAAACTACTTATCATACTGTTAACCAAAATAAAAAAAAATATTGTTGCTACCCTCTGAGAAAGGAGGTTGAATTGTGTCGTGCCAATTACTTTGAATATCCCGCAAAAAGAACAAGTTTGCGTGACAATTTAAATTTGGACTGTAATCAAGGCCAAACCATACGAGTTATTGCATCGCACTAAGGTCCTACCTTTTATTTCAAGCCTTTAAGTTATAACCGATAACACAATGGTATTACCATGAAAATAACGAGTTTTATTGACTAACCTACTGGTACCAATATCTTAGTTAGAAAATGTATTAGATCTGAAGGGTACTAGGGAAAACGAGGGAAAGTACAGTTTTAGCCTTAATTGAGCTAGTGATGCCAGCTGTTAGAAAATCTTAAGACCTTTATAATGCACTTGGGATTATGGTTAAAAGAGGTCTCTGTCATATTCAAATTAATTTAAAAAAGGTATTTTCCGTGGTATTTATGGGGTTTGATATATACAAGTTGTTGTCCATGAAAATATGTGTATAGTGGCTTTCCTCCTTTCCCCTCCTGCACCCTTCCTACAAAATCATACAATGATAGCGAATACTTGATTATAGGCTTTGATTAATTCTAAAATACTGTTAATAGATATCTCCCCCTTATTGGTGAAGCGTTTAATAAGAGTAGACATTCCTTTTATTACCTAGCCCATCTCTCAGACGATGCAAGATATGACTTATAAATCTTCGATGCTTTCGTTATAGATTGCGTGAAGTTACAATTGACGTACCGTGTGGAACCGGCTTTAGCAGACGAAATAAGTTGTTTGAAAAAAACCCAGCGACTAGAGTCAAGTACAGTTTCGTTGAGTCCAAACGACCATGAGAGTCGGGGTCGGTCTGTAGTTTACGGGCAACGAGAGTCGAACTCAGTCCAATGACGACGGGAGTCAAAAGCAGTTAACAGTTTATCGTCGACGCAAGTGTCCTGACGGTACGAATTGAGGACAGTTATTTGACAGGGTGAGTTGTGGTGAGACGAACGAAGTTATCTTCTTTATTTAAAAGCGTGCTTTTAAAGAGGTAGGGACTTATTATTGGAGGTCAAATGGAGTGAATCAAATTTGACCAGTGGCAGGTTCCGGCCGAAAACAGTATTTGGTTTATTTAATGTGACGAAACTAACAAGTTTGTGAAATCACGCGTATAAGGTTCGGTGAGATAAATAAACTGAGGACCAGTGCCAGTTCGTAACTTAAATTAGTGGGGGTGCTGCTCCAGAAAATGTTTAGCCTTTGTTTTAAAATTGTGTAAAAAAAAAACATGTATTGAGGAACTTGATAAAATCTTTAAAAAAACTTTTTTTTACTTACTTTAACTTAAATTGTTACAGTTCAAGCTTGATCTATTCATTTAAAAATGAAATCCATTCTTCTTGTTTTAATTTGCACAAAAAGTTCAGTAATTTACTCCTTGATCTCTGAATAACAATTAAGCAAATTTTTCTCCATTGAAAGTACTGCAAGCACATTTAGTCTTTATGTTTAATAAAATAACCGGAAAAAAAATTAATCATATAGAATAGCTGGAAGCAGAATAATAATCTAAATCTACACTCTTCTACACTTTATCACATTCAAGAATATGGTACACGGTTTATAAGCACAACACACGCTGAGTAAAAAAAACCTTTATTCTACCATCACGCTAGAGCAGGAACTGCGAGAGCAACAGTGTTCTCTCTACCTGGCAGTCCCATCTTCCTCCCCACCCTCTCCTATGTGAACATACACACACACCAGTCAAACACCACGTCGCTGGCACTGTGAAGCGCACAGTTCCACACAAAGATTTTTGTATCTTTTTCATAAACTGGGGGATGGCTACTGAAGTACTGACATTAATCTTGGGGAATATATATTGTACTAAAATAATCAAGGAAGAATTAAAGAAAAAAGGACTCATTATATTAAATCTTATCGATAACATCAAGTGTAAATAGAGGGTGCTGCAGATACACAGTGCCTATACACGAGCCGCCACTGCTGATGACTCGGAGCCTACAGTAAATTCAATGTTCCTCGCGGGGGAATATGTACTAACGTGTTTTAATGTGCATCTCTGTAACGAGGCCTTCTTAGCTATGTGTCAAATAAAGATTATAATGTAGTGTCAACTAAACTATCTCAATACTATATAAAACTGTCTCCCATGAAACCAAGTGGTGTAGTAGATAGTGGTAGGGAACCATGGTAAGAATGATCCACTCATCCATCAGCCCCTCCCCCCTCTTTTTAACTCTACTCTGTCAATGTAGAATTTGGAGGTACGACAACCGGACACCCACCTCGATGGCGTAGTTATCAAACGCGCTAGTTTCGTGTTGATCTAGACTACCAATAACGAGCAGATCAAGGTTCAAATCTCGCTCGGGTGAACTGAGGGAGGTTTCCCTCAAATGATTTCCCACTCTCTCTCCACGCAGATGCGGTTCACTTACTCCATATTCAACCTTCCCAATTCCTAACTCTGTATAGTAATTAGTACCTAAGCGTATACACCAAACGGGTAGTAAGACGCGGTGCTAAGTAAGAGAACCGAACCCACCCCTAATTCTACGAGAAATTCTATAACTAACTACGGACCAGGTGACCTAGCACAATTCCAACCATGTAACTATGAGAAGAAACAGACGGGCAACGTGTCTCTAGTGAAGGAGCGTCATTTGCAGGGCTAAGTGAAGTGCGAGAAGGAAAGCTGACTTGAGGGGTCGGGCCGTCTACCAGCACCACCAAGATCACCCTAGGTAGCCACCATCATTATTTCCCTACGAGGGCGACAAAACCCCTCCTTATCATCAGAGTCGTTACAGCCAGAGTTTCCCCGCCACCCCTTTTCCTAGACGCGCAATACAATTAGTGTTTTGACCCTCTAACCCCTATTAAAGTGCATCCATCGATTCACAAAGATACATTCAACGCTACTATACTAGCTACCTTTCGTTTCCCTGCCATTTAGGTTTTAATAAACAACCGAAATATTCGAATTTTTGGACTTTTCAGAGTGGAAGATTTCAACGTTTAAAATATGTGTGAGAGAATCATATAAAGTACGTTCACCGTAGGAATTGTTTTCTGAAAGGCCTTTTTCCCTACCAGAAATATATTATATAGTTGGATATTTGTAGGATAAAGACCTTTCAGAGAATAATTCCTACCGTTAATGGAGTGTATATATATATANTATATATATATATATACACTCCATTAACGGTAGGAATTATTCTCTGAAAGGTCTTTATCCTACAAATATCCAACTATATAATATATTTCTGGTAGGGAAAAAGGCCTTTCAGAAAACAATTCCTACGGTGAACGTACTTTATATGATTCTCTCACACATATTTTAAACGTTGAAATCTTCCACTCTGAAAAGTCCAAAAATTCGAATATTTCGGTTGTTTATTAAAACCTAAATGGCAGGGAAACGAAAGGTAGCTAGTATAGTAGCGTTGAATGTATCTTTGTGAATCGATGGATGCACTTTAATAGGGGTTAGAGGGTCAAAACACTAATTGTATTGCGCGTCTAGGAAAAGGGGTGGGTATATATATATATATATATGTGTGTGTGTGTGTATATAGGGTCATGCATTGTTAAACATTTTGTCAATATTTAACCTAAGCACAACATCTGATTGGCTATATTTCAAACTACCTAGGCAACCATCTTTAGTTATTAGCTTAGTACCTCACCGGAAAGTTTGAGGGAATAAAAAAACAACCTCTGGACATATAAACAGACACCACACGGGTTTTATTAGATTAGTCCAATTGTGATTATATAGGACGTTCGGTTTAACTTGAGGCGCACCGTATAAAAGGTCGTTCGACGACGGGCGCCAAACTTCCCGGCTACGCCACCGGTCCATCATAGCCCCCCATCAGACGTTTTACGTTTCTCCATAACGCTCAACCCTCCAAATGTTGACAAGGTGATTCTGATCCACGCGGGGAGATGAGCGCACGTCCTGAGAAACCCAACATTACAAGAAAGAGGCGTCGCGGCGCTATATCAGCGCCTGGAAGTTAGAGGCGGCGCGTGACGCCACAGCTAGCCAAACGGATTCCACTTTCCCGTCACGTCCCGAGTAGACCACTTGGCGCAACAGCCAACTATGTTCCACTCTGGATTAAAAAGAGTGTCCGCCTCAAAGAAAAATATATTTAAATTTTATGCTCTTTATGCTTAATATGTAAAAAAAAAGCACTTTGGTGGTCGATTTCTCTAAAGGGTTTCTGCCAATGGCGGCGAGATCGACGTTCTAATCCCGGTCATGTGTACAGAGTTTTTTCCTAAATGGTTTTCCACGATCACTCCACGCAAATTCAGGTACTTCCTTTAATTTCAATCTTATGCTAAGCTTCAACACCAATATGCAATACAAAGGTTGATTCACACTATATGGAATGCTAAGAACAGATTCGTTCAAGATACACCGTATATGGAACATCAACAGGTGTCTTTCATTCTAGTTCTACCCCTCACACGTCCAGTAACGCGTCTTTAAGCAGTTATTTATTACAGGTGAACCCCGAATTGGTGGGTGCGCGATTTACATGTAGAGAAAATCCAGTCTAGTTTGCAGGTGATAAGGAGGTCGGGGTTCGAATTCAGGTCAGTGGCGATGAGGGTGTTCTTTTTTCCTAAATGGTTCCCTACTGTTCCTTTGAGCTATACCTCTCTCATTCCAATGCGTGTAGTCATAGTCATACTTAGTACGCCTCAAGTACAGCGCTATACTTAGGGCCAGTTTCATAGTCAAATTTAGTACGCCTCAAGTGCGGCGCTACACTAAGTACAAGACGACACCTACCTAAACCAAAATGGAATGGGCTAGTTTCCTATGCGAGAACGGCCAATTCCATTCTGGTTTAGGTAGGTGTGGTCTTGTATTTAGTGTAGCGCCGCACTTGAGGCGTACTAAATTTGACTATGAAACTGGCCCTTAAGCCCGCCGCACATTGGACGCAGGGCAGGCGCAGCAGAGGGGCAGGCGAGGAAGAGGAAAATCTGTAATACACGTGTTCTTATGGGTTACCGCACATTGGACAGAGTGCAGGTGCAGTGTAGGGATAACTCTTTCACACCTCTTTCCCGCCTCTCTCTGGTTGTAGTAGACGCACAGTTTTCCTGTGTCCTCTGCGCCTCTGTCACGTAGTTTTTGTGTTTCGTGATGGAACATCTTATTCAATTAGTTCAAGACCATCCAGTATTATATGAAACAAGCAATCCAGACTACATGTTACTCTTCGTTTTGCTTTCTGATTTACGTTAAATTACAATAACGTAGGAGCTATCACTAATAATATTATTTTATTATTTTGTAACTGTTAATTTTTTTAAATTTAACCCTTTTAATTGCCATCAAGTATAATACCAACAGTTAAAATTGATTATCTTACCTTAAACACACTGCTAGTTTTTCTTTACTTCCAATCGGTTCCTGAGCGTTACATTCTTTCCCTGTGATGTCATTTTCAATTAGATGATGAACTTCATCAAACTGAATTCTATCCAATCGGTATGCTTCCCTAAAAACATTGTCTGGAACTTCCGATGATATCATGAACTCACCGTGGGTCTTTCTTTTTTCATGTACTCACTTTTCCAAATCGTATTTTTTCTTTTTTTACTAAGAGAGTAGAATAAAATTAAATTATTTAATTCAGAGTCTGACTCGGAATCCAAATCTATCAAAAGTTCCTCTAATTCACACGCCATATCACGTCTTCTTGTACTACTGGGTGAAAGCTCCCTAACTCGTTAAAAATCTGCGGTGACCTGCAAAAACCTATTCCTGTGCTGCGCCTGCCCTCTGCCAGGACTGTGTTCAATGTGCGGTGCCTTGCAGAAACCTCTTACTGTGCTATGCCTGCCCTCTTCCTGCCCTCTGCCTGTGCTGCGCCTGCCCTGCGTCCAATGTGCGGCGGGCCTTAATGTTGGACGACACCTACCTACACCAGAATGGAATGGGTCAGTTTCATATGCGAAACTGGCCCATTCTTTTAGAGTTTAGGTAGGTGTCGTCCAACATTTAGTATAGCGCTGTACTTGAGGCGTACTAAGTTTGATTATGAAACTGGCCCTAAGACTAAGACTAAGAATATGCATAACAATAAATTATAAAACTTGATTGCATGAAAAAGTATGGGCTTCGGGCTAGAAAACTGAGGTTAAATGCAAAAGGGTGCGTTGTTCTGATCACATTGCACCCTCTATTCGCACAAGTTGGCACTGTATTCGCCATTCGCTCGGTCGGAATGGCCCGATTAAGGGGTGACGCAATGGAGTTTTTTTAGTGTTCCATGGGCAGCAATACAGATAACAAAGGAACAAAAACTTATTATCCAAAATAATTTTAATCAGGCATTCCTAAACCTTATCTAGGTCGATAGCACGTTCGCCTATTGAGTTGAGGGGTCCCGTGTTCGATTACAGTCACGGCCAAACAATTTATAATTGTTGAGAATGTGATGAATTATTCACGAACCGAAGGAATGGGTTCTGTATCTGGTCTAGAATTATATTAGTAAGTCGTAAGCTAGAATATAATCAATTTGGTAATAAAATGTATGTTGAAAAATACACCACACGGTAATGCATATTTAATTAGTCAAGTTGAAAAAACAACATTTGCAGCTGTAGAGTCGACCTCGGTTGTCTTTGGATAGAGTGATCACCTCAGGACTCGATGTTCGTGAGTTCAAACCCAGCCTGAGTCGATGAATTTTTCTTGAGTGATAAAAATCCGTAGCACAACTTCCTTCGGAGGGGAAGTAAAGCCGTCGGTCCCGTGTTGATTGTGGCGTGTAAAAGGAACCCTGGAAGGTATGTGAAAATATCTTGACCATCAAAATTGGTTGGCTCTTTCGCTATCCCTCATAGAAAATGTTCGTATGCTGATATAATCAGTCGGTTCATAAAGTGCATGTTAAATAACTCAAAATATTCGTCTAACTTAACTAAATACGAGTATGAGTTACACCAATAACACATTTTTAGCACCGCGTCTTACTACCTGTTCAGATTATTCGAATAGCTTAAGTATTAATTACGCTAAAGAATTAAGGATGAGGAAGGTTGAATTTAGAGGAAGTGTAAGGCTGTACCAACATTTGTGTTAAGGAAGAGTGTAAACTCATTTAGGAAAAATTACCCTCGGTATACCCGACCGGGATTCGAACCCCAATCTCCTTGTGATCAGCAGTCTAGTCTATTGCGAGAGGGACACTTCAGAACACGCTGCCAGCGAGGCAAGTAACAACACTATATAATACAGTAAAATGTTATCAATGTTGAAAAAAAAAATTGATTCCTATCAGAATCCTGCTATAGGACACTGCACCACGATGCCAGAGTTTCCCAGCATTAGGGCGCTGCCTTTAGTAGCAGGGATATTGCCAATTAGGTATTAACATTTTAGAAAACATTCTAAACAAGTTGAAAGTGTGGATTCTAATTAGAATTTAAGACTTAGATATATTGAACAAAATTATAAAAAAATAATTGATTAATACATTAATTAACTTAACCAATTTATTAATTATTATTATTAGCACCGCGTCTTACTACCCGTTCGGGTTGTACGCACTTACGCTAATGTGTAATGGTAGGGTGATTGTGAGATGAAATGAAGGACCTATAGTTTAACGTGGACTCCGAACCACGGTGGAGGCCTGGCATTCCCCACATTCACAAGATGTCTTGTCAGAGGTGAAGGAAGGGTTTGGTAATCAGATAAATCTGTGCCGGGACGGAGGATTGAAACCCGGCCGCCAACACAAATTTATTAATCAATTATTTCTATATATTTTTGTTCAATATATCTAAATCCTAAATTCTAATTAAGTATTAGATTTAAGTTAAATATTGATAAAACCTTTAACAGTGCATGAGTTTGGTGTCTACTGGGATGAACACAAAACTATTTTATACGATCCTATACATACAAAGACTTGTAAACAAAGTTTAAAGAGTTGACATTTTCCACTCTGAATGGGGGAAAAAACAAAAAAACAAAAAAACAAACATATAATTTGATTGATCAAGTCCTTAATTCCTGGGAAAATAAATATAACTGGTATAGGAGTGTAGACTGGATCTTTTTGAATCAAACAATGTTATTTAATAGGGGTTACAACACAAATTGTATTGGCATTTGTATTTTCCTCCTCCCCTGTTTGTTCTACTGCCAGACAGCTCCACCCAGGAGCGCTACTAACTCATTGGCACAAGACTCTAGGTCTAGTGGTCAGCGTTTCTGGTTTTCGTCTCGGGTTCGATTCCCGGTGGGACCATAGGTATTTTTCCCAAAGGGAAACTGTTACTATGGTCACCGTGGTCTGGATAGTTAGGTTTATGTTAGGTCTGAGACATCTACTGGCACCACATAATAATCATAATTATTATCATCATCATAATCATAATCATCATTATAATCTCAAAGTGAAGAAGTAACCTCACCTATACTCCATTCACGGTAGGAATTACTCTCTGAAAGGTCTTTTTTCCTACCAATATCCTACTATATAATAGATTTCTGGTAGAAGAGAAAGGCCTTTCAGAAAACAATTCCTACGATGAACGGACTTTAAATGGTGATCTCAGAAGAAGGTTACATATCCGCCACCGTCAGTAGGATATTAGGAATGTCTAGCCAACAATCCCCGTGGTGGAATGTATGTTAAAGCCAGCTTCGGCTGCCGCATACTCTAAGCCGTCACCATCGCAATAAACTAGAGTGCCGATGATGGGGAGATCGTATTTAGATCCCACTAAGGCTAGTTCTACCTAAACGTATCCCCCCCTCTCTCTCCACGCAAATGTGGGTACACTTTCTTTAAATTCAATCTTACTCATCCTTAACTCATTAGCGTAATTAGTCCATAAGCGTATAACCCGAAAGGGTAGTAAAAATCGTCACTAAAAAGGATTATATATAAACCCATTTGATTTCTGGCGCTTATGAATTTCTGCTCGGTTATTCTATCGGGTAATGTCTCTTATTCCGAGTCCAAATGGCACGTGACCAGACCGACCAATCACGGTGCGAGACTGTTCACACCATTCCTCCTAGCTCGGGGAAGAATCGTCTATCGGACTAAAGATAAAGACGATTGTAGAAAATAAGGAGCGCGAAAGCACCAAACCAAAATGATTTATTATTCCTATTACTTATAGAAACTGCACATAGCCCTTACTTGCATTCACTCACGTGACCATGTTCGTAATGTCGGGCGACGGGATATAGAGGAGTGTGAGGGGGATGGAAAGTTGGGAAAGGGATTAATCTACAGAGTTTGGCAACAATGTCAAGGGCACTAAAGACTTCGCATATTGATAAAGTTTGGTATTGCGAGGTAGAGAAGGGGGGTGAGCGAGGGAAAGTGTTACAACAGAGATTACCTAATCACGGAACTAATTCACTTCGGCCGCACTGACCTTAATGACTTGCGGTGCGACGTGGTCAAGAGAAGACTGGCCGGGGGGGGGGGGGGGGNGAGCAAATGTCAAACAAACCACCTGCGCGAATGATGGTCACAGAAGACACAAAGCGTTAGTCATCAAAAATGTGACAGCCTGGAGCTGTTTTTTCAAAAATTTAAATACAAACGAGAAAGAGGAGACTTTTTCAAGGGTTGCCTTAACGAAAATATGCTAAAACCGACCCAGATTCAGTGTTCAGTTGATGACGACAATTCACATCACCATTAGTGTCCTTGATCTGGAGTATAAAAAAATAAATCACTCAAAATATTTGTTTTATGGTTTATGGCGATCAACTAAATTATTATTTGAGGTATTTTACGTGCACTTTCTGAACGGACCGATTATATCAGTACACGACTTACAAACTAACTTAAATCTAGAAAAGACACAATATGCAGCCTCCCTGACATTAATTCATCACTGTGAAAAGCTGTAACTCACATTTCACCAAAGATAATTTGTTTGGCCATGCCGAGGGTCGGCAGGGAAATCCCTCATCACTCAATTTAGGTAAGTTAGATAATTTAGAATGAACCTAGCGTCACATAGTGGCGCTTTTTTTTTACGTTTGAAAAACAGTGGAACTAAGACCAGTGAAAAAGTTTTACCAGATTCAACAAAATTGAAACTGACCCTAAATACACTGATGTCAAGTGAAGAATACAGTAAGTAAACCAGACTTCAATTCGTTTTCTGGTTCTAGCGTAATCTTTTAACTAATTTCCCGGTTAATCGTCTGGGAAATGGCCTCTTAAAGTGCGTGATGACATCAATTGAGTTTCGGAAAACATTTGGCGAAATGAAATTCCTGAAATGCTGTGAAACCAACAATTTTTAAGAATTACTGTTTTTTTTAAAGTACCTATTCAAACAGGCAAACCAAGAAACAGTCTTAACATACAAAAATGAGGTAAACGAGGATACAAATTAGAACAATTAACAATACACTTTTTTTTTCCTTCATAAACTTTTGGTTTCTCGTAAACCGCCCACGAACTATAGATTATAATTAAGAAAACTCTAGGTGATCTCTTCACAGTTTGTTTTAGCATCGCATCCTACTACTCTTTCGGGTTGTACGCAGCACCTATATACTAATAACACTAATCTATAAGATATTAGGAAAGTTGAATTTAGAGGAAGTGTATCCGAATTTTTGAGGAGAGAAAATGGAAAATAATTAGGAAAAACCCGACTTAGATTCGAAATTCCATCTCCCCGTTATCGGCAGTCTAATCTACTGCGAGAGTAGCGCCTTAGAACATGCGGTCATCGAAGTGGGTTAGTCTGTTAATCGAGACTTACCTTTGGGGGTTGGAGGGGCCTTAATGTATCAAAGGTATTATTTATGTAATTTTTAGGGGTGTGCGAAACTTAGAAATGTCTAATTCGAAGGTCAAATCTCTGTTACTTCAAATTCGACACCCACAATAACCTTCGCATCTTCGAAACATTTTTAAAGAAGAATAAAACTTGGATAAAATATATCACTAAATACATAATATTTCAACATTTAATTTATAATATCTACTGAACAATATTTTAACACATACTAATAACTAAACGATACATATAACTTTCTTTTTATTAAGTAAACAACCCAAAGGTTGATTTGATGTGATTTGTATACATCCGGAGATGGACATGCACTAAGCCATTCAGATGGTTAGTGCTGCCTGCACCATCTGGTAGAAATACCACAAACTAGGAGAGTTCAGAAAATGTGGTGGTTCCGCGTGTCCTTCAAGAGTGAATTTATATGAGCGAGCTCAAAAGGGCCTACCAATTTTACCGGGAAAGGTATTTTCACATACCTTCCAGAAGTATTTTTACATGCCACAATCGATATGGGAACGAGGCGAACGATATACTTCCCTTCCAAAGGAAGTTGTGCTCCGTCGACCTCGGTTGGGTTTGAACCCATGAACATCGGGTCGTAAGGCAAGAACTTTACCCTGAGGCCACGGAGGTCAACATCTATAAAAGGATGAGTTTAGATGTCAGCATAATAAATATAGTGGGCTTTATTTTTCTTCTATACACCTTTCTCTTACCCGAGATGCATTAGTGGATAGTATAAAAATTAAAAGTAATGTTATTTGTCAATAAAAACCTTATCTTAGACTTTTATTCGCATATTTCAAAATCCGCTTGACATTTAAAAAGTGACTCACACATCCATAGTATTTTTTTTCCAATTTGGAATTTCATAGGCACTTACTGTAATTTCGAGAAAATTAAATCGTTAGGGTTGCTTTGAAATTCAAACTATGCATTCGACAAATATTTAGCGTTATTTTTACTATAAATATAATTAATATTCTTGTTTTTTATATTAAAACTAATTAAGCTGTCGGGGAGGTTGAAGGATTACCCATTTTTCTATATCCATGGGAAATTGGGTCACTTTTCAAAAGTTATAAAAAGTATTTCAAACAAGATCTTGACGATATTGATTGTATGAATGAGAGACGAGTATTCTGGGACTTTCTTGATCTTTGCTGCTATCATAGCATTATTACAATGACATAGTGGAAAACGTTTGTTGGATCGGAACCGGGACTGGTTTAGGGATATTGCAAAGTTATTTGGCATACCATTTGACTGGAAAAATCATTCAGAAAACTTTATTTGTCGAAATGCATGGGTGTTAAGACCATATCAACAAACCAGCCCACAGATACATTGTTTATAATAGTGAGAATTAAGATCATTTGGTTGAAGGGACGTTTACGTTGCAGTGATAAAAATGAATAAGATGCGTTTTCAGGGAAAAAGTAATGTTCATTATTTGGGGATGTAAGGACGTGAGAAAAGGTCGGTGTTTTTGAAGTTTCTATAGCAAATCTGGGTGAATGTGTGGAATGCCAGGCCTCCACCGTGGTTCGGATCCCACGTTGAACTGTAAGTCCTCAATTTCATCTCACAATCACCCTACCATCCCACACATTAGCGTAAGTGCGTATAACCCGAATGGGTAGTAATACGCGGTGATTATAATAATATAGCAATTAATTTTTTGCTAAAAATAAATATTTCTTCAGTACAAACATAAGAGTTTAGTTTTCTTCACAAAGTGATGTACAAAGCTCTTGAATATATGTCGAAGGTGTCCTGGAAATGAATGACAACTTTTTCTCTTCATTTAAAGAGTTTTTCATCTAATGCCGCAATGCTCCTGACAGATATTCAACAAATGTTGATATCACAAACGTACATTCATACCTAATCACACCGTTCCCTTACTGGGCAAGGAACTGTGAAATGTTCTTACAGCTTTAAAAAAACTCCATAGTTAATGTATCCTCACTCACTTTCCCCACACTGCCATATCCTTGCATCCTCACTCACTTTCCCCACACTGCCCTATCCTTGCATCCTCACTCGCTTTCCCCACACTGCCCTATCCTTGCATCACCACTCACTTTCCAAACACTGCCCTATCCTTGCATCCTCACTCACTTTCCCCACACTGCCCTATCCTTGCATCCTCACTCACTTTCCCAACACTGCCCTATCCTTGCATCCTCACTCACTTTCCTCACACTTCCCTATCCTTGCATCCTCACTCACTTTCCCCACACTGCCCTATCCTTGCATCCTCACTCACTTTCCTCACACTGCCCTATCCTTGCATCCTCACTCACTTTCCCCACACTTCCCTATCCTTGCATCCTCACTCACTTTCCAAACACTGCCCTATCCTTGCATCCTCACTCACTTTCCCCACACTGCCCTATCCTTGCATCCTCACTCACTTTCCACCACACTGCCCTATCCTTGCATCCTCACTCGCTTTCCCCACACTGCCCTATCCTTGCATCCTCACTCACTTTCCCCACACTGGCCTATCCTTGCATACTCCCTTCGCCTCAAGAACATCCATACACCGAGTCATACATGCTCTTTTATTATTTTCATTCACCGCATGGAAAAATTAAACTGTTTCAAATGTAACAATACATTTTTTATTTTGGCCACACGATTTGCAATCTGCCTTTTCCTTAGTAAACAATTCATAAACATCCGAAGAAAAAAAAAGGTCGAAGAAAACTTTAATATCCTATTTTATTGGGTGTTTTATACTAATTTAATAATATGGGCCTACCCTAAAACGTTTCGCTCCAATATAATCCCTATCGAATTGAAATCCTTACATTGAGTTGGTTTTAAAGTGTTTTTTTTTAAATTGTGTTGAAAGGTAGAATTCGCTTATGTTCAGCGACGCCTAACTCAAAATGTTGCATTTCTGCGATAAAAGTAAATATTTATAATCAAAGTGATAGACTTTTTAAAACAAATAATGTCCATTTTGATAAATTCATAACAAAAAAAAGTTTAGATAAGCGAGGACACTTCCTTACAAATAGTCGGCGACCCTAAGATTGGATGTAAGGGAAAACGAGTTAAGGCCCATATTTTTTTAAAAGTTTTTATACCAAAAACATTTTTTTTTGGCCAAAGTAAAAAATATTGTCTCAGGAGATACGTTTAGTTTAATTTTCTACACACAATAATCTAAACAGTTTTTGAGTCGCTTTCTCTCTCTCTCTCGGGCATTGCGTAATTTAACCAGGACTTTTTTTTCTTTATTTACAGTACAAAGTTTTTAGTCAAATGTTGCGATGTTCATGACAAATATTCAGGAAAGGTGAGATTATTATGTTAGAAAATTAAATAAACGTAACCAATGAAGTAATATTTTATTTATTTTGCTCAGAAATGGTTTATTATTATAACAACATTATAAAAGGGACCTTAATTTGCCGTCCTTCTCCCTCCTCCTTACTCGTCCACATTTCCATACTCCTTAAATTGAAAAAAATGACACATTTACAGAGGAATTTAACACGGGACGTTTGAATTAGTATGCCAATGATCTAACCATAGAGCAATACAAAAGTCCTGTATACTGATGCCATTTTTCACTTTACGTATATAATATTAAGATACAATTATAGCCGTAACTAACAACTATAATACCTTCTTGGCTATTTAATCCATCACCCACATTGTGTGCTAAATGCCTATACAAACAATAATAACAAAATTAACACAGCAATAAACTAGATACTATGTGATTATGTTGATATCTTTAGTCTGATTTTCTGCACACTCTCGATAAGTTAACATCATCTGAAAGGTGACCTGGTGGTATAGGGGTAAGGTGTCAGACTTCTGTGCTGGCGGCCGGGGTTTGATCCTCGGTCCCGGCACAGATTTATCTGATTACCAAACCCTTCCTTCACCTCTGACAATACATCTTGTGAATGTGAGGAATGCCAGGCCTCCACCGTGGTTCGGATTCCACGTTAAACTGTAGGTCCTTCATTTCATCTCACAATCACCCTACCATTACACATTAGCGTAAGTGCGTATAACCCGAACGGGTAGTAAGACGCGGTGATAATAATAATAACATCATCTGCCTGAGGACAATTAGTCTAATGCAGGAGGAAGCGGTCCTAGAAAATAAACTACTACACCAGTTCGAAAACAGTACTTTGAATAATGCAAACAGAACGTGAAATGCACAGCAATTAATCAAAATCAGTGACATAATGGACAGGAAGAATCACAGGAGAATACAAGAGAACCTACACCGTCTGACGCCAATTATTTCAGAGCTCCTAGACACCTTTATATAAAGGCGAGAACCCGTTAAAATCATCCCGTTGACGTCTTTTAGAATTAAAGATCAATACTCTTATATAATTTGCTCAATCAGAGAGCTAATGGTGTCGTCACATTACTAAAAAAAAACTAAAAAAAACAAAAACAAAAAAAAAACACAACTTTGCTTACCCTAGTCTGAGCTCCGCGTCATTATCTTCATTACGGAATAAGCTTTTGATTATTTTACCCGCCCTTTTTATCAATAACTTTGCCTCCTTCTTTCCGTGCCAATTTATATTGTACCTTTTATATTATAGCTAGAGTTGAATTTTCATAGGAAGGGTATTTTATAAAATACATATATATTTTTACCGGACACAGTTGATAAAATTTTACTATACTATTAGTGTTATTTGTTTTTTAGATATTATTTATTAAAAGTAACTGTTGCAGACTTGACGAATGAATACTTGAAAGGGCGCCACTCCTAAGCATTCCAAATAAGAGAATAAAAAAAAAGATCATGTGATGCTTTTGGTTTGCTTTATACTTGTACAATTTAACTTTCTTTTTTGAATGTAGCCTACATAAATCATAATATAAAAATTTGTTTGGGGGCTACAACATGTATTTTTTTTATTATTGCAAGGGCTTCATCGGTCTTAAAAGTTTGGAAACACCTGGGTTTAGATTCTTGTTTATCACTTTCAGTCACGTCATACAATCAGCCTAGCAACTTTTTTTTTACTATCAGCGGTTAACCAATCACGTGTTCCTTGTCTGTTGCCAATCAACACACCCATCCAGGATTTAAACCCTCACAAAGCAGTGGGTATATATGAAAAACATGTTTTGTCCCCCCTCCACTTCCCCCAGAGCATATTATCTCAAACAGATCACATTTTCCCCAGCGGAAGCGAGGGACCGAATGAAGTTGGAGATGTAGATGACGCGATAAAAGGTCAGTGTTTTTTCAGCTTTAATAGCTAAACAGTTCTTTTGTAAAAATTAGTGTATTTTTTTTTCTTCACATGGTGATATAAACATTTTTTGAATATATGTTGAGGGCGTTCCAGAATTTAATGACAGTATTTTCTCTTAATTAAAAAAGTTTGTCATTTAATGCCGCATGGTATATTCAAGAACGGTTGACATTACCATACGAATAAAATCAAACTCATGTTTGTAATGAAGCAATATTTTATATATTTTGACCAAAAAAAAAGTTTGGCTACGAAAGCTACAAAAACACTGTCCTTTTCTCACGTTCACTACACTCAAACCTTAAGAGAGATTAAAAAACAGGGTTTTCTATCACCCCTGGGGAGAAAAGCCACCTAGCATGAAGCCAGTCATACATCACAGCACCCAAGTTATTGATGCTTAAAAAAAAGTGAAGGTAGAGAATGATCCGCTGATATACCAAGATTACTCAATTCTCTCATTGATAAACGATCTCGTTTCCGCCAACGCGATGGAAACCTTGCCGGCAACCACTTCGGGGAGAATACGGTGGATGAACAATGGGCCGAGATGAGGTTAGGGGTGGAAATGGGGGGGTTGAAGATAAGTTATTGATTCACCCCACACAGGTTATGTTATCCCTCGTGTAGATATCATCGATGGAATCAGTGGCGAGAGTGCCTTGTGTGTGGGTAAGGGCAGGGGCCTGCCTATGAGTGGTTATGTTATAAAGCGATTTTAATAGTCTTCGATATATTATCTCAGATGGTAGCGTATTTTCAGCATACTTAGCTTAAGGTCCCGGGTTCGATTACAGGCATGGCTGAAAAAATTGTCATCACATATATAAGTAGGTCTATCGATGACAGTAGATATCGGTATCAAATAATAAAAAAAAAGAGTGTCAACTTCTGAAGATAGTGTAATGTCTCCCGCATAACGAAACCTCCAGCCATTAACCTCAGTTTTCTACACCGGAGCCGCTACTTTTGTTATACTATAGCATTATAACAAGACTGCCATTAGTAGACGTGGGAATCTGGGCAAACTTAAGGGCCCCCACTTATATGCGTCACCCCACTTCACTCACTCAAAAATACAATTAAAAAACTTAATTCTTTGTTTAATATTAATTCAGTAGTCTGCATCTGTACACCAATTTTCAGCCGTATAAAGTATCAATAATATCCTAAAAGGTAAATGCATGAAATAATAAAGTGCCAGAAGTCGTGTTTTTATACTGATAAGGGTTAATTTCTCCCAACCCTTTTTTCGATTTTATTCTAAACTCGATCCGTATATAGGTACAAAGAACAACTGTGACAAATTTGAGCTAAATCGGTTAATGCATTCATAAGTTATCGTGAGACACACCACCATAAACAAACAAATGCAAATCGATGGAATTAAAATGGAGAGCTAAATTCACTTGTTCAACAAATCAAACCATTTGATTATATTTATATTTTGTTTTTACACTGACTATATTTATTATATCGCCTATACAGGGAGCCTACTATACAAGAGCGCTACCAAAAATGCCCCCTCCCCCCCTAACTTGGTTTTCCCCCCTCTGTCTTCCAAACAAGAGCGGCACCCCACCTCATTCAAAGAGCCCCATGAGGCCATACCATTTGCACACCCCTAAAAGTGGCTCTACACTATAACACAATATTTTTCTTTCGATACCCGGGTGTTAATTTTATTATTATTATTATTATTATTACCCGCCTCGGTGGCGTAGTTGGCTAACACGGTTGTCGTGTTGAGCTCGACTGCTGAGGACGGGGAGATCGAGGTTCGAATCTCGGTCGGGTGAACTGGGGGGGGGGGGGTCNGACGCGGTATTAAATATTAAATAAATATTATTATTATTATTATTATTAACACCGCGTCTTACTACCTGTTCGGGTTATACGCACTTACGCTTTATGTAATGGTAGGGTGATTGTGAGATGAAATAGAGGACCTACAGTTTAACGTGGGATCCAAACCACGGTGGAGGCCTGGCATTCCACACATTCACAAGTTGCAATTAGTACATGTCTTGTCAGAGGTGAAGGGTGGGTTTGGCAATCAGATAAATCTGTGCTGGGACCGAGGATTGAACCACGGGCCCCCAGCACAGAAGTCTGACAACTTGCCCCTAGACCACCAGGTCACCTGACCTGGGTGTTAATATTCATAAAAGTAAAGGTATCGAAACAAAAATACATAGTAACAAATATAAATATCAAAAGGAAAATATTTATATATATCAAATATCGATACATTTTCCACATTACTATCTGACAAGCTTACAAACTAGCTAAAGCTTGAAAAGGAACCATATACTCATAAGCCTATACCTCAACCCTGGAGACAAGAACTCCCTGTATCCGAGCCATTGGTGGGACTGGAAGGGTACAGAGTGAAAAGGGTGCAAGTCCAATTTTAACTCAAATTAAAAAGTGCTTCTATCTTTCAGACCAGTGTGGTCAAATGCGGCCCACACTCACGGGAAATTTGGCTCTCACAGTATCTGAAATAGAAAATAAAAAGGGAAACCCTCAATGACATTTGTGACGTAGTCAATGATTCAAATAAAAATCGCCACTTAAAAAAAATGCAATAACTGCATTTTACTATGCATTTATTTGATTAATAAAAATATGACTTGTTATATCGCAAAGGGTCAACAGATGTGTCGCGGAAATTTAAGGTGAAGATATACGTGACAAAATTAAAGTGAATGTTATATATTCATGATGCTTAGTTATTTTATGAAATTGTGTGTGCATATTTAATAATTCATTTTTGAGAAATTAATAAACTTTTTTTCAGTAAAATTTGAACGATTCTATCAAATAATAATTATTTATAATTGCTTATTAAGGGTTGTTCGTGGACCTATAGTAAGTTGATAGGATTACTAAATATATCTTCAGCCCGCAGAACCAATTGATAGTCAGATTCTGCTCTTGGGATGGTCAATGTTGGACCACTCTTGTTTTAGACAGCCATGAAAACTTTCTAATTCATTTTAGATTACCACTAAATGAGGTATCTGTCATATTTAAATTGTAATGGAATTTGAGATATAAAAGTTATTGTACTGGAAAATGTGTGTGTAATGCGACTTAACCCACTTTCCCCCGTAGCGTTCAATTGATTCACACGTTCACCGAAAATTTTGCGCAAAATCTGCTTGAATAGCGCAGCAATTCCCGTGTTGTATGTAAGCCTAGCCTATATATAGGCCCTAATGCTTAAAATAACTGATATTATAGCTGTCTACTATCAGATTAGTGTAATTCAATAAACCAACTCTAACTAATGACGAGAGAGTTTATAATCCATTCACGGTAGGAATTACTCTTTGAAAGCTCTTTTTTCCTACCAATATCCTACTATATAATAGATTTCTGGTAGGGAAAAAGACCTTTCAGAAAACAATTCCTAAGCTGAACAGACTTTACGTATTCGCTGAACCTGTTTGCATAAACACTTTATCTTATCCTAATCAAAGACTTTAGAAATTACTTCTCTCTTCTGCTTTGGAGGAATTAATATTGCATGACGAGTTCGTTCTCAACGAATTTATCAGTGGAATGAATAATCACACCTCTTAAAAAGAAATGGTACAAAGTGTAATTTGTAAAGACGACGATAAAAAAAATGTTTCCAAAAAGTTTGTTGATAAATGAGTGTTTTAATATTTTAGTTAAAACCTCTCCCAAGTTCATGATATGTTAGAGAGGTAAGATAAATATTATTTGTTATTTGAGAAAGGAATTTATCTGACACGAGTGAATACATATAATTTCATAGATAAATTATTAGGAATCTATTCAATACTACAATGATATGATTGGTACACTTATATAGTAGTATATTTATTTCTTCACTAAGTTTCGAAGGTTTTTTTTTCCAAAGTTGTGCGCTTAAGTGTCGGTAGTAATACAGTGACAATATTATTTCTTAACCTAAATAGCCATGACTAGCTTTGTTACCAACCAAACGTCTAACGCATCGATTTTCAACCTTTTTCAACTCACGGCACACTGAACAGGGGGCTAAAATTATCAAGGCACACCATCAGTTTTTTAAAGAGAGTTTTTATCATTAAAATAAAATTAGCAATAACAGTGTGTTTAAAAGTTTATTAGATAAAATTATTATCAGTGTGCTACCTTAAAACATAATGTTGCTCGTGGATTTAAAACATTTATTTTTACTTTATTCTGTGAGTTTTCCACAATTCGACAGCATTTTAAAACGGTAAAAATATTTTTTTTTGCACCACATTTTACCACTCATATAATTATCCGAAACTAGCTATGTGGAAATTAGGAAGGTAGAGTAAACAGAAAATGCACCCACATTTGTGTAGAAGGATATTAGAAAATCATTTAGAAAAAAAACCTTTCCACAAAAAAAATTCGATCCCAAAACTTCCAGTCTACAGAAAAACCAGGCTATATTAGCGGGACATTCAGTCCGCGAGACCACAGATGTGTAAGCAACTATTATTGATAAGTTGAAAAGAGTTAATTAATCATACATATTATTATATAATATATGTGTATTATAATAATAGAAATAATAGTTTCCAATTTAAAAAAATATTTTAAAACGTCAAATAAATCGGTAAAAAAAACAAAATATACTGTATAGTTATAATTAAAAGAAACATACAATTTTATTTTTCGCCATTGCGTCTTACTATCCGTTCGGCTTATATACAGTAGCCCCATGGCTTCTTTGGTGCTGACTGACAGCTCACAGCTCAATTCTGACAGTCAACATTTAGGTATATACCTAAATTTTGACTGTCAGAAGTGACAGCTTATAAACACATGTTTTTGCAGATCATATGGTTCAGCGTAGGGATACATAATTTGGTCTAGTAACTTTTCAAAGCCGTCAGCTCTCAACTGTGAGCTGTCAGTCAGCACCAAAGAAGCCATGGGGCTACTGTACATAAAAAATACGTAATTACGTTAATGTGTTTACAATGAAACAAGTTAAATTAAGGAGAAGTGCACCCACATTCTTGCCATTTAACCATTTAGGAAAATACACCCTCAGTACACCAGACATGAATTCAAACCCAGATCTCCTCATAATCGTAAATTATTATTATTATTATTATTATTATTATTATTAGCACCACGTCTTACTACCCGTTCCAGCTATACGCACATAATCGTAAATCAAGTATATTTGAAGAGTGACGCCTTAGACGATTCGACCATCCAAGTAGGTCATATACCATTTTAAAAATTGAGCGTAAGTTGATTTTTAAACTCTTTTTAACGATGCATGAAGTCAGATCAATTTGAATCTTGTCAAAATAAAACTGGCATTTTTGATAATATTTGTTTTTAATAATTTAAAAAAATTATTAAGATGTTTTTTATAATCTCAGTACACTTCATATTAATCCAGAGTTGTATATGTCACGAAATAAACCCCTCAATCTTTAGGTCCACTTACACTATGCAACAAGTTGTACAACTTTGTGTTTTGAAACAATGTTTTACAACTTGTTTAATCAATGGAATAATGTTTTAAAACAAATTTCATGTTTTACAACCTGTTGCACGTTTCCCGTGGTTTGGCGCTAAAGATCAAACATTTTGCACGCATAGAGGACCTTTGACACTGTCGAACACGTGACTACATTGCTTCCCCTCGCGCTCCACAACGCGCCACAACTACCTTACAGTTGAGTTTCATCAAGCGTGTGTGCAGTATTGTGTTGTGTTGTTGTGAAATGGAGAATTGGAGGCAATCAGACATTTACACACTTATATACATGTTCCCTATTACTTTGATTAAACAACACAACATAAGCTGTAGCCGCAAGTAGGACATCCTCCTTAGACGCCACGACGCAAACTGATTGCAACTTGTTTAGTGCCGATTTTTGTTTTTTGCTTATTTACAACAAATATCGCACAAGCACTAAAATGCAACAAGTTGCAAAACAACTTTTTTTAACAAAATATTTTGTTGCATAGTGCAAACGGACCTTTTACTTTTACTGTGTAGAGCTTAGGCGGCCTGGCGGTCTAAGGGTTAAGGTGTCGAGCTTCTGTGCCGGGGGTCCGGGGTTCAATCCTTGGTCCCGGCACAGATTTATCTGATTGCCAAACCCTTCCTTCACCTTTTACAAGACGTGCATTAATCACAACTTGTGAATGTGTGTAATGCCAGGCCTCCACCGTGGTTCGGATCCCACCTTAAACTGTAGGTCCTCCATTTCATCTCACAATCACCCTACCATCACACATTAGTATAAGTGCGTACAAGCCGAACGGTTAGTAAGATGCGGTGCTAATAGTAATAATAATAATAATAACAATAATAATGTATAGAGCTCTTAATTACTCATTCTACTAATATACCTAGTTATTGCATACTTTTAATTAAACTCAAATTTGAATTTATTTACATTATACTAGTTAGTTATTATACAAACATTGCATCTACTATAAAGTATATCTGAGTAGGATTAGCTTTTTAGCTAATATCTCAACAGAAATAAAATATAAAAGTTCCAATCAACAAGAACTTATTTAAGTTTTACTGCACTTTGACTAAGTTATACAAAGTGCGCCTAACTTACGGCTAAGATACGTTATTCAGCAGAAAGACAATGGCTGATTGCATTAGAGCTGCTATATAAAAATGGGCGAAGAAACAAATAAAATGAATCTATTGTGAAGGATAATATAAGAAATAAAAAATTAGTTATCACATTAAAAAAAATAGGAATGATAAACAAAGCTTCTGCATAATATTTGGGTCACAAGTAATTAAAAACCGCCAAGTACAACAATTATAAAAAAATAAAACTAATCGTTTGAATTTAGCTAGGATTTTCAAATTATTTAAATAAAAAGTGAAAAAGAGATCTTGTAGATAGAGTAAATAAAACATCATACTATTGTAATTATTTCTATAACGTGTAGCGAGCAGGGCCGGTAAAAGGCCCCATAGACCTATACCCCTGCGTGAAACCAAAATAGTAATAGTAATAATAATAAAAGTAATAATAGAGTGACAGAATAGTGTACAAAGAAAACTAATAGAAAAAAAAGTGATGCCTTAGCCTCCCCCTTATCTTTTAATCAATGTGTGCGCTCAAAAATATTATCTCTTCTTCCTTTCCGTTTCTATTAATGTTTTAGCGAGATTTTAATTATATATCAAAGCGTTCCGCCGACAAAGCAACTCTAAATGTAATAAAACCATAAAAGTGATTATGTTGTTAATCTTTATTTTTAGAAAATATTCTTAATATTGGATCAAATATTTATATGTTATTTATTTATTTAGAAAATAATTATTAGCTTATTTAAAATAAGCAATCGTTTTTTAAAACTAAATACCAATACCACATTTGTTTGGAAATGACCCCCCTAGGACCTTTGCGCGTTGTGTAGTGTAATTAAGGTGGAAGTGTTTGAAAGCAAGCTAAGGGCAATGTTTTTATATTTAAAAAAAATTCTTGGCCAAAATTAATCAAATATTGCTCCAGTATAAACAGTTTTATTTTTCTTCACATGATGCTTATCATCAGCTATTTAATATCTGTTAAGGGTGTGCTGGAATTTAATGACAACTTTTTATCTTTTATTTAAAATGTTTGCCATATAATGACGCTATGTTGATGACGAGATATCCAACAACTGTTTATATAACCGCGTGAATAAAATTTAACTCTTATGTTTCTAATGGAGCCATATTTTATTTATTTTGGCCAAGATATTATATATATATATATATATATATAATAACTTCAAAAACACTGCCATTGACTCACGTTCCCTAAATCCACACCAAATGTATGCGTACAGCCCGAACGGTTTTTAATAGACAGTGAAAAAAAGGTATAATACATTTTTTTAATCTTCCTTTTCATTGTTTAGGCTAGTAGGTTATCTTAGTATTTTTAAATTCATAACATCCACAACACTAAATAGATTTAACATTATTTAAATTGATTAATATATCATCATATACTGTTTAGTTGAGGGACATCCCCTTTCCCCTCCACCCCCTCCCTCGCGCAACACAAATTACATTTCTGGTTTCGGCCCTGGTGGCCATTCTAGAAGCAATATCTCTAGAAGACTACCTATATCGAATTCTCCTCAAATATTCCCCCTTATTTTTTTTCCTCGAGCTTTCGGACCTTGTAAGAGCTCGATACTCGATATCTTTTGACTATAAATATGGAAGACGGGGTGAACTTGGCAAAGAGGCTTAGGGTGGCGACCTTGAACTTCTCAAGATGACCACAAGAGTCTCTCAATGCGCGAAAGAGCATGAATATAAACACAAGAGGTGACGAATGGATAGTTCCAAGAGACAAAATACTAGGACGAGGGTTGTTTAGCACGTTCACGATGATTTTTACTTTTTATGACTTTTTAAAAGTTGATGGAGAAGCGTAGAAAATATATTTTGGACAGACAGGGTTACAAATGAATGAAAAGAAGGGGAATATTGAATTAAAATTAAAATTAGAAGAGGAACCTGGTTTTGACATACAGTATATTTAGAAATAAATAGTTTTTGGTCAACATCTTGAAAGGAAAAATGGAAGGAAGGAAGAGGAAAGGACATCCGAGAGTGGAATACATAAAGAGGGTTATGACGTATGTTGGTGCAAAGTGTTATAGGAAATTGAAGAAAATGAATGATTGAGTGTAGAGGAGAATGAAAGAGAAGAGTGGGTGTCAACCAATCGCAAAGTTGAAGATATGAAAAAGAAGGCAAAAAAAAAAAATAGATCTGGATTCATACGCCTTGCCAAATATGTTTTGTCTCGTTTGACGAATGATATAAAATTACAGTAAAAAAAAAAAAAATGCAAACAAATTTTTCTTTGAAGTCAATACTAATATGATTGTACTCTTTTAATTGTTATTTTATATGTATCGATAATACCTATCTAAAGTGATAGCTGCAGATCACATGACTTGACGTATGAATAAGTGAGAGTAAATCCATTAGCATTTCTAGCTGTTACAGTAGCCCCATGGCTTCTTTGTTGCTGACGGCTTTGAAAAGTTGCCAGACCAAATTATGTATCCCTACGCCGAGCCATATGATCTGCAAAAACATGTGTTTAGCAGCTGTCACTTCTGTCAGTCAGCACCAAAGAAGCCATGGGGCTACTGTAGATGAGGCTCTTCCTATGAGAATTGGAATGTATTTTAACTGTAATATTGACAAAGCACGTTTTCGAAATGTAACTTTCGAACGTTCAGAGAATAGAAAAGTGTGAATCATCTATAGGTATAGCCTCAAAAACAGATTTTTCCTACAGTCAATTTTTCAGTCATTTTCTTGCAATTATCTGACAGATAAAAAAAGCTAATATATACACTTTCACGTAACCATACGTCAAGTCACGTGATCTGCAGATGTCAATTTTGATAGATATTAATGGCTATAAAAAACCTCAATAAAATTATGTTATTAACGTTGACTTCAATCAATTTGTTTGTATTTCACAAAACAAAACGTAAGTTTAAAAATATTTGATGAAACATCAACGCTTGTTAAGTGTTTAAAAGAATTATATATAAGATTGTCATATATACAACTTATTTCAGACTGGGAAAAAATATTTTGAAAGAATTTGAAATGTAAAAGATAAGTTATTTCATTAATTTAAGTGTGATTAAAAAGTGACTTTATTTAAGTTTTTAAATATACGTAATTGATTTGATAGTTAAGGGTTATATTTTTAACTTTCCACGTCTTGTTACTCATTATGGCTGTAAGCATTAATTAATGAGATGTGCACGAAGAAGGTAGGTCTTAAAAGAAATGTATACGCATTTGAGTGACGCGAGAACATTTAGTAAAAAAATAATAATTACAAAATCAGTACACCCGGGTGGTATTTCAAACTCCGACCACCTAGTCACCGACAAACCAGATTAAAGGAGTCCGACATTAGGTCCACGCGACCACCGATGCAGGTTACGATTTTCTAAGTGGCCATATAACTTCACAGTTTGTCTTGAACAAACTTACAAACACCATTGGTCCCATGACACCTTGCGAAACTAGGAATGTTCCTCCTAAATTATTACATCAAGTTAGTTATGTCTCACAAAGATTAGTGTGTTTGCGTAAAGTTTGCGTGGCCAATCAGGCGCAGTACTCACCTGCCTCCAGATGTTGTAATGGCTGAGGAAGCAACCCACCTCCCCCATCGTCATAGGCCTGGAAAAAAAAAAGATAATGAAACATCGTAATAACTAATCTTCAGAAGCAATAAATAGTTTTATCTGACAAGTAAACGATGACTTCTTAGTAGAAACTTATACACATAGAGTAATATTTCATAGCAAAAGTTCTGCAAATGAACTATCGAGACAAAGGCTTGTATCTTAAATCAATATATGCTTGCCACTCAACGGCTTAGAAGCGGGGAGATCCAAACGTTTTTCATCCCAAGGGGCAAATAAGACTATTAATTTGCACCAACCCCGCGTGGTTTAACGCGATACTCTAGCAATAGATTAGACTGCCGAACACGGGGAGATCGAGGTTCGCACCTTGGCCGGGTGTACTGAGGGGGATTTTTTTTTCCAAAATGGTTTTATACTCTCGTTTTATAAAAATGAGGGTACACTTCCTATAAATATAGCCTTCATAATACCTAATACCATTAGCGTAATTATAACATAAGCGTACAACCCGAACGGGTAGTAGGAGGCGGTGTTAAAAAAAAAGTTTGCATATATTATTTGGTCCCATAAACTTTATATAGGTCTTAAAACAACACAATAAATAATTATTTTAAATAGTTACATAAAAATGTTATTTTTGGGTGGTAGATGTAATCTTCCAAATTTTACTGCAAAAAAAAATGTATTAATTTTCCAAAAAATGTACTATCTGAACGGGTAGTAAGATGCAGTGCTTAAGAAAATGTTCTAAAAGTGTTAGGAAATATGAATGCACACACACGTTCACAAACAACTTACTGTTATAAATATATATTGATAAATATTTTTATTCATCAAATAAATGCATAATAAAATGTAATCATGACAATGTTTATATTTGAATCATTAGTTATTTCACATCCGCCATCGAGGGTTTCCCTTTAATTTTCCTCCAGGATATACGAGGGCCACATTTCGTGTGGGCGCTGGCCGCCAGTTGGACCACACTTGACTTAGAACAATGGATTTCAAACCGTGGTACGAGTACCCTCAGGGCTAAAATTTAAAGTATTTTTTACTGCTTTCCAAGGGGCTTCAATAAAGTTAAATTTGTGTCCTAAAAATATTTGAACCAAACAGACAGGAGGGAGGAGGGTGTGTGGGGGCCGGGGTGGATGCCGTAAGAACGTCACCAGTATTACACAACCCTTTGATCTTCCGTCCTACACAAAGATCTGCTCCTTGATGTGCGGATTTGCTACCTGTACAGTCACCGCGTCTCGGATATGTACCGAGAGCTGTTACCGAGATGTAAGCCCCCCCCCCCTCCCTCTCCCACCCACTAGCATCGTGACGAGCATCATCTAACAGAGTGATCAACCTTTACACCGACAACATCTTAACATTTGGGAGGAGGGTATTGAAGACAGATAATGGAGCGCATCTCGTCTACAGGATATTGAGAAGCTTTGATACGTAATCCAGCTATAAGAGTCTTGTGGAACGATGTTGTGAGGTTTTGCAATTCTTCAAGAACACACACACACACAAACAAACAAACAAACAAACACAAAACAAACACATATACAGAATGTTCGGAAACTAATAGTCCCAACTGCACATATATTTTGTTTGAAACAAAAGTATACAAAATACCTATACAATTACATCCGGCTAATACCATTAAATTGTGTTCAAAGTTCCTGCGCATAGCGCCGGGATAGAAAAGCTGTCAAGAATGCGTGTACAACAAGTTGCATAGGGGTTAGGCTGTATATGTATATATATATATAATAATAATAATAATTATTATTATTAGCACCACGTCTTACTACCCGTTCGGGTTATACGCACTTACGCTAATGTGTAATGGTAGGGTGATTGTGAGATGAAATGAAGGACCTACAGTTTAACGTGGAATCCGAACCACGGTGGAGGCCT
>CABEEJ010000037.1:252968-296940 GCA_901482245.1 Timema douglasi
AAATATTTTTATTATAAATAGATCTACATATTTTTAATGATAAGTAATTTCATATCTCAAATAGTTTGGAAGATATGATACAAAATGAGAATTTACGCATCAGACTGGAGCCCTTAAAGTAATTTTGCCGAAATATTGAGAATAGCCATTTTGTTTGGAATATTTATAAATGTTTAGAAATGAAATTTAATCAAAATCGTTAGGGCCGATTTTGAGAAAATCGACTTTTTCTCTTTTTTCCTTTTAGGGTTAGATATCCAATTCCAAAAACCCATCGGGGTAACCCTATGAAAACCCTAGATAACAAGTTTCAGCCCAATCGGTAAAATAGTTTAGGCTATAGTTGAAGGTACAGACAGACGAAAATTCAAAAAACACATTTTCGGATTCGAGGGTCATGAAACGTCGAGATTCATCAAAATTTCGAGTCCGATTTTTTTGACGATCACAATACTTTCTGTACTTGTAAGGTAGCGAGAAAGTAAAAAGAGAGGGATAAATAGGAAAAAGGATAAAAAAGAGTAAGGAAAATACAAAGAAAAAGGAAAAAGGGTTTTATATATAATGAGAGCGAGAAAGATCAGGAGAATGCTAAGAAGAAATAGATGAAGCAATAAAAGGAAAGATAAAGCGAATAAGAAAGATAAAAAAATACCACGAAAAAGACAAAAATGAACAGAGACTATAGGACAATAGACTGAGAAAGAACGAAATAGAGGAGGAGGGGGGAGGGATTTGAAAATTTGGCCTCTAGATCCCTCTAAATAGTTTTTAATAATACATTTTCTGTATTTCTCCTCAAAGCATACGATAGCTTATTGGGAATCTTATAAAATAAATAGAACATACAACCCCAATTATGTTTAAAAATAATCCTTTGCTATTTATTGTTGGAGGACTCCCCTACAAGTCACTGCAGGTGGAACCAACCCCGCTCTCTCCAAACAACGCGTGACCTGGTGGTCTAGAGGTAAGAGGAAGGACTTGTGTGTTGGAGGTCCGGGGTTCAATTCTCAGTCCCGCCACAGATTTATCTGATTACCAAACCCTTCCTTCACCTCTGACAAGAAGTATATTAATCACAACTTGTGAATGTGTGGAATGCCAGGCCTCTACCGTGGTTCGGATCCCACGTTAAACTGTAGGTTCTCCACTTCACCTCACAATCACCCTACCATTTCACATTAACTTAAGTGCGTATAACCCGAATGGGTAGTAATACGCGGTGCTAATAATAATAATAATAATAATAATAATAATAATAATAGCACCACGTCTTACTACCCGTTCGGGCTATACGCACTTACGCTAATGTGTAATGGTAGGGCGATTGCGAGATGAAATGGAGGACCTACAGTTTAACGTGGAATCCAAACCACGGCGGAGGCCTGGCATTCCCCACATTCACAAGATGTCTTGTCAGAGGTGAAGGAAGGGTTTGGTAATCAGATAAACCTGTGTCGGGACCGAGGATTGAACCCCGGCCGCCAGCACAGAAGTCTGACACCTTACCCCTAGACCGCCAGGTCACCTAATAGTAGTAATAATAATAATAATAATAATGATAATAATAATAATCCAAACTACGACCCGCGGGCCACATCCTGCCCACCCCAAGATTTTATATGTTAAAAAAATATTAATTGTTTCCCTTCGTTATTTATTAGGGACGCAATATATGTGACATGTCCATTTCCTTTCCGCGTGCGAGCTTCCTCCCATGACACCAAGCCAGGGTACTGTCGGAATTGCAAATCCTCATTTTCAGTCGCAAGCGCCAGATAGTTAAAGGCCTCAAACCACGGTGTAAGAGACAGCTGATGTCACGTCCTATTAAATAAAATAGAAAGGGTTGTCACGATTATTAGGTAGTTCCAAGTCTCCCAGAAGAGGGCTATAAAAGGAAAGTCACAAAAGATGCTACACCATTTAAAAAAATAAGTAATCATATTGACTATTTACTATTAATATAAATTATTACAGATAAATTGGTTAATTTCTCACAGAGAAGAATATCAAACACTGACTGGGTTTGTAAATTGTCATTTTTTGCAGACGTGGCAGGCCATATGAATCAGTTGAATAATAATAATAATAATAATATTTAGCACCACGTCTTACTACCCGTTCGGGTTATACGCTTTTTAAGTACTAATTACGCTAATGGATTAGAAATTGGGAAGGTTGAATTAGAGGAAATGAACCCGCATTTGAGTGGAGGGAGAGTGGAAACCTTTTTAGGAAAAACCACCCCCAGTTCACCCGACCGAGATTCGAACCTCGATCTCCTCGTCCTCAGCAGTCGAGCTCAACACGACAAGCGCGTTAGCCAACTACGCCAGCGAGGCGGGTGAATCAGTTGAATCTATTAAATTTGCATGTTGAAACAGATTTTATTTGTCATCTATTCGCGCAAGTCAAGGCATTCAGAGCAAAAATGACGCTACTTGAAAAACAGGTAAACGTTCATAGCTTGGTTCAAATAATTTCTCATGTTGTGAAAAATCTCATAAAAAAAGTGAAGAATAATTTTCGTCTTCATTTTAACTATAATTCATTTATGACTTACAAAAAACAATATCGGGGACGATTTTCTGACCGTGATAGAAAAAAACCGATGAAATAAGGATGTTTTAAAATCCATTTGAATGCAATGTTGAAATATTCCCAAATCAGTTTCAAATTGATATTATTGATCTCTAATAATATAACATTCTGAAACTAAAGCATAAAGCCGGAAATCTGATCCTATTGTATAAATCTTCGCAGCCTTAACAGCTCGTGGAGTTATGCCACTTTTTGGTGAAGCAATCTATGGCAACAAACATTCTCAATGATGGAGTATTAAGTACGTCATGCCCAACTTGCGAGAAAATTTATCTGATAAACATTTGAAGTCCATTCTAATAGATGCCACCTGAAGCTTGAGACCTAAGTTCAGAATATATATATATATATAAACAGTTCCAATATTTCCATTGATCTTGTGCAAATAAAGTTCTATGGTTTGTTAGCTAAGAATGAAATCTCCTATTGCTATATCAGAGTAAATATGAGTCTCTATTTCTTGAAAATATTTATGCCCTGCTGCCTTTCTTTGTAATTGTTACATTTCTCTGTCGTTCTGAATAATATCATACTGATTTCCCCATAAAGATCCTAATAAATGTTAATCATTCATTATTTTTTAATTTGACTCGCGAAAATGTGTAAGATACATCATGTAGCCCACGTGCCAAAAAGGTTTTGAGACCCCTGCCTTAGAACATTCGGCCACCTAAACAGGATTATGTAATACTTAAATAAAGTTTTAATTTACATGAAATTCTATTTCACACTAGTTAGAACACTAAAAAATAAAATAAATATATTTTGGCACATGCATAGATACAGAAAAATATCTGTTAGAAATTAAATACTCAGGAGGTTCCTGTAGATAGTCCGCTCTTTTTTTTTTTTCTCTACACGGAAAATTCTCCTATAGCACGGTAGTTGCGTTCTGTAAAATCATCGCGTTGTCAAAATATCACGTTTATATTTTCACATATTTTATGGCTAATTTTGGTTATGTATTATCTACATCGTGTTGTTTATAAATAATAATGTCAGTAAAATAACTAATAAGCATGTAAATGCAGAAATAATACATACCTTGATTACATGAAGTAGAATAAACTGTAAAGAGGAAAACAATAATTTGTGTAGGCTATTTAAGATTACAGCACTAGTGGTGGAGAAACAAAGTACTAGTGCGGGGAATCGGTGAAACTTGAAACCAACATTCACGCACGTGATCCATACGATCGCAGTGGCTAAGAGGGCAAGAAGGGAATCACAGTGGCCCGCTTCCGGAAATCGCGTAATATCCGTCTTGGAACCGAGTTATCGAAAAAATAAATAAAAAAAATTCCGATTTCGCTGATATCCAAATCGCGTGATAAAAACACTCGTTTTAGGAAAACTACCTGTATATATAGATTACTCCTATATATTTGGATTCTTCTAACACTCATTTTAAAGGGAAGATTGTTAATATATTATACCCTACGTAACACGCAGGGCACCAAACTCATCAAAGAAACGACAAAAGCTCAACAAGAACCGACTTTACTTTCCTAAGTGTGTGTGCATTATAAAATTATGTGACGTACTTTTAAACTTTTTATAAACTTACTTAAGTTTCATTGTAATGCAAGCTCCGCTATGAAATTACCAATATAAGGATGCTGCAATATGAATGAATTATACAAAAAAAACAGAAAAACTTTCTTGTATCCATAAGTTGCTAACAAGAAAAGTAAATCCTTACTCGTATGAATTTAGAAAGAAAATCAAATACAACCGATTTAAACTATGTAATAAGTTTTTCAAACATACACAGAAAAAAACCTTAAATATAGAAGTGATTCGATGTAAAATATGGAGCTGCTTACACATTATCTTTTATTACCTTGCGTTCCTTTCTGTATCTGAAATTAAATTTGGGAAAACGTGAATAAAATTAAAGTGATTAAAAGCAGAAATAATTAAATTAGATTAAGTAAGTTTACATAATTGAGTGCTAAACTAAGTTAAATTGGTCTAAATTAAAAAAAAAACAACAGTTAAACACGCCTTTCAGATGGAATTCTGATGACATATTTGTGTAACTAAAGAAAAATGACACCCAGTCAGAGATTTGAACCGTAACTATCTGACTTAACGCGAGGGAAAATCTACCAATAAAGCTATCCGCAATCTTATTTTGGCTGTGTGCCATGTTTAGGCTTGCAAAGTAGGAAAACCAGGTTCACATCCCTGTCCTGGTGTCATTTTTCTATATTTACATATTCGAGTTAAATTTTGTCATCAAGTTATGTTAAGTTTGTTTGAATTAGGTCAGGTGGAGTTTATTAAACTAGACTTTAAACAGTGGGTACCGTATACCGGGTGTCTTTCAACCTAAAAAAAGAAGTATAATATTCGAAGTTATGGATTTGTGCATGTGTCAAGTTTAATCCAAAATGTGCTCATTTGTCTTTGCTAAGTTTATCTTAGACAAAATGTTTAAAAGTTTTATGAATGTATTATAATTTATTAAAGTGTTTTGTTTATATTACTATGCATCTATAGCCGATACATGTAATTTATTTGATGTTAAATTCAACGTTTAAGTAATTTTCGAACGCCAAACATTTTAATAATGGCTATGCGTTATGTCGAGACACTTTAAACAGGTTATACAAACCAATTGTATGAGTTAATTTAAACTTAATTTCATATTATTTTATTAAATCAAAGAGTAATCAAATTGAGCTTTATTTTATCTACACACAATTTAAGATGTCTAGAACATTACTTTAAAATTAAATAATTATTGGTAAGAGAGATAAGTGAACCAATTTACTAAGATGGAGTTAGGGTAGGGTAGGACTAATGGGAGCTGATAAATGAAAAAAAGGTACTTTCCTGCATGTCCACAGCAACAATTACCATATTAATCCATCTCCATACCTGAACATCATTCATTGTTATGTCTAAACAACTGGTTTTAAACATTGTTTCACCTTCACTATCTTCATCCCTTCTATATCTCTCAACTAGTTTCAAACACTGTCTCTCTTCACTATCTTCGTCCCTTCTATATCTCTGAACTAATTTCAACCACTGTCGCCCTTCACTACCTTCATCCCTTCTATATCTCTCAACTAGTTTCAAACACTGTCTCTCTTCACTATCTTCATCCCTTCTAATATCTCTGAACTAATTTCAAACACTGTCGCCCTTCACTATCTTCATCTCTTCTCTAGTTCTCAACTAGTTTCAAACACTGTCTCTCTTCACTATATCCATCCCTTCTCTATTTCTCAACTAGTTTCAAACGTGGTCTCCCTTCACTATCTTCATCCCGTCTATATCTCTCAACTAGTTTCAAACACTGTCTCTCTTCACTATCTTCATCCCTTTTAATAAAATGGACAGATATTACTAAAAGGACTTAATAACAACTTAATATAAAAGGATAAAAGAGTTAAAAAGAAAAAGAATGGTATAACACAATCGTAAAAATATTCTCATATTGTATATTATCAATTCGAAGATAATTTTCAAAAATAGGTTTTTAGTAAACTTCTCTTAAGCATGTTTTCCTCATAAAAACAAATACCTCATCTTGTTAATAACAATAATCACTATTTATATATACATTTTAAACTACTTGTTTTAATATATTTTTAACATAATTAAAATTTCAAAAATAAATTATTAGTAAACTATCCCAAGATTATTTGTTATTTGTAAAAAGAGAAACGAATTTTTATTTATCGTGTAAAACTATTCCTAGATTCCCATTTTGAATTCAATCTTCAAGATCAATTTCCAACACATTGTAATTTTCTTTAATTTGCCGCAAGTAAACTACATATAAATTATTTTATTTTATAATCATAAAGATACACTGTTATTGATAGTGTAAAATAGTCATCCGATACCAATTTTTAGCCAAATTGTTAGAATTATTAAAAAAGAATCAAATTTTACAAAAATCAGTCATTAAATAACTAGGTCTACTATGAAATGATTTTTTTTTAGAAAAACATATCTGTATAACTATTTATAATACAAGCAACTTAAGAGATATCAAATTTGAACCAAATTTCTAACGCGATTTTTTTAAATATTCAGATTTAAAAAAAATTATACGCTGCACCGCACAGACTTACTCCCACTTTTATCTTAAAATACACATTTACTAAAAATTCTTTAAGATTTGTGAAACAAAATAATAGCGCTGTACATTGTTGTAGAAACATTACACCAAATATCATAAATAAAATAATATACACTGTTACTTGCTCAATGGCATTAGGAACTAAGAACACTTTACAGAAAAATTGAAAAAAGAGAAATATCTTTGTCCATAAAAAAGCATAAGAATCAAATTCTTTTTCAAAGACCTGAATTAAAAAGGATATATATATATGTTTATAGCTCAGAAATTATTGGTTTGGTAAACATATATTTCAAATAGAATATGTGTATCTTTAATAGTACTACAACTTTACAATGATAAGATATTTCGTATTTCAAATAGTTGCGGGAAAATTATGAAAATTAGAAAAATTTCCCCCATGTAAATACCCTCAAAATTATTTTCATAAAAAAATGAGAGTTGCCATTTTGTTTATAGTGATAAAGTGTCTAGATATAAAATTTAATCAAAATCGTTAGAATGAATTTCGAGAAAACCGATTTTTTTCTCCTTTTACCCTTCATCCAATAATCAATCATATGAAGAATCTTATCTGAGAGCTATTAAAAGTTACTAGATCTACAGCCATGTATTTATACGTTATATCTTACGATCTGCTGTTAACACTTTTTATAGGTATTATTTGTATCTATAAATGTAAATATCATATTTTAGGAAAGGTGCTTTAGGGCACTCCCTGAAAAATTAATTTAAATGTTAAGAAAGCCTATGATTTAAGAGTATAGTGTAACCTTGTCACAACAAACATGGGATGATTGTAACGCTCACCTATGCTGCCCCTGTTGACTCGCTAGGAATGAACTTCAAAACACGAGACACTCTACACAACACGCACTACATTCAACTGAACTGGTGTTCGAGGCTCACCACTGGCAGTGCGAAGAGGTCTCCCCCTCCCCCCTCCGTCAGACAAGAAAGCAAGGGAACATCGCCAAGCGCCCCTAACGAGCAAATTCTGGAACCTTTGATAGAATATGTTGTGCGTGTGGCCTATGCTCCAGCACTCTGGTTTGTTCAAGACCTTCCCCCTCTATCCCTCCGCTCTGAGAGCACATGGTAACTTCAGGGTATAAAGGTATTGAAGTGAAACTAGTTGGAACGCATTATACTCAGGGCTTTTAGGAGGTAAGAGTCTTACTTCATAAGTGGGCTCGTCGTGAATTATCAAAATTCTCTTTGACTTCAAACTCTTCTTGTATTCAAAATTCAATGTTTCGGACTTCTTATAAATTATGATTTATATACTTTATCTATTTAACGAGTAGTCATGACTGCGGGGTATTGTCACCCGTCCTTACGACTATGGTAACTATAGGGGGAACCCATATGGTTCTCTTGTTAAGGTTTCAAATTTCCGCTTCGCGGAAAGTTCGCACTCCGGTGCATTTTGCCTAGGAGGTCGCAAATAATATATAGCTATGGTTATGTTTCTTTCACATAAACAAATAGGTGGTTAAATGTGGGGCCGCGGACTATCTAAGGGAAACACGGCTGTGTTTTGTAAGGTTTATTATTTGTATACTTAGGGTTGTTAGTCTGTCGGGCCAGTTCCCGTTATGTTTAATATGTTTATATACCTAGGATTGTTAGTGGGTCTAGATAGCTTATTGTTACGTTTAATATATTCATATAAATACATATGTTTATAGTTGATAGGGAGATTTGGGATAGTTTATTGTTATGTTTAAGAAATATAAGTTTATGGATCCTTAATAGTGGGGCCGCAGCCCACCTAGCTCAAATCTCCGAACGGAGTCCAGCTTATTTCTTAAAGGGTGGAGTTACCATTGGTGGTCTCGAAACCTTGGTATTCATTTTGGAGCTATTGGTACGCCTATCGGCTGCTTTAGTTAACAATGGGGTCTTGGCTCCCTTTGGGCTATGCTAGAGCTTGGGTCGAGTCTGGGCTATCATTTGTAGTGTTCAATGTATATAAGGAGACCAATTTATCAGTAATTTTGGGGTCACCCGTTGATGGTGCCATTTCTAGGGTCTTAAGATGAGACTGTATATATTTTGACATTGTATCACCCTTCTGGCATGTGTTTATGTGTTACTTCGCCCGTCTGGCGTATGTTGCCGCTTGGTGCTTGTAAACTTTAATGTGCCGCTCCCCCATCGAGCTGTATTTTGTTTGAATGAATACAAATTATAACTCTCTTGTTTCCACCTCTGTTCATTATTTGATTGGGATGATGAGGGAGGCTGGTTGCAATAGTTATATACACAGCCCTGTATTACAGACAAAAGTTGGTATGAAGAAATAAAAAGGAAATAATAACTCTTCAACAAAATACTCAAAATATTGAAAAGTATATTGCGCACCTTCTACAGCAGATCTATTGTGAAGAAGTAAGTAAAGTAAGGAATACAAAAACTAAAATAAAGGTAGCAGACTTCAGACACACAAAGGGCATTAAGCACTGTTAAGCCAGGTAGGCACACATTAAAATAAGTGCAGACAACTTAAACAAACTAAAGGCGCCCCTGACCAGGATTGTCAGTGTCTGTTTGACAAATTACCGACCAAGATCAGAGAAATTACCTGAGAATACCCTCAAACCATTGAAACACTGTTAAGGTTTCGTGTCCCCCCCTTTTTGTTTTTATAAATAAATAATGTATTCTTCTTCAACTTTTATGACCACTCATTTAAAAACCCCGGATTGCCTGGTTCAATCCCGAACGTATGCCAACCTATACACAAAAGGGCAATAATAGAATAGTAAAATGTTATTAATGTAGGAAGCAAAAAGAAAGTATATATATATATATATATATATATTATGTAAAAGTTTCTTCCTACCAAAATCTTGATATAATTAATTTATTCACAAGCCTCTTTAGTAGCGTCTCAAATATTTTTCATTCATATTCACTACGATTATTATCTTTTTCCTTAATAAAAGGAGTGGAGTCTATTAAATTCAATCTCTGTCGTGTATTATTAAAATTTTTCTAAGCCTCCACCCCTCTACCCCTCCAGTTTCCGGACCCACCCTATGTTAGTTCCTTGTGTCAGTCGTCTGTCAACTGACGTCATCTGATAACCTTCCCCCATTTTCCATCCAGCCTCAAGTATATCAAGTGATATCGTCAAAAGAAACAAGAATGCAATAAAGTATTGAGTGAAGAGGTGAAATCACACACACACACACATATATATATATATATTTTTTAATATTAGATAAAAAAATCATTTTAGTGAGAATTCAACGCGCAAATAAAAAAATTGCACAATAGTATCAGTATGTCAGATCCCGAACTAGAAACTACTTTAATCTAAATATATCTATAACGCTGATTAGTTGGTGAACTCAAAACTATTTTGCGAAGCGGACTGTATCTGGAATTGACGCATTTAAGTACATCACACATTCAGGCACCTATGAACGAAATAGAAAGATAAGGAAGAAAACGAACAGTTCACGTTGCGAGGCCTCTTCTTCATCAACCGATTACACGTCCCCGCTTCCGCTATAGAATAGAAACACCCGTTCTTCAAAATAAGCATTTATTGTTTCCTTTCCTCGATAAGTTTTTTTCGAGAACTTTTTTAAAAAAAATCTACATCCTGGCAGGAAGATTTCTACTGGCTATTTTAGTGGATAAACGAAATAGTTTGAAGTGTAGATAATTTAAAAATTAATTAATTACAAAATAGCTATTCTAAGATCAAAACATAATTATGTAGCAAAGTAAGACTAATTTTTTTATTAAAAGTAAATTCAGAATGACATATAAAAGAATAATTCAGCCAATTCTAAAGTCAAATGTCACATAAGACAACCTATATCTAATCAAATCTGGCGAGAAAACAGCGGGCCAAATTCGATATTAAACGTTGAAGGCAAAGCTTTTCAATAATTATTATTGTTACTGATTTTTAAATACTTATGCTGTTACTACTCTCAAGTTATTTATTATTTTTATCACCCGCCTCGGTGGCGTAGTTGGCTAACGCGCTAGTTGTGTTGAGCCCGACTGCTGAGGACGGGGAGATCAAGGTTCGAATCTCGGTCGGGTGAAATAGGGGGTGTTCCTAAATGGTTTTCCACTCCCTCCACGCAAATGCGGGTTCACGTCCTTTAATTAAACCTTCACAATTCCTAATCCATTAGCGTAATTAGTACTTAAGCGTATAACCCGAACGGGTAGTAAGACGCGGTGCTAAATATAAATATTATTTTTATCATACATCATTAATATGTATTATTTTTTGTAATTATTCATCAGTATGTATAATTACTAGCTTTTATTGTTTATTTTATGTTGTTATTATACGTGATTTTATGGTACTTGTGTACTTTTCAGTGCTGGCCTGTAATAGGTCTCATGACTGTTGGCCAGCACTATAATAAATGGAATTGAAAATTATTATTACTATTAATAATAATAATAATAAATTTAGCACCGCGTCTTACTACCCGTTCGGGTTATACGCTTTAAGTACTAACTACGCTAATGGATTTGGAAATGGGAAGGTTGAATTAGAGGAAGTGAACCCGCATTTGCGTGGAGGGAGAGTGGAAAACCATTTAGGGAAAAACGGCCTCAGTTCACCCGACCGATATTCGAACCTCGATCTCCCCGTCCTCGGCAGTCGAGTATAACACGACTAGCGTGTTAGCAAACTACGCCACCGAGGCGGGTATTATTACTATTGTTATTAGAGAAAAGATTAACTTAGAGCCTTATATGAGGAACTCCTATATCAATAATTTAGCATCTAGAGGTTCTGCCTATAATATTAAAATTTACAATATTCTATTTTATTTTTTGCATATTGTTATTGCTTTTAAAATATGTATGCTTTACTAATTTTTAGTTATTTGTTATTATTGCTATGTTTTATTCTTATAATTATTAGTTACTATTTTTTCGTAGCTATTCATCAGTATATATAATTATTTAACTATTTTTATTTATCATATTTTATCGTGTAGTTATTTGTATTTTTATTTATCTCATTTTCTCGTGTAGTTATTTGTATTTTTATTTATCTTATTTTCTCGTGTAGTTATATGTATTTTTAAGGTACTTGTGTACTTTTAAGTGCTTGCCTGTGTTAGGTCTTACGACTGTTGGCCAAAAGTATAATGAAGGAAAGTAAAATTGAATTATTATTATTATTGTAAGCAACTTACTGACTTTATTGGTTCTTTAAGTCGAGTTTGATATTAGCTAAGACGCAAATCCCGCAAGTCATACATAGCATACACTTCTAATGCCCCTAATCCTGTAATCACGATTAACTTAACGTCCACGTAACTATCACTTAAACCCGCCTCGGTGGCGTAGTTGGCTAACGCGCTAGTCGTGTTGAGCTCGACTGCTGAGGACGGGGAGATCGAGGTTCGGATCTCGGTCGGGAGAACTGGGGGTGGTTTTTCCTAAATGGTTTTCCACTTTCCTTCCACGCAAATTCGGGTTCAATTCCTCTAGTTACACCTTGCCAAATCCTAATCCATTAGCGAAATTAGTACTTAATGCGTACAACCCGAACGAGTAGTAAGACGCGGTGCTAAATAATAAATAAATAAACTATCACTTAACGTAAAGAATCACAATACGTGATAAGGATTCTCTTAACGTAACGTAAAAACTTGAGGAAAACACAGAAATTGAATTTGAACGGTATGAAAACAAATTTTTAACCAAATTGAAATGCAACCATTCAACGCTGTTTTGGTTGCAGGTACTGGCAATAGAAGCTATACTGGAGCTACCAAGAAAAGTGTAATGTTCACGAAATGTGCACAAACGAACTAGACCGAGGACGTCATTTGAATACCATAAATAAAGAAATTAAGTACTAAATAGTCATTGCTCGAAACAGGATTAGGTAGCCAGAACACGTGGTACCCTCCACTTAACGTTCACGTAACGAAAAAGTTTTCAACTTGACAGCTCTTACGTTAAGTAAGCGTTAAGTTAACTGCATCATGATGGTTTAAATCTAAAAACACACGAGGAGAACTTTTACATTTTGTTTTGATACGTGCATGTTGATCGTGATCCCTTTATAATTAGTGGCGGCTCGTGTTTAGGCACAGCGGAACTGCAGCACCCCCTACTTTCACTTGATATTATCAATAACATTTAATATAATGAGTCCTTTTTTCTTTAATTCCTTCTTTATTTTAATAGTACAATATATATTCCTTAAGATTAATGTCAGTACTTCAGTAGTCATCCCCCAGTTTATGAAAAAGATACAAAAATCTTTGTAGGGAACTGTGCGCTTAACAGTACCAGTGACGTGGTGTTTGACTGTTGTGCGCATACGCACATAGGAGGGGAGTGGGGAGGAAGGCGGGACTGCCAGGCAGAGCACTGTTGCTCTCGCAGTGCCGGCTCTGGCGTGATGATGGGTATTGTGCTTATAAACCGTGTACCATATTCTTGAATGTGATAAAGTGTAGAAGAGTGTAGAATTAGATTATTATTCTGCTTCCAGCTATTCTATATGATTAAGTTTTTTTCCCAGTTCTTTTATTAAACAAAAAGACTAAATGTGCTTGCAGTACTTTCAATGGAGAAAAATTTGCTTAATTGTTATCCAGAGATCAAGGAGTAAATTACTGAACTTTTTGCTCAAATTAAAACAAGAATAATGGATTTCATTTTTAAATGAATAGATCATGCTTGAGCTGTAACAATTTATGGTAAAGTAGGTAAAAAAAAAAATTGTTTATTTTGTTAAGATTTTATCAAGTTCCTGAATAAATTTTCATTTCATACATGTTTTTTTCCTTTTACACAATTTTAAAACAAAGGTTAAAACATTTCTGAAGCAGCACCCCCAATAATTTTAGCTACGAGCCGCCACTGTTTATAATACCATTTTCTGGACGTAGCTCAATGGCCCTGTTAACGTGCGGGTAATCCTGAAAGAGAGTAAGACGCGAAACACATAAAACAAAGACATCGATATCACTAAGATTATCGTTTACGTGGTTAAATATCGAGCCCTCTTTGAACTATTCTCATTAATCCAAGTAATTCTACAGTCCAATTTTCATAGTAATAATAACCTTAACTCACAGCTAGAAAACCTACTATATCTACTTTCACGGTTATACGCCAAGTCATATGATTGGCAGTTGTGACTGTTGATTAATATTATCAAAATAGTACTAATAATAATAATAATAATAGTAAAATATTGTCAATGATAACAGCAAAACACCATGTTTGTATTTTATAAAAGGTTTTCCTAGCAAAATTCTATTATATTCTCACCTTTTGTGATAAGGGTCCTCGTATTCAGGCATCATGTGAATATCCCACTCGCTCAGAGAAGTTCCGTTCAGGAGTCTGAAACAGTTATGAAACCTAGTCAAGCATAGTTGTGAACAGTAATCTGATAAATACTTTTTCAATTGACTTTTAAGGTCCAGGAGAGTTGTCAAGATAGTATGTTGTGCGAAATAGATCGACCAACATAATTTTTTTTTTAAATATAGCATTTTTTCCAATTATTTTATATTATTTACAGTGTTTATTTTTATGTATTAGATGACCAGTATCAACGGCTTTAATGCAAAGATAATCGGGTTTGATTTAGCGCTGAAGGGGAGGCCAGGGTTCGAATCCCGACCATGTGTACTGAGGCTGGTTTTCCTTCCACGCAAATGCGGTTACATTTATTTTAAATTCTAGTTTTATCACCCCTAGTACCTTATAAGTGTAAAACACGGGTAAATCCTGGATAGGTAGTAAGGCATGGTGCTGCCGATGACAGGAAATCGGGGTTCGAATCCTGGTTGGATGCACGGAAGGTTTTTTCCAAAATAGTTTTCCACTCTCTCTCCACGTGAATAGGGGTACACTTCCTCTAAATTCAACCTTCCTCATCCCTAATTTATTAGTGTAATTATCACATACGTGCATTACCTGAGCAGGTAGTATATATCACCGCGTATTATATATATAAAAGACGCAGTGGTGGGAGAGCTTTCGTTTTATCGCTCAGAGCTTCGCTGATTTCCCGCGAGGAGCACTTGTCTAAGTGTGTTTATTTTTATTTGATAAACAGGTATTTTATTTAATATCCCACATATTTTTATGATCTTGAACTATCGTTCCATATCTTAATAGTCAAACTACAGTAAAAACTAGTTATTTATTTGATAGAGTAGCCAGTGATACTTTAATATTATCGCTTAGAGAGAGCTTGGCAGATTTCCAGCTAGCTGGCACTAGGTTTGTATATTATTTTTGAGCTAGTTTCTTCATGACAAATACAGTAGGTATTTTAAATATTTTAAACATTTCTTATAAACTTGGATAGTATTTACAAGGCTTATAAACATAATTCCTGTAAATTATTTGTAATTTAATTCGTAGTGTTTTAACAGATACAGCCATTTTAGTGAGCATTTATTGAACAGATTCGGGGGTGGGTGGGTAAGGAGGGGGGGATCTTAAAAATCGAATTAAACATGTATTTTTCTTTTGATTTTCTTGATCCTATAGCAATAAGTGTTGTGTTTGTGTCTAGTTCTATTTACTGCCGAAGCTGTCTTAAATCTATTGCGAAAGTTCACACCCCCATTTTCTCACTTTTCCCTCACATTATCAAATCTGCAATAGTCGGAACATACTTTTATTTTACTGAATGAACGATGAAAATGAAGGTAGATATAGGCAACACTTTAATATACTTATATACATAGTAATATGACACTTAGTGACCTGGTGGTCTAGGGGTAAGGTGTCGAACTTCGGTGCTGGGGGGGGGGGGTCCGGGGTTCAATCCTCGGTCCCGGCACAGATTTATCTGATTGCCAAACCCTTCCTTCACCTCTGACAAGACGTGTATTAATCACAACTTGTGAATGTGTGGAATGCCAGGCCTCCAGCGTGGTTCGGATCCCACGTTAAACTGTAGGTCCTCAATTTCATCTCACAATCACCCTAAGGGTAGTAAGCCACGGTGATAATAATAATAATAATAAGACACTTATAAGAAAAAAATATTGAAAGACTAACGTTTAAAGCGATCACTTGACAGAACTAAAATTATTAGGTTTCAGTGAAAAATACGACTTTAAAAAATTGGAGGGAATATTTTAAGCTTGTATTTCCTGTCCATGGTGTACCTGGTCTATGGTAATACCATCCTAGCATCCCTCTACCGCCTGTGATGTCACGGCAAAAACCCCTGCCTCCCTAGCCCTCGCGTTATTGAAGAGCAACACACTTTACGAAAAGGTTCCCACGAGCAAACACAGGGGTGCAGAAAAAGAAAGGTCATCACTTGAAGGCCACTCTAGCCGGTGTCTTTCCAGGCCAGCAATTTGAATTCAGACGTGACCACGTGCTCGCGACTGAGAATTTAGGTGGGAATGTATGGGACTCGAGAAAAGTGAAGTGTTTTAGAAGTTTTTTTTGAATCAACATTTTTTTTAAACCAAAATAAATAAATTTCTCTTCATCTGAAATATATAGTTTGGGTTTCTTCACGTGGTGATATCAACAGTTTTGAATATGTGTTATGAGCGCAGCGGCATTAGATGAGAAACTTTTTAAATGAAGAGATAACCTTTTCACTAAATTTTAAAACACCCTGGAAAGATATTCAAAAACGGTTGATATCATCACGTGAAGAAAATTAAACTATGGTTTTACTGGAGAAGTACTATATTTATTTTGGTCAACAAAATGTTTTTTTATAAAAACTGCAAACATACTGCCTTTAACTCGGGTCTCCTTCACGCCAACCTTAATGTAATGGACATTTGGAGAAACATTTATTAGATACAAACTTTTTTTGCTGTCAACTTAGGTGATAATTATATTATTATTATTACTATTACTACCCGCCTCGGTGGCATAGTTAGCTAACGCGCTAGTTACGTGTTGAGCTAGACCACCGAGGACGGGAAGCTCGAACTGCGAATCTCTGTCGGGTGAACTGGGGAGGGTTTTTCCTAAATGGTTTTCCAATTTCCCTCCATACAAATGTGGGTTGACTTCCTCTAAATTCAACCTTCTCAATTCCTAACCCTTTAGTGTAATTAGTACTTAGGCGTATAACCCGAACAGTTAGTAAGACGCGGTGCTATAATTTTATTTTATTATTGTTATTAGAGATATTAATCACATCCCTCAAAAAGTGACAGATCACATGGATTGACGTATGAATAGGTGAACAAATCTATTATTTTTTTCTAGTTTTCAGATATGTCCATTCGTAAGAAAATTGGGTTATAGTTCTAGCGTAGGCCTATGATAAAATCTAGCAATTTCCAAGCCTACCGTTTGTTAAAAGAAACCAATCGATTGAAGATCACAAACAACACATGCGGGCACGCAGTTAAAGGCACCAGTCTCGTCTTACCCTGTTTGTTGGTGAAGGTGAGGTCACTGTTCAAATCTCAGGTAATTTCAAACTCTACTTTCCTCATCCTTACCCCATTAGAGTAAAAAAATGTGGCTAGTACTGACGGATGACAAGAGGCGTTCCGTGAATTAAAAATAAGATAGGACGAGTTATTTACAATCTGATTTAGCTTTGAAGGAACACTTTCCCCAGTTACATAAATTACTAGGACTGTCTTCATACATTCATACGTCAAGTCATGTGATCTTTATATGTCATTTTGTATTGATATCATTACCTATGACCTAACACTAGTAATAAACTTAAAGGATATCAATTTTGACTTATTCTATGGCATTAGGAGCAAGAACGTTCATTGCCGCACTTGGCCTACTAATGTAAGAAACATAACTATATCTTGAGCTGGTTCTATATAGTCCCCCTATTACTAACTTGAGCTAGTTCTATCCAGTCCACTATTACTATCTTGAGCTGGTTCTATCCAGTCCACTTCATTAAACAATATCCCGATCTTGAGCTAGTTCTACCCAGTCCCCCTATTACTATCTTGAGCTTGTTATATACAGTCCCCCTCATTACACCCTATCTCTTTCAGGTCCATTCTAATGTTATCCTCCCATCAGCGTCTAGGCCTTCCCAATGGTCTCTTCCCATTGGATTTGCCAGTCAATAGACAATACCCTGAACACGGGTCTATATTCTTACATTCACGCTGCATGTCCTGTCCACCGTAACTTGCTAGATTTGACCATCGTAACAATGTTTGGTGATGAGTATAAGTTATTTACTCCTGATTATATAACCTCATCTTCTCTCCATATCTTCATCCATTTTTAGGCCAAATATTTTCCTAAGCATTTTGTTTTCGGAACACCCTACATTTCTTCTCGTCATGTAAGGTAAGAGACCACGTTTCCCAACCATAAAGAACAACCGGCGAAAGTGTTATTTTGTATACTCTGAATTTTACATTTATTGACAGCAGGAGAGATCGTAACGACTGACCGAGTAATAGCATGAATTTACTGACTGTATTCATTTCCTATCTATTCTAACTGCAAACAAATTGTCTTTATTATTTAAAAAGTCTTTTCCTACAAGAATCCTAATATTCCTAATATAATAGTTTACTATCTTAAAATAACCAAAAGCCTGGGTGACATATAAATATTTGTTTTCAAACTTTAAAATCCAAGCCAGTGATATAAATATTTAATATACGATCCTTAAGCGCCATCACAAGCCAAAAATAACTATACCAGAGGTCCCCAACCTTTTCGTACCTTAGAGCACATTCAAAATTAACGGTAATACAGAAGGCACCAATTTCTTATTTAAGGCAAATTTACTAACTCCCGCCAGGCTCAAAGGTCAGCCTCAACGCTATACACATGACCAGTCAACTGCCTTGTTAAGTTTCCAACAGGGATTGTGACGTCACATGGGGTTGTGGGTAATACTCAAGGTCGTAGCCATGGGGGTAGGGGATTTAACCCCCTACAAGTTGACAAAAAATAAATTTAAAAAATACTACTTTGTTTACGGTTTTAACAAGACACAAGGAACTATTTAAATACTCAGCACCATTTTGGTGCTTGGGTACATTTTTAAATATATTTATTCTGTGTTTATTCAGGCAACAAAGCTGGGTAGACCCATGCCGAGATATTTACAAAAGAAATATACAGTATTAAAGTGCATAAACTTGTAGATGGCACGCACGCTCGAAATAAAGAGATAACGAGGCCAGTTTCATAGCTAGACTGGGTACGCCTCAAGCGCGGCGCTATACTAAATAAAGAACGACACGTCCTACCTAGACCAGAATGGAATTGGTCAGTTGAAGTGAGTGTTGTTCTTTATTTAATGAAGCATCGCACTTTAGTCGTACTAAGCCTGACTACGAAACTGGCCCATGGGGTAGCAGCCGAGTCAGCTATCGCGAAGCCATGCTGTAGGGCGTGTTGCATACACCAACGTGGGTGGCTAACCAGAATGGCAGGAAATTTATCGATTGATTAAATGCAGGAAGGCAATCATGGCAGTCCTTTATCAGCATTAGATACCTACGCCGACTTTGTTCAGTTGCGGTCAATAAAGACAACACATCAGTATAAACTTGATAATATTTTTCAAAGTAAGAATCTTTATGAGTGTGTGACCTTTGCTTGATAAAGTAATTATTTTTACTGTATCTTCAGTTTACATAATACCTACATTACATGTTTGTTTGCTTTTAGCTTTAGTTATTTAAAAATAAATGTTTGTTCCAATATAAATTAAATACAATGTCTTTTTTAAAATGTTATAATATAGCAGAGTCTCGGAAACTCGACCTAATTTGGACTGAGATGGTGTCCAGTTATTGAAATGTCGAGTTTTACGAATGAACTCACATAATATGCATGTTTACTAAACCAGGATGAATCACAGTACATTACAATAAGTGCAGTACAGTACTGTACATATGATATTGTATTGATTCGAATAACACGTTACTGAATTGGATAACTAACAAACACAGCACTTGTAAAACAATGCAACACGACCGTTCCACTCGAGTTATACACACACACAAAACTGAGAGGTTATACAGTTGAATGACCTTGGATTGTGATGACTGGCGCCAACAACTGTGTGCACGTGCGCGTGTCGAGTTACACGGAATGTCGAGTTATCGAGTATCAATTTTCTAAGACTTTACTGTACTTTTATTTTATTCATACATTTTTCTCTGTAGGAATGTGTTTTTCAGCTCGTTGGTTAAAATTTCGCTTAGTTGGTGCAGCCGCTCAATTGGTCCAAAGTGGTATAGTCCCGATGTGCATTTTCTTTGGAGATTTAACTCGAACATATTTTTTGCCCTAGAAAGATCTGTAAAAAAAAATCGACTTCCCGAATTACAACTTTTTACCCCGTGAGCAATCTTTGCTTCAGACGTCATAGTTGTTTGCATTCGATAAAATATCCAATGTTTCCAAATAGAATGAAGGCTGTCACAAACATAACAAACAGTTGTCTTTCAAGCCCTCGAGAAAGAACACTTATAGCACCAAACAAACAAATCTCTAAAAATGAGTCTTAGAAATAAATATTTGTCGTAGAAATGGTATAGGGAGGGATTTAAAAATGAAAGAGAATATGAGGGATTTAGATTAAAGGAAAAATAACTTCTGTATGTTTGAGATATGTAAGTCTCGCTAGCGAATAGTTCAAAAGAAATCAATCTTCCAAACGAACTAGTTCAATTCTTAAAATGATCTTGTTCCAAGTGAGCTACGAGGTAACGCGACAGTAAAAAAAAATCATGATTCTTCGATTTAATACTGGCCATAGAAACTAAAGGAAAATAAAACCTGTTAAATTATATCCATGAATTAATAAAACTAGCTTTAGTGACCGAACGGTCAAAGGCGTCACAAGTTATAGACTGGTCTACTGAGGACGAGGAGATCGGAATTTGGATCCAAGTCAGGTCTACTGAGGATTTTTTCTAAATGGTTTCCATCTCTCCTTACAAGCAAATGGAGTAGATTACCTCAATAATTCTTCCTCCCTCATCCCTATACCATTAGAGAAAATTATCAAATATGCGTATAACCTGAACAGGTAGTAAGACACAGTGATAAAAAATATATGTGGGTTAATTATTGTTTGTCATTTCTATTTCTGGGTAATATAAAGCTAATTAACTAACCACCCCCTTTCTATTACTCCTCAGATTCAAACAATACACTCCATGATTACAATAACTATAATTATATGATAATATCAATGTCACGTGTGTAGAGATAATTAACTGGGGAATGAAGGTGAACTGCAAGCTGATGGCTGCGGATAAGTCACGAACTAGTCAATCATTGAGCTACAAGCTGTAGTTCGCGATTTACTGGGCTTTAGAACTACATAAAATGAACCGTTCATTTCTTTAAACTGAGCCACTTTAACTTAAGCTCTTCACAACAGTAAACAGTTCTTCCCAACTCTACGTAGGTTCGTGGCTGCGCAGTCCAATAAGCAAAGACGTGACGTGGAGTGTTGCTAGAGTGAGCAGAGTTCGTTTAGACTACCTGTATAGCCGCGTCCATACTAGAACAGGACAACGAACATTTCCACAAACATGTTCGTTGTTCTGTTCGCTATGGCCGAGTGTCCAGAGTGTCACAAAGCTTGGCCCCAAATTTGGTATTTCAACGCGAACCCTTGATTAAACCCCAAGCGTTCAAATCCTAGTTTTTAAATAACTTATTCTCACTAAACCTTACTACCCTTTCAGGCTACTGCATATAATTATACTTGTGAGGTACGTACATTTTATATGAATTGTACCTCTAGTTGAGTGGAGGTAGAAAAGGGAAAACCATTTAGGAAAAAAATATCCTTTGTACCCCCGGTAGGAATTTGAATCCCGACCTCATCACCGACAAATTAAAGGAGCTTAACATTAAACCCGCGTGCTTGAATTCAATCACTAAAGGTGACCCGGTGGTCTAGGGGTAAGGTGTCAGACTTCTATGCTGGGGGTTTGGGGTTCAATCCTCGGTCCCAGCACAGATTTATCTGATTGCCAAACTCATCCTTCACCTCTGACAAGACATCTTGTGAATCTGGGGAATGCCAGGCCTCCACCGTGGTTCGGATTCCACATTAAACTGTAGGTCCTCCATTTCATCTCACAATCACCCTACCATTACACATTAGCGTAAGTGCGTATAACCCGAACGGTTAGTAAGACGCGGTGCTAATAATAATAATAATAGTAATAATTAATCACTAAACATTTATTATATAATGATAGTACGAAAGCAAATAAGATGTCTCAAAAGATAGTCAACGATCGCAGTGGTTATTTTAGAAGTTATGCTGGCAGCACCACTCACGTAAACACGAGATTGCTGCAGTCAGGAACCAATTAGTGTCAATAGTTGAATAATCGAAAGAAACCTTAACAGTAACTGAGAGTTTTTGTCATCCTAACCCTTCTACTTGAATTTGGCACCTTCCTATTATCATTATAATCACTTTAAAAAGGAAACACAAAGCTATAACGTCAGCCATAATTGCGAACCCCACCAAAACATACCACGGACCCCAGCTTGTAAACCAATTAAATAGGCCTATTCCTCCGCAAAGTAGCGATAATTAAGGCCTAGTTAGTTGAGGAAGACAAGGAAATATTATGATGAAGGATAAAGGGAGTGGGGGAAGAAAGAATTGAGCGAAAGAACGAACAATATATTTTAAATTTAGGTGTCCCCCTTCCCCTTAGAAAGGGATTTATGCCCAATAAATTTGTACTGGCACATTGATCCTGATACACGCGTTCCATTGAACTCTACTAAAGAACACTAGCGCCATCTGAACATCTAACAGAAAAAAGCAAGTCTTTCCTCGGCGTCTAAAAGATAACAAAGCGCTTGTTCATCACTTGCCTAAAGCAAAGCGTCCTAAATGTATCTCTCCAACCTACACGGGCGTGAAAAGTGACAAAATCAAATTGACCGTAAGAGCTTAGGTGGCAAGTACACACCATATACCCCGAACGGTAGCGGTCGTACCTACAATCACAATATAAGCAGGGTTGCTACTAACTTGGGAAGTCCCTAACTTTTTTTTTATCACCGCGTCTTACTACCCGTTTGGGTTATACGCTTATTTAATAATTGCACCAGTGGTTTTAGGGATTAGGGAGGTTATGTTTGGATGAAGTGTACCGACATTTTCATGGAGATAAAGTGGAAAACTATTTTGGAAAAACCACCCTTAGTACAACCGACAGAGATTGGAACCTCGGTCTCACCACCAATGACAGTCTAGTCTACAGTGAGAGTAGAGCCTTAGACCGTGCGGCCACCGAAGCGGGTATCCTGACATTACCAGATTCTACAGCCAATTATGTTTTTCTAGGCGAGACCCTAGAAATATTTAAAGCGCCTGGCATTCTTCTATCATAATCCTAACTAAGACTAACCAAGATTTTATAATGCCAAATATTTATAAGACTTTTAAGATCTTATATAATCTAAAAAAATATATATATTAATAGTTTACTGATAGCTAATTTTGTTATTTAAAAAAAATGCTATAAATATTTTGTTCAAAATTAGCACCGGGGAACTATTTTACATGATAAATAACCTTTTCTTAATGTTATTAAAATAAATTAATTTCAAGGTATTTCACTTATGACAAATTATAAAAAAAAATTAAAATTTTTTGGGATCGTAATTGAAGAGTGAGTTCAAATTGGGTATGTATCTGAGAATAGTTTTTAATTATAAATGAGACTAGATTTTTATTTTTACAAATCAAAAATCCTTTGAGGGTAGTTTACAAGAATCACATATTTTTGAAAATTTGAAATGTGTTTGAAATATTTGCATAGTTAGGATTACATTTTTTTTATATTTAAGAGTGTTTGTTGTGATTAACAAGAGTATGTGTTTGTTTTTATGAGGAAAACTTAGTTAAGTGTAGTTTAATAAAAACCTATTTTTGGTAATTTGCTTCTAACCATAATACACAATATGAAAAAGTTTGTGCGATTTTGTCATACCATTTTTACTTTCTCTCGACACCTCGCAGAGAAAGTATTGTTATCGTCAAAAATTCAAACTCGAGATTTTGATAATTTTCAACGTTTGTTAAAAAAAAAAGTTGTTTTCGCATTATTGTCTGTCTGTACCTCAAGATGGAGCCAAAACTATTTTACCGATTGAGATAAAACTTGGTATCGTGGGTTTTCATTGGGTCACTCCAAGGGGTTCTTGGAGCTAGATATACAACCCTTAATTTAAAGGTGGTTTACTGAAAAGCAAAAAGAGAAAAAAAAAGATATTTTTGAAATTCGCGCTAACGATTTTGATTAAATCTTTATATCTACACACTATTCATAACTATAAACAAAGTGTAAATTCTCTTTTTTCATGGGAATAACTCTGTGTCCGTATCTTAAATGTGTGGGCCCGGGGATCTGTCAGGATCCTTGGCCGAGGATAAGGGGGAGGTGATATAATTACTTGTGTGGGTTCGTGATTGACGTTAGACTTGGTTTATAGAGGATTTATTAATACTACTTCATCCAAGACATGTCGGCTTTGACGGAATACATCAACACGCCCACATTTTCCCTCGAGTCAGCCGGCATCACGCTGTCGCAGATACCACAAGATTCCTACCTCTGGAAGATCGACCTGAGGTCTGGCTTTTACCAGATCCCAGTAGCGGAGCCTTCACGCAAGTTCCTCGGAGTGTACTACAGGGGACAAAAATTCGCCGTCACCAGGATACCCGCGTGGCTCCGTGGAAGTCAGCGCGACCTAGATTACGGTCTTCTGTAGTCAGCCGCGAGGCCTATAAATCCTCCCTTTAAACCGGGCCACCGGTCTGGTTTATAGCTAAGGAATGCTAACACAACCTTTTGGGTCAGCTACTCTAGTTATTTGTTTATCGAATCATACTAATAACCTCGTAACATTCGTTATGTCATTCGCCGCTCACAATATACAATGTTTACACAAACATGCCTTCCAAATGAAGCCGTGTGGTTACATAGTACTATTAAAAATACAAATATTTTATTTGAATTATATTTTTATAAAACCAATAATTTCTGAGCTATAAGCAAATATATAAACTTTTTAATTCAGCTCTTTGAAAAAAATTATATATTTTGCTCTTTGGTGGACAAAGATGTTTATCTTTTTCAATTTTTCTGTAACAATGTTCCTGGATCCTAGTGCCATAGAGTAAGTAAGTAACAGTGTATATTATTTCATTTATTATCTTTGATGTAGTGTTTTTACAACAATGTATACACTTAATATTTTGTTTCGTAAATCTTACGAGTTTCTTCTAAATGTCTATTTTAAGATAAAAGTGTGAGAAAGTCTGTGTGGTACACCGTACCATTTATTTTTATAATTACTCTGATCAATAAAAACCCCTTCATAATAACTATAATTACGTCATCTAATTGCGGGTATGACGTGTAGACAACCTCCAAGGTACGCCCTGGGAAACGTTCTGTTCCCACAAGGCGGCTAAAAGTCTACATACACAAGCGACCTAACTAGATATTGCATCTCTCACGGTCAAATATACCATACGCTAAACAAAAAAACCTAACGTTACCTTTTTTTAAATCTATGAACCAAGAAAATACGTTGTATTAGCACCATTTAAATATATTAATTTACAACGCTATGGCCAGATTCACCTTTAACATCAATCTAGGGTGACCTGGCGGTCTAGGGGTAAGGTGTCAGACTTATGTGCTGGCGGCCGGGGTTCAATCCTCGGTCCCGGCACAGATTTATCTGATTACCAAACCCTTCCTTCACCTCTGACAATAATTCTTGTGAATGTGGGGAATGCCAGGCCTCCACCGTGATTCGGATTCCACGTTAAACTGTAGGTCCTCCATTTCATCTCACAATCACCCTACCATTACACATGAGCGTAAGTGCGTATAACCCGAACGGGTAGTAAGACGCGGTGCTAATAATAATAATAATAATAATAATAACAACAACATCAATGTATAAAAATGTATAGTCGACAATATTAATTTTTATTTTGTTCTATATGTGCGTTTTCGAAACAAATATGGAGGCATGATTTTGTGTACATTTAAATAAAAAAAATTGTGGATTTTTACTACAATAATTCATAATAATGTGCGCTTTACTGGCTCACCAGTAAGTTTGATAAATCTCATGACAGCCATTTAATGGTAGGTTTGAATAATTACCAAAGTATAATAAGCCACTATATTTATCTTTAGTTTAACTATCCGTTTTACCTTCGTAACGCGTAGCGTGAGGATATTGCCCAACTGAGTACATAGAACAGAGTTACTAAATGTGTGTTTGACTAATGTATAAATTTTTAAAAAATGTAAAAAACTCACACTTGTGGATACAAAGGAAAAAGCTTTCAATCTCATCTAATCTAGATTGCCTCTAACAGGAAAGCCAGGTTCAAATCCTGGCAGAGTATTAAGATCTCCCCCCCCCCCCCANCCCCCCCCCCCCAAAGCACCGTGTTTTACTACCTGTTCAGTTTACACTCATAAGTACTAATTACGCTAATGTTTTAAGGTTGAATTTTAGAAGAAGTGTACCCGCATTTGCGTGTAAGAAGAGTAGAAAACCATTAAGGAAAAAACGCCTTCAGTAAACAAAACCGAGATTCAGACCCCAATCTCCCAGTTATCAGCAGTCGAGCCTATTTCAAGACTAACGCCCTAGAACAAGCGGCCACCGAAGCGGGTTAATAAACGGTTATTTTTCTAAATAGAATACCACTCTACCTTCATGCAATTGCGTGTAGTCTAAATCCAAACCATACCTAGAAATATGCGGGTATCCCGGACGGATAGTAAGAGCCGTGGAACGCGGATGAGGGAGGGGGAACGGTGGCGTGTTGACAGGGTAAGCAGAGTCTGTATAGACTGTACCTGTGAATTATTCATATCACTCAGTGGAATGAGAATTCATTGGCCAGGCCATAATGAACACGTGAGGTGTATATATAGTACGTTAACCACTTCAGTGGCCTAGCGGTATAAGGCTGGGGCGGCGAACCTTTTGACACCGGAAACTTGAAAGCCACATCTCACTTCAGAGATTTCTCACAAGACCACACTATTCATGTAGCCAAAATTATAAAGACGTACTTTACCTAAATATAAGTTAATATATTTTTAGGAACCCACAAGGAACAGAAAGATTTTTAAATCTACTTTTTCTTTATTTCCATTCAACAAAGACAAATTTAATATTTTATGTTAATATATAAATAATAATATATTAATGTATTCTTTCAACACCTCTTTAAAAAAGAATAAAATTATTATAAAATATTTGAGAGAGAGATAGTGTTTTTCCCCATTTTCTCGAATTTGCTCTCCAAAGATCTTGGATCATTTATTAGTTTAAAATTGTTGACATGTACTGTATAAGCATGCTTAAGTATACACATAGAATTCATCATGTAATAAGGATTATAAAACATAATAGCAAATCACTCAAAGAGTTCTATAAACTAAACACCCCAAAATTCGAAAAATGATTTAAGACACTTACAATCTAATTATATTCTAGGAATATAATTCGAGTTTGAGAATGTATAAAATTTAAACAAGGAAGAAATACAAATGATTCAATATGCGAAACACCTCCTCATATCTGGTTTAAGGCGTCACTCTCGTGTTAGGATGGCCTGCTAATGACGGGGAGATCGGGGCTCGAAAACCAGTCACGTCTACTGTTTTTTTTTTTTTACTAAATGGTTTCCCCCTCTCCTTCCACGCAAATGTGGGTAGATCACCTCTAAAATGCTTCCTTCCTCACCTCTACTCCATTAGAGTAATTATCATGTATGTGTATAGCCTGAGCAGGCGATAAGACGTGGTGATAATATATATATATATATATATATATATATATATATGCATATTGTGTATTTGTGATTAAATGGGGCTTGTAGACAGAACACACAGCATAGGTGTAGTTTATTAAGCTGTACAATCCTGGCTGGCGATGCTACAGTCTACCAAATTGTCTATGTCTTCTAGCAATTTAAAGTAAATATTCAAAATCAAATTTCGTTTACAGTTATTGTTTTTTGACCAGTGGTTCCCAAACATTTTATAGGCACGATCCAATTTTTTAAACGACAAAATTTCTCAGATCACCTAGTTTTAAGGGGAAGTGGGACTTATAAAATTTAATTCATTCGTAGTCTTATATTATAAGCCTTATTTTTTACTATCCAAATTCCATTTTATCATAATTTTCTATTTTCAAATAATTAGAAAATCCTGACCTTTTCATGGTTTATCAAAAATTGTCTGTGACCCACAATTTTAGATTGTTGTAGGTATCACCACTTTACAATAAAAGTGTTGTATATATTTTGTTGTCAATACTCGAAGAACACTGCATCAAAATAAAACAACAATTTTTTTTTAAAAAGCGAGAAATAGCAGTTTGTTGTTTAGTATTAAATTGTATCGTTTTATATTTTACGTGATGACAATAAAAATAAACTTGTCTCATTTCACTTAAATTGAAACACAAATTCTAAGAAATAATATGTACAACATTAGTTTTAAATAATTGGGAAATACACTCTTTAAGAAATAATTTTCTTTTAACGGGTCTAAGGTTTTTTACTTTGGAGTATTTTAGTAAGGTAAGGTAATATATATATATATATATATATATATATATATATATAAAGTAATAAATTATTTATTTGATACCTTTTCGCGTCATACTTTGACTGTAAATTATATTTCATCAAAATTTGTAAAAAACAAAACAAAAAAAACTTGCCTTTATACACTGAAATGACAGTAAAATAAGAGTTGCTGAGACCTCAAACATATTAAACTCTACGCTGGAGAGTTTCATTTTAGGAATGCTAATATTGTCAGTCAAATGAAGGACTTGGATAAAACCTAGGTTATAAAAACGTTTATGTCCCCCAAACAACCTTTTTTGTCACTCAATAAAATAACTATATCTCGCAACAAGAATATCTTTTATAGAAGTACCTAGATATATACTTGTGTGTGTATATATATATATATAGTAAGGTGTATATATAAGCAAGAAATTCTTAACGCTCTCTCTCTCTCTCTCTCTCTCTCTCTATATATATATATATATATATATGAATATATACATAGAAAGAGAGTGGATGTATACAGTTTAGAATTTCTCGTCTATATACATTACTTTATTTATTTATATAAATGAGGTAAATGCAAAAAGTTATAAACTAGGATATATATATAAACTAGGACATATATATATAGTATGTTCCCAAAGTTTAGCAGTCCAACCCAAGAAGTGATAGTGTATCAAAAAACGAACTTCTTATGTATTTTGGAGATTTGCTATAGGCCTATAGTATCCCTTGGATACTTCTAGAAGAGAAAAATCTGGTTGCAAAATAGTAGGTATTTCTAAACTTAGTATATTATCCCTATCTTTTTTATAAATACTGTACACACACACACACACACACACACACACACATATATATATATATATATATATAGTATTTATAAAAAAGAATAGGGAAAATATAGCCTATAAAGCTTAGAAATACTTTATATATCATAACTCTATTTTTATAAATACTATATATATATATATAGTATTTTTATAAATACTATATATATATATATATAGTAGGGTTACCTGGTGGTCTAAGGGTAAGGTGTCAGACTTCTGTGTTGGGGGTCCCGGGGTTCAATCCTCGGTCCCAGCACAAAGTTATCTGATTGCCAAACCCTTCTTGCTTCACCTCTGACCAGACGTGTATTAATCACAACTTGTGAATGTGTGGAATGCCAGGGCTTCCACCGTGGTTCGGATTCCACGTTAAACTTTGGATCCTCCATTTCATCTCACAATCACCCTACCATTACACATTAGCGTAAGTGCGTATAACCCGAACGGGTAGTAATACGCGGTGTTAGTAATAATAATATAATATAGTATTTATAAAAAAATATGGATTATATATAACGTTTATAAATACATACTATTATGTGTAAATGAGTTAATTCAAGGCATTTTAAACCATATGACACCACTGGTTCGGGCAATATGTTAATAAAGAGAAGGGTAAGTCTATTCCAAGCTGAGATTATTTATTATATTTTTACCAAGCTCACTGAACGTATACAATCTCATAATGCTCCATGCTCGCACCTACATTCTAAGGTGTAGACTTTCAGAAAAAAGAACAAACTAAATTTCTCATTTCATACCAGATATTCAGTAAACAACCAGATGATAAGGAGAAAATTGAAAAATTAAAAATAGTGAGCAGAGTCACATAAAAAAAGCAGCTTTGATAAAATTAGCTATATCTTAGTGATTTTTTCATTTTGAAAATAAAATAAAAGTAAAATTTAATAGAAAGACTTTCCCTTTTAGGTTAGACATAGTTGTTTGTAGTTTTGACAAATAATTTTTTTTAAATGCTCATTTATGAAAGGTTATAACTTTGATACTAAATATAACCGAAGCTAAGAAGGTTTGTCACTTGAATATAAATAGATATGAAACCAATTGCGAGTTTATGCTAATCAAGGTTCCTTTTAATCTATGGTAGACTCTAAAGCAGATATGTTAGTCTTAGGGCCAGATTCAGTCAGACTTCATACGCCTCAAATGTGGTTCGATACCAAACAAAAGAAGACACCTACTTATACCAGAATGTGTTGAGCGCCACTTGAGGTGCACTAAATATGATTACGAATCAGGCTCTTAGAGATTAATTCATGATTCTTTTAGGACCTTTTGATAATCCAACATACAATGTGACCAGATTCTTCATTATATAAACATCGTAGAAATATTCCATTTGGGAATGCTATGCGCTGCAATATTTGATATCAAATTTATAAACTTTCACATAAGAGCATTAAAAAACAAATGTATTGGTCAGAACTACAAACAATTATGTCTAACCTAAAAGGGAAAGTCTTTCTATTAAATTTTATTTTTATTTTATTTTCAAAATGAAAGTTATAGCTATTTTTATTAAATCTAATTTTTTATGTGACATGCTCGCTATTTTAATTTTTCAATTTGCTCCTTATCATCTGGTTGTTTACTGAATATCCGGTACGAAATGAGAAATTTAGTTTGTTCTTTTTTCTGAAAATCTACACCTTAGCATTTACGTGCGAGCATGAAGAATTATGAGATTTTATACGTTCGATGAGCTTGGTAAAACGATAATAAATAATCTCAATTTGAAATTGACTTACCCTTCTCTTTATTAACATATGGGGTGTCAGTAATGTTAGTAATGCCAACATTATTTTCACACAATATGAAAAAAAACATTGTCTGTTTTATATTCTTCTACCCATTATTTATATTTTGGGTCTGAAAACCACTATTTTGAAATTACACTTTCTCTAGACGGCAGTCATATTTGAGATGATATTAAGTCACACATTTATAACATATTATTTGTAGCAAAACACACAAAAAGGTGAACATATTAATTTTTGTGGCATTATTTATAGAGCGAAAGGTCGCCACTGTAGCGAAACCCATAAATCAAAACACAAACAGGTGTAAACATTAAAAGTTTTGTAGCACTATTTATAAAGCGAAAGGTCGCCACTGTAACGAAACACATTAATTAGACAGCAAAAAACTGTAAACCTTACATGTGACTAAAAACATGATAAAAAAAAATACAAAAAGTGTCTTATTAGAGATAAAGGCCTAATGAGAACTTTCCGGCATATGTTGGGTGAACTTCATTTAAACAGTTTGAAAGCTAACCCGATACATAGAGGAAAGGGGCCACCCTTTCGCCCAACCAACCTCACATTGTGCGAGTAGCAAGATAGAAATATTGTGAGAATAGTCCAGGTCAATAATATATATAATAATATAATAATTCCAGGACAAGTTAACATATTTTCGGAACTTCAGGACATTTCCAGTTATGGAAACAGTTTCTCAAAATTCCAGGTTTTCCAGGACGCATATGAACCCTGAAATCAATATTAACAAAACAAATGCTCTTAGGTTTGGCTTAAGAAATTGTTTTTAAACATCAACAAACAATAACCAGGTAAGTGTTACATTTAACGCCATTGAATATTTTCACAAATTATGTATCATGCGAACATACGTACTGTAACTTTCTACTAAAATTTAGTAAAAACCATCATTTAGACTTGAATGAAGAGATTTATATTCATTTAAAGTAGTTGTGGCAGCCCAAATCTAACCAATACACCCCTGACGGCCACCAAAGATGGTAGGCATACTAAATTAATTATATCGTTATCATATTACCATTATTTCATTTTTTTGGACACAGAATAATTTTATTTTAATAAACCACACATTATACTAAAATAAAACTACCCGTAAATATGACTTCAAATGTTAAATAATTCATCCCAGCTCTAAAAAACCAGCACCTTCTTCGGAAGCTGAATGGTCACCACACTAGCAGAAGAATGGACTGCTCATGACGAGATCAAGGTTCGAATCTTAGTCGAGGGGGAACTGCACTCCCCCCTCCCCCCATAAATGGTTTTATACTTTCCCTCCACGCAAATGGTGGCAAGCTTATTCTGAATTCAAACTTCCTCAACCCTAACACACTAGCGTAATTAGTACATACGTATACAACCCGAAAATGTATTAAGGTGATTGGCATTACATTTGGATTTACATTTGGGGTGGAAGTGCAGAGCCACGGGAATAAACTTTTCTTCAAGAATTTTTTCTCTCTCGCAATTTTCTTTCAGGAAACGGTTTGTTCAAGAATAGAAGCATGTTGATTAAGTTATACTTTTTATATACACACCTCCTCTGTAATTTTAACAGTGATCATATATAGATAATATTGACATTTTTCAATAGAAAACTGCCAGCTGTATAACAAAAATAAATAACATGTAACAATTAATAAACATCGATCTTAGAAGAGGTGTTGAAAATATTACTATAAAAATTTCCCTCGTTCTTAAAAAAAAACTGATATTTCCAAACGTATGATTTTTCCTCAAGACCTGTCCGGTAGCTAGTGCTGTCTACGGTTTCCGTGATTCAGCTGTTTTTGTTGGCGCGGAAGGATACTTTGGTCGGTTGTGAAGCCACGCCACGCCACGCCTTTCACCCTCTTGCTCACCATCCTACAAAATGGGTTTTAGACTTGAACTCGACGGGCCAAGCGCCTTAATACGTGGGGCTAAAAAAAATCAATATGAATTTAAGGTATTTCTCTATCCATTATATGATGGTTTGCGTGCAAGGTGACAGACTCCACTCTCCTCTACAAAGCTTTATCGCCTATTCCAAAAGTACGGGCTTAATTGAAAGACAATATAGTAATTTATACTGGCACGACGCAGCACAACGCAGCATGTAGCTAGCAACATGCAACTTTCAGGGTTGCCCCTATTTTCTTAATGAAAAATTTCTCGTGTTCTCCAGGTCTTCCAAAAACAATTCTCGTTTTACCAGACATCCAGACATTGAGAAGAGAAAAATGGAAGACCAAAGTTTCATTTTCCATAAACGTGTTGGGTTTATTACGCTAACACCTTCATTAGGGAAAAAAGAGTTTATGATTTGGGGTGGGGGGTGTATTCACATTTAGCACTCGCTATTAATCCCAATAAACATATAAAACGACATAATAATGTAAAGCTTATTGGCTAAAATAATTCCACTCATATACTCAATGGTATAACAAAGTTCCACTCGAAAGCGCACAAAAAGGAGAAACCTCATATCAAAAACACACGAGGCTACTATGGGTCAAACGTGCACCTAGACATTCATTTTTAAATTTGAGTTATTTAACGTGCAATTTCTGAGCCGACTTATTATATCATAAGAAGATTTAATAACTAACTTAAAGGGTGACCTGGTGGTCTAGGGGTAATGTTTCTATGCTGGCGTCCGGGGTTCAATCCTCGGTCCCGGCAAAGCTTTATCTGATTACCAAACCCTTCCTTCACCTCTGACAAGACATCTTGTGAATGTGAGGAATGCCAGGTCTCCACCGTGGTTCGGATTCCACGTTAAACTGTAGGTCCTTCATTTTATCTCACAATCACCCTACCATTGCACATTAGCGTAAGTGCGTATAACCCGAACGGGTAGTAAGACGCGGTGCTAATAATAATAATAATAATAATAATAATAATAATAATAATAATAATAATAATAATAATAATAATAATAATAATAATAATAATAACTAACTTAAATCTAGAACAGACACAACACCCAGCCCCCAATCGTTAATCCATTACTGTGAAAGGTTAAAGTAAAACTATAGAGTTAGGTTGGTTTATATTGTTTAGGATGCAAATCCAATACAACTCAAATTTAAATAGAGATGTGTCGTCAGTGAACGAACCGACATGCGGTGTTGCCAAATGAAGCTCAATGACTAAAAACAATGGTGCGCTTCTGATATACTCCAAACAGCTACACAAATTCACCTGTGCGCTTTCAGTATGTAGCCCGTTCCACCAAATTATTTCATTGTTTGGTAATCTTTGGCCTCCAAACTAGCTTAGGAGTCAATCCACATAAACCTATTCATTAGTTGTTAATAAATTAAGAGTTTAAAACCCTGTTTTTCTATTAAAAAAAGCTTTTATATTTGACAATAATAATTGTTTTGCACGTTTCCGTGATAGGAGCGTTGAAGTTTGTAACGCAATACTTTTTATCTGATTTTTATCACCGCGTATCGCTTCCCGTTTGGGCTATATTTACACTGAACACAATAAAACTACAACTTAGTCACAGTAGGAGAAACTTTATTATTCTAAAACAGACTAAAAACTAAGTTACAACAGGGACAGCTTAATAAATTATAATTCACCGACAAAAAATAAATTGTTATGTTTACGAATATAATTGATTTTAAGATATAAGTTTGTATGTTATAAAGTGCAAACTTACCCAAACCAACAAGCCCTAACCTAGAATGTCTTAGTAATAATAATCAAGGAGTCGAGCCGACATTTATATCGGTTCTGGTTCCTGTTCTCTAAACAAACATTTTAAAGGTTCCGGTTAGAGCACAATAAAGGTTCCGGTTCTTTTCAGTTCCTGGTAGTGTTCCAGTTCTGGTTCGGTTCTTTAATTATTTTTTTTAGCATTTTTAAAAATCAATGTACTAATTTAGATAATGGTTTTTTTAATGAATGAGGAAGGTTATATTTTTATACTTAGAGGAAGTGTATCCGCATTTGCGTGGAAGGAGAGAGAAGAACAACTTTGGAAATAATACTCTGGATAAAAAAGTATTGCTAGATTTAAAAAAAATATTATAACGTACCTTAATAACAATATCGTGACTTTTTAATTTGCATCTTGATTTGTCACCATCAATCAATTTCATAATCAAAAAACTTCCAAAATGTGTTTTCTTTAACGTACCCCATCAATAATATTATTTAAACAACTTACTAACGAACAAAAATAATCACCTCCGGACTTTACACAAGGAACATATTCACTAAGCTACTTTATAATTTAAACATGGCTGAAAGAATTTAAAGTTTGCATTTTGCCACCCTAAATCTTCCTTTTCCCTTTAATATAAATATGAGCTGTTCAACCAACCAGCAGATTATCAGTTTTAATTCCAGGAAGTACTAAGTGCAATAGGCTTAGATTACTTGTCCAAAAGAAATGATTTCTTAATGTCTGTATATCAACTTCTAAATAATAGAGAAAACCGCTAACAATGTGAGTCACGACATTCCTCTGGAATCTAACATTAGTGTGTATTGCTAAGGGCTCATTAACTCTTTTATAATCACCTTAGAAAAGAGGTTTCAAACAAAGTAGTAAACGAAAATATATCAATCCCTTTAAGAACTTACTAAGAAAGGGGGAAAAACAACATTTCAAAATTAAAAGTGCAGCCTGTTAAAATTATATACAATGCTGTAAAACTAGGACCCTTCAAGAACCTTTTCTAACCTAAAATTATGTAACGGCTCCAATTCCAGTCCCGGTTATTTAGAAGTGTTTTAGGGTTCCAGGTCTTGTTCCGGTTCGACTCCCTGATAATAATTATTGTTATGGGTAGAATAGATATAGTTTTAAATTTAAAATTAAATTTCAATCAAAGTTATTAAAACGTTGCTTCATTAAATCCGTTTTGTTAATTTTCTACAAATAGTAATATAAATAGTTATATTCAATATTTGTTTTGATAAACTTTTTCTCTTTATTGAAAAAGTTATTAGTAAATTGTCATGACATATATATAGGTGAGTCATTAAAATTTAAAATTAAACTAATTGAAAGTTAAAATTTTGACTGTGAAAAGTCAAAAAATCTACATACTGCATTTCGGTTGATCATTAAAAACTAGATGTCCGACAAAAGAAAGGTATCTTGTGTACGGGGCCGTAGAATGGATCTTTACGAACAAAATGATGTAATTATTCAATAGGGAGGATCACAACAAAAATGGTTTTGTAATTTGTATTTTCCAGCTCCCCCGTTTGTTCTCCTATTTCAGGACAACTCCACTTAGTATAGTTGTAAGCCCAATTGATTGCAGGCGTTTATAAATTTGTGCTCGACTATCTTCTATGTATTTACAAGTTTTTGTTTTTTGTGAACATTTCCGTTCGTTTTTACTGTGTTTTTTTTATTTGCAGACATAAAATATAATCCCTTGTGTTTTCCCGGCTCTTCAGATGGGTGGCAACCTTGAACGTCGGTAGAACATTAGCGGTAAGGAACAAGCGTATCGATCAGACAGCGAGAGCTGAAGTGAAGTGTCAGGCTGGTGAAATTGGTTTTGTTTCGTTTGTAAATATATATATATATATATATATATATATATATATAGCAAACATATCGCTAACAAAATGTGAAAATAATATATGAGGCACCCCAAGAGCCGTGATTGATGTCTCTAGATCATTTTCTGCCGCTGTAGTCTTCTCACTCTCAATGTTTCGAGTAGTGTTAGATTAAACCACAGGTTCTTAAACTGTAGGTCTCGACACCCCTGTGGGTCATGAAAAATATACTGGTGGTCGCAGAAAACATTTTGAACGCGAGTAAATTAAATATTTGTAAGAGAACTATTGAAATTATAATATAATAAAATCTTTCACTATAATAGATTTGTTTAGTTTACTGTAGAAACGTTAATATAGTTTACTAAAATAATAATAGTATCCAGTCATTATCCACATAGTACATAGTGTTTATATATATACATACACACATATATATATATATACACATTAAATAATAAAACTAATTAATAATATTAAATATAACTGCATGTATACATTTTTTTTCTACAAAAGTATGTTCATTATTTCGATCCGAAACTGTTCAAAAACAGAAAAAAGCGTATAAAAACCACAACTTAATTTAATAGCTACTATCCGTGGCGGCTAATAATTTTGTCTTATTAAAGAGGGGTTCAAGAATTAAAAAACGTTTAAGAACCCATGATTTAAAATACACCTTTCAATTGTTCTCATTACCGGTGAATATCTTAGTCAATGCCATTACTCAGGTGAACACTGATAGGCCAGGTATCGACATAAACGTATTTCCCATGTGAGGTGTTTTGTGCAGAGCCCACGCTTCATTAGTCAAATGGATACCGAGGTGAGAACAACTTATCACATACATCGGAGAGCACCGAAAACGCACAAGAGGGAGATACCTTGTATCAAAATCGCACCCAGACCTTATATCAAAAGTGCGCCTAGACCTTATATCAAAAGTGCGCCTAGACCTTATATCAAAAGCACACCTAGAACGTGTATCAAAAGCGTACCCAGACCTTTTATCAAAAGCGCACCTAGACCTTGTATCAAACGCACACCTAGAACGTGTATCAAAAGCGCACCTAGACCTTGTATCAAACGCACACCTAGAACGTGTATCAAAAGCGCACCCATACTTTGGATCAAAAGCGCACCTAGACCTTGTATCAAAATTGCACCCAGACCTTGTACCAAAAGCGCACCTAGACCTTGTATCAAAAGTACACCTATAACGTGTATCAAAAGCGCACCTAGACCTTGTATCAAAAGCGTACCCAGACCTTGTATCAAAAGCGCACCTAGACCTTGTATCAAAAGCGAACAGCGAAAAAACATGCATAGTTCCCGGTTTTCCCGATAAGTAGCCATCCTGTGATCATCAACACACGAATCAACAACCCACATCTAGAACAGACACAACACCCAGCACCTAAGCCATTAACTCATCATTGTGAAACGGTAAACACACATTCCAGCAATTATAAATTTTTCGTCCATGGCGGTAATCGAACCCGGGACCCTTAGCTCAGTGTATAGATGCGATACCAACTGAGCTAAGGGTGGAACACAGGTATAGTTTTAACCAGATCCAACAATCCACGCCACTGCTCGCAACCCTTGGGGATACCGACAAAATGCACTTGTGTTAACGACGTCGTCTGCTTGATGAATTCGAAGTTATTTTGAGAAGTGGTTGCATCTTAGCTTGACAAACTTAGGCACTCAAATTACCATCACACATGGGACGAGTTTCATAGCTAAAATTAGTACGCCCCAAGTGCGGCTCAGCACCAAGATGACACTTGCCTAAACGCGAAAAAAAACCTGGCCCATTCCATTCTGGTCTAGAAGTGTCGTCTTACATTTAGTATAGTACCGAACTTGAGTCGTGACTATGAAACTGACCCTTAAGACACAGGAAGAGTGAGAATAAAATGAGCAGTTCACCCTGCGAGGCCTCTCGTCTATGTGCCTATAACACTTTCCCTCTTTCACTGATGAGTATAAACACTCACTCTACTATTTTATCCTGGACAACATCGACTCGCATTTCAAAATTACCTATTTCTTGTTTCCTATTCTAGATAAACACGGAAATTCTTATTTCAACATAATGACAGGAATATTTCTACAGGCTATTTTCAAGAATAAACTAAATCGCCAAAGTTGTAGACGTTTAAAAAAAACCTTCGAGGTCAAAAAAATAATTATGTGACAATAAGACTATTTTTAGAACCAGGCTACTTAAGAATTTACGGATTTTGTTTCAATGTTTTATCTTTAAAACCCACCGAATAAAACGTAGCCTACATACAGTAACATGGGAAATACTATTATTTAGCACCGCGTCTTACTATCCGTTCTGGTTATACGCTTTAAGTACTAAATACGATAATGGATTATGAATTAAGAAGGTTGAATTAGAGGAAGTGAACCCGCATTTGCGTGGAGGGAGAGTGGAAAACCATTGAGGAAAAACCACCCCCAGTTCACCCGACCGAGATTCGAACCTCGATCTCCCCGTCCTCAGCAGTCGAGCTCAACACGACTAGCGCGTTAGCTAACTACGCCACCGAGGCGGGTCACATGGGCAATAATATCTCGACTCGTCGTGACGTCATAGGTAGGTAAGGTTCTTAAGAAAACCTGTACATAGTCAAGCTAAAGTCAGAGCTAGCTATCTTTCCGTCCGATTATTCGAGTTATCCATCCCTCACCCCTCACCCGCCGTGTAAGAGTCTGTTTGTCCCATTTGACAGTTCTCCACAGTCAACACAACACAGTCAACTTGTTAGTTGGTGTTTGAACAAGAGCAAAGGTAAATAGCTGGAAAGGTGGGTCGCGGACCACGGAGAACCAATTGAGTTGATTGCAGACAAGCGACAGTCGATCGCAGCGGGGAAGAAAACAAAGAAAAAAACACATTTCGCAGACTTGGTTGGACAAAGTAAAAAAGTCCTATTCTGGGATATCGGATTTTTTTTCCATTAATGTCACGAGGGTAAACATACTAAATGTTGTAAATTGGTTATTTCTTTCTGTCTAATATTGTTCATAATATAACTTGAGGTTTAAGAGTACAGATTAAAACCCACTTCAGTGGTAGAGTGATGTAAGGGCATCAATCTCGCAAAGATTGGACTGCAGATGATGGGGAGATCAAGGTTCGAGTACAGGTCGGGTATAATGAGAAGGGTTTTCTTAATAAACAAATAGTTGTCTACTATCCCTTTATACAAATTCGTATACACTTCCTCTAAATTCAAACTTAGTAATACATAGCACATTAAAGTAATTAATATATATACGTACAGCCCCAAAGGGTAGCTAGACACTGTGCTAAAATAAACATTAAAATATTTAAAAAAACAATATAATTAATTTAGAAATTTAGATGAAACAAATAATTTTTACTCAGGTTTACTCATAAATCACCAAATCTTGCAATAATGAATAAAATAATATCGAGATGATATAATTAATCTGTAAAATGCGACGGAAAATTAACAATATGGGGTTGAGATTTATTCTCTCTTCTTGAAACAGGTTATTCATATTATTTAAATACATGTAGTATTCATAAACGTGTCATAAAACCCCATCTTATGAATATGAATGCATACATCTAGTAGAGTATTGTTTGAGTAAAGGAAAAAAATGGTAGAACATATAAAAAGAATTCCGTCCTAAATCGAAAAGATTTGATTACATTATTAGTGTTATTTTATAGGCATTAGTAATACATATAAGAAAGTGACCACTGAAGGTGACGTGACTTGACGTATGAATATGTGAAAGATCTAGAAACTTTTCTTGCTGTCAGAAAAGGTTCTTACAATGAAAATTCGACTGTAGTTAAAGGTACTTTACTAAAACATCAAATGCATGAAGTAGTTTATTAAATCAAACACATCGCTTACATCTTAGGTGTAAATTCAGACTGTATATTCAAAATGGTTTCGGTGAATGTGGGGAATGCCAGGCCTCCACCGTGGTTCGGATTCCACGTTAAACTGTAGGTCCTTCATTTCATCTCACAATCACCCTACCATTACACATTAGCGTAAGTGCGTATAACCCGAACGGGTAGTAAGAGGCGGTGCTAATAATAATAATAATAATAATAAAATGGTTTCGAATAGTTTATTTTGATTCCAAAATAGTAGTAACACAACCATAAATCTTTCTTTCTTGAAAAGAGTATAGCGAAAAAACTAGAATAATTTTTACTACATTGATCCATTCTAAATATCAATAGCCAAATAAATCAATATATTATACTTGTAGTTAACTTACAGCATTGAAAAATATAGCACGTTATTATTTTTTTTTCAAGCAATTTGTCTGTTTAGGCCTTTATATACATGCGTCACGTGTCGTACGACAGGCGACGACATTATGACGCAGGTTCTCTAAATACACAGGATACAATAAGTGATTTTATACTTTGTTGTGTGTAATTTAAGTATTGCCATCTATAAAGTGCGTCGTCGCAACCTAAAGATCGCAGCGACAAAAATGACGCATGACGATCTAAGATGCATTATATTCCATGGAGCATTTTATATTTGCGACAACTTTTGTGCGGCAGTGTTGGCTAGACTGCAGAGAAACCTACCAACCAACCCCAAAAACACTTGTGTTTCAGCCTCAGTGTATAACTATACTTTTTATTATCATTCCGAAAGTTTTTTTATACATAGCCTACATTATTAGATGTACAAACATTCTCCTTCACAGTTTTTACTTTCTCTCGACACCTCGGAGAGAAATTATTGTGATCGTAAAAAAAAATATATTAAAAAAAATCGAATTCTAAAGTTTGATAAATGTCGATGTTCCATTCCCCTCTGAAACCAAAAGAGTGATTTTCGCAGTGCCGGTCTGTCTGCACCTCTAGCTAGAGCCGAAACTATTTTACCGATTGGGCTAAAGATTGGTACAGTAGCCCCGTGGCTTCTTTGGTGCTGACTGACAGCTCGCAGCTGACTTCTGACAGTCAACATTTAGGTATGTACCTAAATTTTGACTGTCAGAAGTGACAGCTGTTAAACACATGTTTTTTTACAGATTATATGGTTCGGCGTAGGTATACATAATTCGGTCTGGTAACTTTTTCAAAGCCGTCATCTGTCAGTCCGCATCAAAGAAGCCATGGGGCTACTGTATATAGGGTTTTCATAAGGTTCCTCCGAGAGGGGGGTTTAGTAAATACATATTTTAAGAAAAAGCGGAAGAAAGTCAGTGCGGTGCACCGTACCATTTATTTTACAAAGTTTTTTCACTAATAAAAAAAAGAAGACACCGATTCATCACGAGTGTTAGAAAAGCAGAGATTGAATGTCAATCCTTGACCTTTGTTTTGTATCCCGTCCCATCTATTCTATGAAGCACGTGTGTCAAAACACACGCTCAGGACGCACGGCAAAGTATCGTCGCCTGTAGCACGATAAGTGACGCATATATAAAATGGGCCAAACGTCGCAGCTTATTGGTGGTTCAAGTTTAATTCAAACAATTAATATGGAAAAACAAAACACCTTCCCTATAAGAGTTTTTTTACCACCACATTGCTGTACCCGTTTGGGATATACGCGTTCAATAACTTAGCTAATGTGCTAGGTAGAATTTGAATAGGAAATGTGCCCACATGCTAAATATATTTTAAAATATTTGAAATTTTTCGAAAATGGTCTTGAAGATTTTGTTCAAGTATATATATTTGGAGATTTTTTTTTATGATAGATAAGAATATTCTTTTATTTTTACAGATTAAAAATAATCTGGGGCTTGTTTATAAATAACTTATTTTTGAACATTTGAAAGTTGTTAAATATACGTGAACAATTTTGTTTCAACTTTTTGTATGAAGAGTGTTTACTATGATTAACAAGATTATGGGTTTGTCTTCCCGAGAAAACTTATTTAAGGGTAGTTTATTGATTTTGAAAAAAAAATATTTTTAAGTTATAACCCATTATTATGAGAAAGTTTGTTCGATTGTGTCGTACAGTTCATTCATAAAATTTGTTTTAAGTTTATACATAAAAAGTAAAACATTATTAAAAAACTTAACTTACAAACATGTCGCTTTCCACGTACATTTTGTTTAACCTGAAAAGTTTTTTCTGTTTCATTTCATTCAAGGAATTTAAAGTGGACATTCTGAACCGATTGGTTATAGCAACATACGACTTATAAACCAACTTAAATCTATAAGAGATATAATATCCAGGCAGCCAGTAAGTCATCACTATGAAAGGCAAAACCTACATTTCTACAATGATATATTTTTAGGCCATGCCGAGAAATGAACCCGGGACCTTAGGATCAATAGACAGACATGCTACCGACTGAAACCCTCGGTACATTATTTTGGTGAAACACACACTAAAATAATTATTCAATTCTTTTTGCAAAATCGTATAATATCATTTTTCATGCCCTCCCTCGAATACTGAGACAATAGTAGCAAATAAAAAATATTTGATAAATGTGTATTTAAAATTAATATATCGGCATTTTAGTAAAAACTAGAAGATTTTTTCCCCCTTTAGCTAAACTATTTTAAAAGTTACAAGTTTTCTGTAGGATGAAGGCAGCAGCGGTCCATGTTTTATGTCAACGAATGTACATATTCTCTACATACCGTCTCTCCGGTGTAATCCCACAACGACGGAACGCTGTACCGATGCGGATAGACGCGGATTGACAGCACATAATTCCTCTCGACACATATCGCATGGCAGGAGGTATGCATGGGGGTATTAACTGCACTGGCAATAGCGACTCACTAACCTTTCGGATTATTAGTGTGGTCTCCAATGTTGATTCGGTTGTTTTTTTATATAAAAAAACCCTAAAATAATGCAAAATTACAGTTATTATTTTATGTGGGGTGCTTTTAACTCTCTGGTGACACCCTCAACAAAAAGGTGGCATTAATTTTTCCAATAATTAGATTATAACCAACTGGCTATGACGTTTTATATACGGGAATGATGAAAGCCTGAGCGATAACAACAAATATATTAGGTCCTGAAAAGATAACATGCTTAAATATTGACTTACAGTTGTACGATATGGCAAGGAAACTTGTGTTTCAAGAGAAGATAAAAGACAGTAGTTTTTATTTCCTCCTGGAGGAATTCACACGTAATTTATATTTGAGCACCAGGAAATATTTGATCAAAAATGGGTAGAAGTTTGTGTAACCTTGTCACAACAAACATGGGATGATTGTAACGCTCACCTATGCTGCCCCTGTTGACTCGCTTGAAATGGACTTCAAAACACGAGACGCTCTCCACAACACGCACTACATTCAACTGCAATGGTGTTCGAGGCTCACCACTGGCAGTGCGAAGAGGTCTCTCCCTCCCCCCTCCGTCAGACAAGAAAGCAAGGGAACATCGCCAAGCGCCCCTAACGAGCAAATTCTGGAACCTTTGATAGAATATCTTGTGCGTGTGGCCTATGCTCCAGCACTCTCTGGTTTGTTCTAGACCTTCTCCCCCCCCCCCTATCCCCC
>CABEEJ010000037.1:297592-307999 GCA_901482245.1 Timema douglasi
GTCGCAAATAATATATAGCTATGGTTATGTTTCTTTTGCATAAACAAATAGGTGGTTAAATGTGGGGCCGCGGACTATCTAAGGGAAACACGGCTGTGTTTTGTAAGGTTTATTATTTGTATACTTAGGGTTGTTAGTCTGTCGGGCCAGTTCCCGTTATGTTTAATATGTTTATATACCTAGGTTTGTTAGTGGGTCTAGATAGCTTATTGTTACGTTTAATATACTCATATAAATATATATGTTTATAGTTGTTAGGGAGATTTGGGATAGTTTATTGTTATGTTTAAGAAATATAAGTTTATGGGTTCTTAATAGTGGGGCCGCAGCCCACCTAGCTCAAATCTCCAAACGGAGTCCAGCTTATTTCTTAAAGGGTGGAGTTAACATTGGTGGTCTCTAAACCTTGGTATTCTTTTTGGTGCTATTGGTACGCCTATCGGCTGCTTTAGTTAACAATGGGGTCTTGGCTCCCTTTGGGCTATACTAGAGCTTGGGTCGAGTCTGGGCTATCATTTGTAGTGTTCAATGTATATAAGGAGACCAATTTATCAGTGATTTTGGGGTCACCCGTTGATGGTGCCATTTATATGGTCTTAAGATAAGACTGTATATATCTTGTTATTGTTGTATCGCCCTTCTGGCTCTGGCATGTGTTTATGTGTTACTTCGCCTGTCTGGTGTATGTTGCCGCTTGTAAACTTTAATGTGCCCCTCCCCCATCGAACTGTATTTTATTTGAACGAATAAAAATTATAACTCTCTTGTTTCCACCTCTGTCCATTATTTGATTGGGATGATGAGGGAGGCTGATTGCATTTGTATGTAATCGCCTACAACAGCTAGCGAAAGTCTCAATGGAAGGCATCTGTACATATGTCTTGAAGCTCATACTGTATCTTTTGTATTATAATTATTTAGCACCGCGTCTTACTACCCATTCGGGTTATACGCTTTAAGTATTAATTACGCTAATGGATTAGAAATTGGGAAGGTTGAATATAGAGGAAGTGAACCCACATTTGCGTGGAGGGAGAGTGGAAACCATTTAGGAAAAACCACCCCCAGTTCACCCGATCGAGATTCGAACCTCAATCTCCCCGTCCTCGGCAGTCGGGCTCAACACGACTAGCGCGTTAGCCAACTACGCCACCGAGGTGGATCTTATACTGTAACCCTGTTGGCACTGAATATGTTTAACTTCAAAGAGGTTCTAGTGAATGAACCATAAGATAAAGATGATCTAAAGGAGTTGTCGTTCTCAATGAAACAATTATTCTTGGAAGACATAATTCTCCAATACATCAAAGAAACCACCTTGAAGCAACCACCTTAGAATCTTTAGAAGAACCCCCTATTTTCGAATTATGAGATAATTGTTTTATATTTAGAAGAAGTTACAAGAAACAATCTGGTTATAAATCTTATATACTGACCAGCCCACATCCCCATAAATTCACCAAGAGTTCTTACTAAAGTTCATTCACTGTAGGAATTGACTTCTGAAAGTCCTTTTTCCCTACCATAAATCTATTTAAATTAGGATATTGGTAGGAAAAAAGACCTTTCAGAGAGTAATTCCTACCGTGAATGGAGTATAGTTGGCCCACCCCGGGTATATTACGCCCCCGCTACCCTTCAGCGCTGGCTCTCCCACCGATTCCTGGATCGCAAATCCCCAGGGTCATCAGAAGATCTAGCGGAGACGGTCTTCCCCTATCCGCCACCTGGGGAGGCAACTTACCAGAGATGGGGGTGATCCGTCTATTATCGCACGAAACCCAATCTAAGGTACAGGAAAGGCAGAGAGAAACATATATAAGGGATGAACATATTAAGGTTTTTATAATGAAAAGAAGAACACAGTTCACATTTTTTAATTGCTGACACTGGACAAAGATATAATAATAGCTGCCTCTTGAATAAAATCGATCGTTGTATCCAAAGCCCCCGACCTAGGTTTCATTCTATCACAACGTATCAGGAGGAAACCAAACAAACACAAACTGAAGAAAAAGGAAATCTGTAAAGAATGATAGGACATTTAGATAGGAAAATGTAAAAAGAATAACATAAAAGGACAAACACAGTAAATAGAAGTTTTAGACAAATTAGAAACTCTGAATATCTTTTACGAAATGTACGACATTAGAAGTAAGTTTAATATGACTTGCCTTAAGCAGTTTGAAACAATTCATCCGTGCAACTAGAACAAGGGATTTTTTCCTACATATAGAATATATTAAATCATGAGTCAAATACTTCTTTGCTCATAGCTACATTAAATACGCTCGGATTCTTTCTTTACATATTTCAACAATGCAAAATATTGCACACCACAAACCTGACCTGTGGCAGGAGCTCTCAAATGGTAGCTTGTGTCAGTAAAGAAGTAGCTGGCTTTACATGAATAGCTTCAGATCATGGGATTGAGCATCATAACAGGAAAATGAAAGTTCTTGATGGAACAGTTGGAACTATACAGAGCCGTGAAGCTTCGGAAAGATTTTTATTTAGTTGCACCTGAACTGTCAACGTTTGTGAGTGCTTTTGAAGATAAATATGGTATTAATAGTGTAATATTGGGTTACAATATACTACCCACCCCCATGTTAACCTTCACCCATAAATTCTCTATTGGATTCATACTACCCACTCCTAGACTAATAATCTTTCTGAAATAGTACTCTTTACTATTGTAGTTCACGGTAGTTTCGATTTATATCAAGAACAATATTAAACCATATCAAACAAGAATAAACTCCCTGAAATCTAAAACTGTTCATGTAATTACCATTTTGTATCTTCTGGCTAGAACAACCTCCAAGTCAGGCCTACACACGTCACGTCCTAGTTTGACGAGTGGACCAAGCGAGCTACGGTGTGCCCGCAGCTGATGTTCTGACCGCCCCGGTCGAAGTTAAACAAAAATGGGCCAGCCAAGATTTCCCTTGAGCAGTGGATGGCGACTATCCCGCCCTCTGGCGGACGAAACGTCCTCTACCACCGAAACATTGTGTGACTGAAGAGGTCTAAATGTTCGATGAAAACAACGGGTGTACGTGATCATCCCTGCGTAACCCAATTCCACGAGCAGGTCGATGGTCTACGTGATTTCATGCTAGCTTCATGATGGCCGAAGTGACGTCACCAACCAAGTGTTCAAATTCCCCACCATCCTACCCTAGCACCGAGTTCCTATACAAAATAGACTATTTGATTTCGACGCTTCAGGAGAAGTTCTGTCCCGCTCTTGGGCAAAATTAGGATAAACTGTTCGGCGTGATATTCTACGGACATAAACTATGGCGTGTTTACATTTGAACTCTAAATTAACGTAATATTTTGTATAAGCCAGAATAGGCGCCATAATTTTTATAACCTAAATGCTAATTGATTTGAAGTATATTTTGATATGAAACATTCATTATTTTCCGTCGTTACTTGGGCGCTACCATCTGTCATGTCACTTAAAGTTTTAGATGTCCACAATTAGTAATTAATTAGATGTCTGACGTATTGATGTAAATTGTATTGAAATTGTGGTTATCAGCTATAGTAATTTCACCTTTTTAGTATTGTTTCTTTTGTTGATTATAATGTGATATATATTAAAGTAACGTGACTTTTGCTGGTTGATAAATTTAATAAAATATAATTTAATAGATTTTTATTTTTCCAAATATTTTGTTAGAAATGGCTCGTTTCATAACTATGCAAAGCTTCGACTACTATACGACTAATGGTTAACAAGTAGGGTTCTTGTTTACGTCTCTTTTTTGTGTCGACATCTAATGGTCCCGCGAGAGTTTGACTTAAAGTCTGTAAGCCAAACTCATGTGTTGTTTGAAATATCCGATTGATATTAACATTTAAATTTAACCTTTTAAAGTCTGCATTCACTGGAGTGAATCCGACATCTGTAGTAACAATTTAAAGCTACCCATTAGGCTCTTACTTTAGTCATCACATAAGTATCTGATTCGATAGATAATGATTAACAATTTGTACTAAATTCAACATTAGGGGATGTTTTGTCTCTTCAAGGCTGACCCAGTTGACTGTAGGATATGTTACTGGTTTAGTAACATACTCATAAACTTACTGCGCATATAATAAATAAGTTATTATTGATAGATTTCCAACATGCCTCCATTTGACCTTTGAGGCAATTTAATTATTGTTATTGTTATTACCTTTGAATAAACCATTCATATTGTTATTTAAATCTTTACAATGTTTTGACCTTTAGCATGTCCCTAAGATTCCTCTCACACACCTTTTAGTCTATCCTAGGTCGTAAAAAGAGGTATTAGTGTGGGCTGTAACAATAGTAATGACTTCAGAAATACATAGCATGGGCTAACTGGTAGCAAGATAAACAGAATCATGCAAACTTCAAAACTTCTAAAAATTAATTTCATGAAAATCCTTTCACATTCGAAAACATCAATTTGTATAACTTGTTGATAAAAGCTGCTGTGAGTGAAAAATACATGATTGAAATTATGAAAGAGACAAATCTGGCAGTGGCGGCTCGTAGCTAAAATTAGTGGGAGTGCTGCTCCAGAAATTTTTTAGCCTTTGTTTAAAAATTGTATAAAAGGAAAAAAATACATGTATAAAAATAAAATTTATTCGGGAAATTGATAAAATCTTAACCAAAAAAACTATTTTTTTACTTACTTTAACTTAAATTGTTACAGTTCAAGCTTGATCTATTCATTTAAAAATAAAATCCATTCTTCTTGTTTTAATTTGCGCAAAAAGTTCAATAATTTTCTCCTCGATCTCTGGATGACAACTGAGGAAATTTTTCTCCATTGAAAGTAATACAAAAGCATTTAGTCTTTCTGTTAAATAAAAGAACCGAAAAGAAATAAGAATCTAATAGAATAGCTAGATACAGAATAATAATCTAATTCTACACTCTTCTACACTTTATCACATTCAAGAATATGGTATACGGATTTTAAGCACAACACACGCCGAGTAAAAAAAAACTTACTTTCCCTATCACGCCAGAGCCGGCACTGCGGGAGCAACAGTGCTCTCTTTACCAGGTAGTTCCGCCTTCCTATCCACCCCCTTCCTAAGTGCGCATGCACACAACAGTCATACACCAGGTCGCTGGCAAAGTGAAGCGCACAGTTCCATACAAATATTTTTGTATATTTTTCATAAATTGGAGGATGGCTACTGAAGTACTGACATTAAGCTTAAGGAATATATATTGTACTACAAAAATAAGGAAATATTTTTTTTTTAAAAAAAGGACTCATTATATTAAATGTTATCGATAATATCAAGTGGAAATAGGGGGTGCTGCAATTCCGCAGTGCTTATACACGAGCCACCATTGAAAACTGGTCAAGCTATGCTTGAAAATTTTGTCCAGGATAGAATGCTCTAAGTTAAGAAGAGTATCTGGGATCTTCTGAAAAAAAGGAGATAATGATACATTCAAGCATACAAATTTGAAAGCAAAATTTTTTCTTAGAAAGATATTCAACATTAAAGAAGAAATATAACTTTTGTAGAGGTTTGTTATAATAAAAAGAAGACAAGAGCTTAATTTACAAAAAAATTGTAGTGAGAAATATGAGTTTGGGATTATTCCACAATCTTTGTTTGCTGCAGATGGGACACTATTATTGACACATGATAAAGCACACCTTATTAGTATATTAATAATTATATTTATACCATTTTGTCTCTTTTTGTTTTTGATTTTGCTATTCTAGCTACTACACAAGTCTATATAACTTCTTTTACCAATTTTCCTAAAATATTTATATCAAGTCATGGTCTTCATAGAAATTAGATCAGAGATATTTGTTTATTTTTGAGATAGCTACGAATCTCTAATGTCTCCAATAACGTAGTATTTAAGGGAATCAAGCATAAGTTTATAAGCCGTGTGCTGATAAAATCAGTCGATACAGAAAGTTTATGTTAAATAATAATAGCAAAAAACATTTTTTTGAACACAAATATCAAGAAATTCAGATAGAACCTAAAATACACATAATAAAATATTCTTACGCAAAAGTTTAATTTCACATTGATAGCGCGATCACATAACGAACATTTTTTTTAAACGTCAGTTATCTGTCATTCTGACCGATGCAAGTACGTGCGGTGCCTGTTATATAACAGCAGAGCGTGAAATTAAGAGGGGGCGGAAAGGGTGTCACATGTAGGCTTAGAGTGACGCGAATGTTTGCGCTGCAAGGCCAAATCTGCGGACGTGCGGGGAGGTCCTAACGATCAGTTTAACCGTTGATTACAAGCATCAATCAAGCGTTCTCATCGCCCAAAGTCAGACAAGACCCACCTACTCCACCCCCTTCCTCCCACACTATATAAAAAAAATGAATAATTAAGAGGGGCAACGAACTGTAATAAAACTGAAGAGACTATTCGTATAAACCGTTAAAAAAAAAACCAGACCAGATCTAATAGCACGTGCCAGACGTATCACAGGAGTTATAGTAGGATCATGGTAGGAAGAAACATTTAGAAAATACAAACTTTTTATTTGCTTTTAAAATAACATTTTACTATTTTATTAGTTTTATTTTATAGGTTTATGATGATATATATAAAAAATGACATAACCAACCCATTTCAGTGGTCTAAAAATATAAAGCGTCACTCTCGCTATAGACTGTACTGTCGATGACGGAGATATCGGGGTTAAACTCTCGGTCGAGCGTACTGAGAGTGATTTCTCATAAATTATATTCCACTCTCCCTCAACGCAAATGCGGGTAAATTTCATTTAAACTCAACGTTATTCATTTCTAACACTTTAACGTAATTAGTACATTTGGATACAACCAGAACGGTTGGTAAGACGTGGTACTAAAAAATCATAGTTGCAGATCACTTTACTTGATGCATGAATATGTGAAAGTAGATCTGGTCGCTTTTCTAACTGTCAAAGTTCTTCCTAAGAAAATTGAACTTAATTTAGACATTGATATTGTGGACTTTAGTTTAAATTACATGGGCTAAAATTTTAAGGCGTTATTAGCGTGTAAATATGGTTTTTCGTTGTTCGCAGATTATTATTCCGTACTGGATCTACGCATTTAATTAAAGTAGTGGAGCAGGTATGAGGAAGGTATAGCTCATAGCAAATATACAAGCATTTGCATGTACGGAGAGTGGAAAATTATTTGCGGAAAACTTCCTTCATTAAATATCTACTGGGATTTGGGCCCTTACATCCCTGTAACCGGCGAAGCAGACTAGACGGACTTAATTTACGTCAGTGGTTTCAAAGTTGTGTGTTGAAATAGACTCACAGGTTAAACCGACTCTAAGATATCTCTCTCTATACATGATTGTTTAATGTGTGCGTTTGTGTATGTGTCTTTCCACACCTTACAGATGTCCCTAGATGACCTAGAAAGTTGAAACTTTGCAGACTTACTAATAAAGACCACGGGACAAAACCTAACATTATAGGATTACCGATAAAAAAAAAATCGACTTTTTTGTCTGATTGAATTTTTTTTCAAGCCTTTCATGAATTAAAAGAACGGAATGAGAAGGTTTGAATTTTCAGCTTATAGTAAAAAGATAATTTGCACCATAATTATTATTCAAGTTTATTTAGTTCCCACGTTGACGACGAGAATATGGATATGTGATCTATAAAAGGCCTAAGTTCTTATCCTGTAGCTGCCTTGCTAATGTTGTCCAAGCACTTCCGAGAAACTTATTATTATTATTATTATTATTAGCACCGCGTCTTACTACCCGTTCGGGTTATACGCACTTACGCTATTGTGTAATGGTAGGGTGATTGTGAGATGAAATGGAGGACCTACAGTTTAACGTGGAATCCGAACCACGGTGGAGGCCTGGCATTCCCCACATTCACAAGATGTCTTGTCAGAGGTGAAGGAAGGGATTGGTAATCAGATAACTCTATGCCGGGACCGAGGATTGAACCCCGGCCGCCAGAATAGAAGTCCGACACCTTACCCCTAGACCGCCAGGTAACCTATATTATTATTTTTATTATTTAGCACCGCGTCTTACTACCCGTTCGGGTTATACGCTTTAAGTACTAATTACGCTAATTAATTGGGAATTGGGAAGGTTGAATTAGAGGGAGTGAACCCACATTTGCATGGAGGGAGAGTGGAAAACCATTTAGGAAATAATTCACCCGACCGAGATTCGAACCTCGATCTCCTCGTCTTCGGCGGTCGAGCTCAACACGACTAGCGCGTTAGCCAACTACGCCACCGAGGTGGGTAAATTGTTTTATAGAGTATTTCTTTGGGATTAAATAATCTAGGTATATAAAAAAAAAGTCCACCCGGTGTCTGTCTGTCATTCCAGGGCTCATTAACCTTCTTTCTGATACCCTTGATACCTTAAATTTGGCATGGACGCTATGGAACATGCCATTATGAGAAAAAGCAGAAGTTTAAAAATAAAATAAAGTTGGCGGATGGAAGATGGCGGACGAAACATACAAATTATTCCTAGAGAGCTGAAATTGTGTATGGACGCTATGGAGCATGCCATCCTTATGGGAAAATGGCAACACTTGAAAAATTAGAGGAGGATCCAAGATGGCGGATGCAACACACATTTAAAAAAAAATATATCCCGATAACCTGAAATAGACATAGACACAGATAACGCTAACTCCTGTTGTTAAAAATCCAGAAATATATATATATATATATATATATAAAACATCAGGGAAGAGTCTTCGCGCGATATCCAATTGCACTTGTCGGGGACAGACCTTTAGAATGTTCCACAAATTTTTAAGTTCAGGGTACACTCAACGAGCTTAAATTTTTTTATCAGCACACGGTTTTATTTTGGGTACGCGCTGTGGCAGCAGAAAATGGATTAAGCACCGAGTCCAGCGGTTGTACGGTAAATGAGAATTAGGAGAATTAGCTAGACTAATTTATTCCGGAAGTAATTTCAATTGTTCCGAGATAAAAGGATGAAATTATTTTTCTGTGCCCGCTTCCTTAAAATTTGGAAACCTTTCATTTAAAAACATTAATAATTTGTGTAAAACATAAATGTAGCTTGACGCGAAGCTTTCGATTTTGTCAAATGTATTTACAATACTACTAAGTACGAGTTGGTAATGAATTCGGCTGCCACTCGTACCAACTTCATTCGTGTTCTTATGTGGCGGAGAATCAGGAACACTTTTTATTTATTTCTCATTACCGCGCTGTGATGGTTTGTTCAGTCAACTCCTTAGTGATCAGGCTTGCATTGAAAGATGATGAAATAGTTAAATCCTCGTTCGACAAAAATTTGAACCCCAACCCTCAAAACTGGCTAGTGGGTTTGGGGTAAGATCCCTGACCCATTAAGGAGGGGATGGGCTATGTCCCTCCACACCTCCAAAAAACATTCCCACCAACAATATGGTTTAACAAGGCACAAGCGGAAGTGAGAAGGAGGAAAGGGGAGCGGGGCAAACACTTTTTTTTCCAATCAAGATGTAAAAAAAATAGGTCAAACGCTGGGGAGGAAATAGCACATAGGGGCATTACGATACTGTAATTCTCCAAAGTGGAGACGTGCCACCCCACTAACTAACGTTGCGGCACACTGTTTGCGGAACACCGCTCTAGTACACAAACAATCACTAAAAATCAGTTTTTATTTTTCTGTATCCGGCCAGACTATTAACATATTTACACTGTTGGGCGTGGAAGAAGAATGAAAAACTATTTCAGATACCCTCAGAACACTTGTTCAGTATTCAAATCCCCGACCTCATCATCGCTGCCAAACCTGAGAAGACAAGGTTTACGCCTTAGTCCGCGTGCTCACCGACACCCAGAGAAAGATTTGAACCCTGGTCACCCAGTTTTACGCACCGGCAGGTCTAGTGATTGAGCTTTTATTGATTTTTAGGAATTTCGAATTATTTGGATACAATAGGATTCGAGTGTCACATATAAATACACACACACACACACACACACATACATATATATACATATATGCATATATATGGGGCAGGGGAGCGGGGAGAGGAGGAAGGAACAGAGTATGTATAGTTATATATTATAATCTTATTGTTTGTACCAATAACAATATTTTATTTGAAATGTTGACAGAGCTAGTTTTACAATAGGAGGTTATAGAGAGTAAATCTTGTAGGTATTTATTAAAATAATAATAATAATAAAAATAATTAAGTATTGGCTATTGGAATATTAAATATTGTTATTCGTAAAACTTCAGAGTAAAACAATTACCGTACCCTATAGGAGCTTTTATACTTATATGTGGACCCCATTATAGGGGGGTTTCAATCAATATCCAGAAGAGTTCCGGACCCCCCCACCTTTATACGTCCCAAGAAAATATATTAACATATTATCAACGATGACAGCA
>CABEEJ010000037.1:308006-332260 GCA_901482245.1 Timema douglasi
AGCAAAAAAAAAAAAAAAAGTGTTAGTATTTTCCAAAAAGGTGTTCCAAATGTATTTACTAAGAAAACCAAGGTATCATTTTTTTCTGATATTTAGTCTCAAGTTGTCAAAAACCGAGTTTTAAGGGTCGTTAAGGGCCTTTTTGCAACCATAGCGAGGATGACTAATTACTGCCGGCATTATTGTCTCTACTCCAGGGCTTCCGATGTTCACTTAGTTAGGGGAAGCCACGGTGATGAATCTATAGACATTAGTCTACGGGGCCGACGTGTCAACTATGTACTCTAGAAATGTACCCATTGAATAAGCGGTTGAAACGTTGGTCTTAGAACGTCACTACGTGCGTCTGTGTCTACTCCAGCGCCATTACCTAATGTTAATTGCCGTAGGAGTGAATAAGTCGAGTAAGTTGATTGGATTATATAGGGTAATTTGTCGTCCATTAGAGCTACGTTCAGAGTTGATGTTTCACCTGCATAACATCAATTATATTCGTGTGGATTCAGAGAGTTATGAAAACTACCTGGGAAAGTTTGGAGGTGATTTAGTATTGGACTTATTTTTGGAAATAGAGCGTGCGTGTGATAATTAACTAAGAGACGATCAACAATATTTTTGTGTTAGGAACGCCGTTCCTCAAAAGAAGTGTATTTTTAAGTTGATAATTAAGGTGGGAGTTTAGAGAATTCGAGTTAAGGGCAGTTTTCATAGGAAAAAAATTGTTTGGCCAAAATAAATAAAATATTTATCCAGTAGAAAAAAAAAAGAGTTTATTTTTCTTCCCATGGTGACCTCAATAGTTTTTGAATATCTGTCAAGAACAAAGCGGCATTAGATGAGAAACTTTATAAATGAAGAGAAAAAGTTGTCACCCTTTACAGATATTCAAGAACTGTTAATATTTCCATTTGAATAAAATTAAACTATGTTTCTACTGGAGAAATATTTGATTTATTTTGGTAAAAAAAAATGTTTTGATATAAAAACAGCAAAAAATAAAATAAAAAAATCTTAACTCACGTTCCCTACACTCCCAACTTAAGGTGGGGTGAAATTGGAGAGTAAATTAAGATTATTTTTCATAGCATTGTTCAAATAAAACATCGCTTTTATAGATACATTTAGTTTAATTTTATACACTTATTTATCTCAACAGTTTTAAAAAAAATTGTTTATGACCATCGCATAGTTTGAAGAGTTTATTTTTATTTTTGAAAAGTACCCGTTCAAAAGCCATTATGTTCATGATAAAGATTCAAAAACTTAAGATTACTATAGATGGACAATTAAACTAAACGTTTCTTCTACGCCTGCGTGATTTTACCACGTTCTATCTTTGTAGTGAACTGGTTACGGGAGTTATCCCGGAAGGCGCACACTAAACGTGTAAAAAAAAAAGTATTGAAAAAGTTTTTTTAAGCCATAACGTTCAGGATTTGTTTTGTTTCAGTCCACTGCTTCTTACAATCCCTCCATGCTATCCGCATATTTAAACTAGTATGATAAGGATGAGAAAGTTTTATTTGAGATGAAATGCACCTGCATTTTTGTAAAATAAGAGCGGTGAGAGTATTTAGAAAAAAAAATACACCCCTCAGTACACCCAGCCAAGATTCGAACACCAATCTCCTGGTGTCTGGTAAACCAAACCAGACCAGATGGACGCCTTAGCCCGGTGATGAGGGTTACAAGGGTTAAATAACGACTTAATAAACGTGGTAGGCATGAGATTGGCAGATTAGAAGAAATGTACCAGTATTAGCGTGGAGGGATCAGGAACAATCCCATTAAAAAAACTTGTGTATGCTGCCTACTTGGATTCAAACCCCAGCCTACAATCTATTCAACCTAGGAGTGGTGGTTGGCACAGCTAGCAGAATGTTCTTTAGTGCAAACATTGGTTGAAAGCCATTAATGTCAACCCATTCAAAAATAATGTTTATTTGCTTAGTAATACTAAATTATCAATAAAGAGTGTTATTAAACGAATACAATAATACTTCCCTAAGGATTACTGTATAATAGGCTTTTTCGTTACTAATTGAAAGAATAAAATTTATTCATAAAAAATATTAATAAAATTATAATTCTTTTTGTTTAGCGGTTGTGGCAACAAGATATATTATAGTAAATGAAATAATAAATTAAAAATTAGTATATTCAAACTTTCTATATTCTTATAACTGGACACCATAAATTATATTAAAAAATATAACTTAGAGAGAACTATAAAAAATATTCGTTTTAAAATATAACATTTTTATTTTATATACATATGCGCATAAACATAACCGAATATAGTTTGTATGACGTCATCAACCACCTTATTTCATCCAGTTGGCAATAATCATTTATGAGGAGAACGCAGCCTTTTATAAGCTTTGGTTTGTAAAGTTTGTAAGTGAACTAGAGAAACACCTCAAACGGTTACATTCATAAATTTGTGTTCTAAAAATGTAAAAACGATTAAAGGAAAAGTAAATAGTTAAAACAAATGGTTTGTTGTAAAAGTTCTGACTTCCAAAAGTAACAGTAACTTAACATATGGTATTGCAGGTAATGTAGATCGGCGAGTGGATACAAGAGAGTATAGTAGCCCCATGATTTCTTTGGTGCTGACTGACAGCTCACAGCTGACTTATGACAGCTGCTAAACACATGTTTTTACAGATGATATGGTTCGGCGTAGGGAAACATAATTTGGTCTGGTAACTTTTCAAAGCTGTCAGCTGTGAGCTGTCAGTCACCACCAAAGAAATCATGGGGCTACTGTAGATATAGTAATTTTTGCTAGCTGTCAGTTATCACCCACTCCTACGCTGATAGACTAAAGCTATCAGCGGTGAATAAAAAGAGTATCAGCATTTTTTACATCTTTGTTTGATCGAAACTATGGTGGGTGCGGTTAAAGAGTAAGCTGACCATTCTCCCTCAAAATAAGACTTCTGTCTCTAAACGATCTCGTCCACGATTTGTTTAGTAAACTAATACAATTTGAAATGTAATTATATCAAATTAAAAACAAGTCTAGTCAGTTGCTAAAAAGTTTAAATGTAAAGCTAAAGTCTGAAAACAATGCATTTCATCAGAGCCAGCAACGAGTATTTATAATTTGTTCCGACACTTTTACTTAACATTTGGTTCTAACAGTGCACTATTTTCAGGACAACTGGGCGCTAAAATAAAACTTATTTTTTAATTTTTTTACTAACTTATGCAATTTTTTAGAATAAAACATGCACAGTTTTTTCATATATTATTATTATCCCCCATTATTATTTCTAACCTAACCTAGCCTAACTTAACTAACCTAACCTAACGAAGTCGATGCTAGAATTTGAAGACTAGTTAGGGACTATAATAATAGAGACAGAGACATTATTTCGTTTTTACGAGGTGTTGCACATAATGTTGCAATGCATTAATACAAGACAAATAAAATTTAAATAAAATATAATGCTGCGCATAATTCTATTTTTTACCCATCACTTTGCATTAAGATAGTGTTTACCTATAACTTTTTTTGCTAGTTTTTACCCATCACTTTTTAATTTTAATTGAGAAATATATAATTAAAAAAAGAGTGAATTTTTTGTTTTTACTCATCACTTTTTAATTAAAAAGAAAAAATGCATAGCAAAAAAGTGATTTTTAAAAAAATAAAAAAAGTGGGGTTACTTTTGGCGCCAAGTTTTCCTGGCGCTCAGTTGTCCGCGCCCAGTTGTCCGGATTCGATTTTCAGGTATCATTACTTACTTACTCTATGGAATCAAGAACTCGAAAGTTTATCACCACACTTACACAAGTACGTCACTACCTCTAGTTTGAGATAGATGTATCCAGCCCACCTCATTACAATATATCCCTACCTTGAGCTAGTTATTTCCAGTCCACCTCATTACACCCTATATTTTGAGATATTTCTAACCAGTCCATCTCATTAATCCTTATCTCTATCTTGAGCTAGTTCTAACCAGTCCATCTCATTAAGCCTTATCTCTATCTTGAGCTAGTTCTTTCCAGTCCACCTCACTACACCCTATATCTTTCAGGTTCATTCTAATGTTATCCTCCCATCTGTGTCTAGGTCTTCCCAATGGGTTTGCCAATCATTACCCTGAACACGGTTCTAGATTCATCCGTTCGCGCTGCATATTTTGCGCATAGTTACGTTAATAATATATGTCGTTACGTTATAGAGGTGTGCGAGATCAAGTTTTTTTTCCGTTCTAGACGAGGTTGGAAACGAGAATTAATAATGTATTATTAACCAGTTTTAAATTTGCTAGTACTATCTTAAAACAATGTACAATATTTAATTTGCTAAATCAACACATATACCCTAATAGTGGAAATTTAAACAAATATATAAAGTTTAAAACTGAATACAAATCGGTAACCATCATAAATGAAACATTAATAAAACCAAGTAAGTTATAATATGAAATATAATTTTACCTCAAAGATTATACACGTTTGACTAATGCTTGGTAATCGCACTCAAAAATGCATGTTCTTGCTGGCTATTGATTTGATGCGTAGTCTAAGAGCAATAACTCTATAGAGAGTGTATAACACTTTAACATGGCGGGTAACTAGTTGAAATCAATTGATTTAAGATGTCTTATTTGTTTTAAGTGAGATATAGAATAAATCGATTAACCAAAGTTACTTAAGTAAATACCTATAATATATAAAATAATAATAGCAAATATAAAAATGTGTTGATTTACCCAATGTTTGAGATATTCAGTAGTGGAAGAACAATTCTCGAATATTTCGAGATAGTGGTATATTGTTCTGACGATCAGGTCAGGAACGGGAAATATTCTTTCCCGCGGGAATCCCACACACCACTATTGCATTGTCAAGAACCTATTTATTGACACTGTCTTATGGCATGAATATAAGAAAAAAAAAGCATGACTCTAATATGTGTCAAATGAAAAATCCAGTCCAATTTTCATAGGAAGGGTTTTTAAACAACGAAATATTTTTTTAAAAATTTACTTACACGTATTTATATGCATACCCTGATTTTGGTATGAAGAACAGTAGAAAAAGATCGAACATATTTCTTTGCAGCCAACAATGATAACATTTTACCTTATTATTTGTGTTATTCTATACATATTGATACTATATATATTAAAAGGGACAGCTGCAGGTCACATGACTTGATTATAAATATATTAACATGGTTTTAGTAAATTTATTAACTTCAAATACTATATTTTGGAACCCTAATAAAATAGTAGAATGTTATCCAATTTGGCTACAAAAAGGTGTTTGTATTTATTAAAAGACGCTCCCTTTAATAATCTTAGAATGATTCTTCCAAAAAATTTCAAGAAAAGAATAATGGCTACTTTATTCTAGAGCCAACATAGTAACAGGAAACACCCCACGAATTAAATATCCGGACAAAGTAAAGTTTTGAAGGAGAGTACGACGTGTTAAAAATCGAAAACTGTTTAAATCATTATTATTCACTGTCAACAGTTGTGTTGGCAAACCTAGTTCCGCCAGATGGTGTGGTGTGACGTCACACGCAGCGAAGGGCTGTGTTTGGCTGGAACAATAATAATTAATCATATGTTTACATTACATACAATAGGTAAGCGAAGGTTTCTGCCGTGGCTGCAGCGATTTCTCACTGTCAGGCATACCACTCCACTAAAAATACTCGACAATTTTATCGCCGATTGTTTCCGTGACAGAGTGATATGGTAAGAAGGCCAACTAGAGCGCTTAAAAAAATCTTAAAAATATTTTAAGCCAATAAAAATGTCTAACTTCTACTTGATGAAAATATATCCAAATTTGTTCCGACTCGAGCCCATATCGAAATTGAAAAGCATGTTAAATAAATGGTACGACACAATCGTATCAAGTTTGTCATGTAGTGTATTTAATATGTATGATGTATGTTATTTAAGTATTGCGAGGATAGCCCTCATGGGTCATTAGATCTTAAGGAACCTTCTTATTTTTAGTTTAACCTTGCCCTAATATGGGGCGCTTGTAATATTTCATCCCCAACTTGTTTTAGGGGCAAATTTTAGTCCATGCGCCCGGGGCTACGTCGACAATGGGCTTATCTTTTACTTTTTAAATAATTGTAATTATAATATTCAAAAAATTTGTTGAATAAAAAGGCTTTTAGCTTGGAACAAAATATTATAAAATAATGTTCAGTAACCCTTGAGTAAATTTTCCTAAGAAAAACAAAAGTACACTCTTGTTAATCATAATAAGAACTCTTCACGTATAGATTTTAAACAAAAATCAGTTATTTGTTAACTGCCCTCCAATTATTTATATTTAAATAAATGATTATATATCATGAACAACTATTTACAAACACTTATATATAACTAAATTGTGAAAGCCAATTTTAAAATATAAAAAAAAGTCATCAGTAAACTAACCTTAAATGAATTTCTCTTGAAAACCAAGAATACATTTTATTTATTATAGTCCTATTAAGCGCAAATTAGATAAACATTTCAAACAAAATCGTTAGAGCCATTTTCTAAAAAATATGAATGTTTAAAAATCATTAATTTAAGGACTAAGGTAGGGGAAAAAAATCAAGAAAATCTTCCCGAGGCATAGCCATATAATATCAAAATATCAAGTTTGAACAAAATTAATCATATAGTTTCATACTAAGGCCCAGGGGCAGACAGAGAGAAAGAATGGTAAAATCCTATTTTATGGGGTCGGGGGCATATAAAACGTAAAGATTTATCTTAATCCAGAGATCAAGAATTTTTACGATTACAATAATTTCTACTTAAATGATAAAGTAAAAATTAAAATAGCTAGAACATTTGTTACTTATTGTAATTTATTAATTAATAAATAAAGATAAGCTTAGTTATAAACAGTGTTTGAATATATATATAAAAACCTAAATAACTATCCATTCTTCTTTCATACTACCGAGTAGACGCTCTTTCTAAATACTACCTTCCCCATCCTTACCCCCATGGGCGGCCCAGACAGAAAATATTTTTTTAAAGAGGTAGAGCAGTTATTTAAGAATATCCCTTGTGTTTAATAGACTACCAAGATACTAAGGGAAGTTATAGGAGACAGGTAAAATCCAACTTAAGAATACATCGTGCTCTCCTGGTTTGACACTTTCTACCCGGTACGCACGATTAATACAACCACAAATATGAAATATAGGTACAATGCAAAAATGTTGTATTTATTTGAAACACTTCCAAATAAACGAAACTACATACCCATAAACTTCATTCATACTGGCATAGCGCAGGGTGGTCCAAAGTGGGTGCTTTTTTATCCCAAGGGCCAAATCTTGTTATCAATTTTCACCGCGGGCGGATATATTTAGTAATCCCATCGACTTAATAATATGGGCCAACAAACAACACTTGATTACTTACTTTCTATACTTATACAAGGTAGATCACTTCAAATTTTACTTCCTAAAAAATTGTATTAATATTATAAAATATGTGTTAGGAAATAAGCACACGCACGCACGCACGCACGCACGCACACAGTCCGGGATATCCACATATTTACACTAATGAGGTAGTGATGAGGAAGGTAGAATAGTACCGTGCTCCACGTCTTACTACCCGTCCGGGATATCCACATATTTACACTAATGTGGCAAAGATGAGGAAGGTAGAATAATACCGTGCTCCACGTCTTACTACCCGTCTGGGATATCCACATATTTACACTAATGGGGTAGTGATGAGGAAGGTAGAATAGTACCGTGCTCCACATCTTACTACCCGTCCGGGATATCCACATATTTACACTAGTGGGGTAGAGATGAAGGTAGAATAGTACCGTGCTCCACGTCTTACTACCCGTCCGGGATATCCACATATTTACACTAATGAGGTAGTGATGAGGAAGGTAGAATAGTGCCGTGCTCCACGTCTTACTACCCGTCCAGGATATCCACATATTTACACTAATGGGGTATGGATGAGTAAGGTAGAATAGTACCTTGCTTTACATATTACTACCCATCCGGACTATCCTTGTATCTACAATAAAAGATTATGAATTAGGAAAGTAAAAGTTAAAGGAATTACACCCACATTTATGTGAAGAAATAGTGTTAAAAAAACCCTCAAAGTGTTTTGAATGGTCTAATACGTTCCCCTCATGTTAGACTTGATTGTTAATGACGGGAAGATTGGTGTTAGATTCCTCGTTAGTTGTAGGCCTAATAAAGGTGGATTTTTATAAATGTTTTTCCACATTTTAAAAACTTTACCTTCTCCGTCCTAATTTAATTAGCGTGTTTAATGAATGCGCATAATCTAAACAGTTATTAAAAGTAAGGAAGATTGGAAAATAAAATAGGAATAACATCTTACGTACAAATGGATGAAATTTAACTCCAATCATACCATACTATTCAAACCAAACTAGAGGAGTTTTTACACCCCAGCCCGCGTGATCACTTATGCGAGTTTGATTTTGGAAACTTTCGCCCAGCAACTATATCGCTTCTGATAAATTGACGAGCAAATCGTTTCTGGGTTTATTTTTGGAGACTTTCGCACAGCAACTATATATCTTGTCTGCTAAAGACTGAGAATCATTGTGAAGCTGACTCCTTACACCACTTGTCCACAGCTAGTAAATATCTAGGTGTTAGTTCTGAGTATATAATACTAGGCTTACCCTCTTTGGTTATGTTTGTTAGCAAGTCGTGTGCTTATTATATAACATAATTGCTTAGAAAATTCACGTCAAATACCTTGAGCAAATACTAAATACATTCCTGGTTGTTCAATTTAAGGGGTGAAAATTCATATAAAATACCAGTGACATGAAAGTCACCATATTCATTAGGTCTATGGCACTAGTAGATTTATTTTATTCGAATATAAATTAGAATTTAAATGCCATGGAAATAAATAGATTTTATTATTTTAAAGTGGATATTTAATTATTTTTCTTATAAAATTTTTTACAAATAAGTTAACTACATTTTTATATTTTTGTAAGTTTTCAAAACAAAATATTATAGTGAACCACCCACCTGTATTTTCACATTTTCAAGTAGTCAAAGTTGTTTTTAGCTCCTTGACCTTGGGACTCATTTGAGACAGAAAAAAAAGGAGGGGGGAAAATTGACATGTCCTTGTAGATTAAGGAAAGCATATCAATTGCAAGATAAAAAATACTTTAATCATTTAAAATATATTATATTCTCTATTTATTTTTTCGAACGAAAGCACTTTGGAAATATCTATTCTAGTTAAACTATAAACTGTACTTCACACGGAATTACATTTATTGAGAGTTCAGGAAAGGGCGTTCTAAAATTGGGATCCATCTGATCTATAATTCACTAGTAGCTACATTGGATACCTTTACACACAATCACGGTCCAATTGATTTTAACTTTCATCTGTTATTTATGTACCGATCGTATTGTTCTGTAATGGTTTAAATGTATAGGCCTTTCCTCTAGGGCTTATATAATTAAACTACTATTTTTAGCTTAGAGTTGTATTTCATTCGAGAATGAAAAAACTAGAACCAAGTTAAAGATATTTACTGGTTAGCCTAATGGGAAGAAACAAGTGGGAACACTAAGACGCAGATAGTAGAATAACACTAGAATGGACCTGAAAGAGCTAGGGTGTAATGAAGTGGACTGGATAAAACTAGCTCAATATAGGGGTAGGTTGTAGTGAGGTGGACGGGATATAACTAGCTCAAGATAGAGATAGGGTGTAATGAGGTGGACTGGATAGAACTAGCTCAAGATAGGTATGGGTTGTAATGAAGTGGATTGGATAGAACTAGCTCAAGATAGAGATAGGGTGTAATGAGGTGGACTGGATAGTTCTAGTTCAAGACAGAGAGAGGGTGTAATGGGTGGACTGGATAGAACTATCTCAAGACAGAGCTAGGGTGTAATGAAGTGGACTGGATAAAACTAGCTCAATATAGGGGTAGGTTGTAGTGAGGTGGACGGGATATAACTAGCTATCTCAAGACAGAGATAGGGTGTAATGAGGTGGACTGGATAGTTCTAGTTCAAGACAAAGATAGGGTGTAATGAGGTCGACTGGATAGAACTAGCTCAAGACAGAGATAGGGTGTAATGAGGTGGACTGGATAGAACTAGCTCAAGATAGGTATGGGGTGTAGTGAAGTGGATTGAATAGAACTATCTCAAGACAGAGATAGGGTGTAATGAGGTGGACTGGATAGTTCTAGTTCAAGACAAAGATAGGGTGTAATGAGGTCGACTGGATAAAACTAGCTCAAGACAGAGATAGGGTGTAATGAGGTGGACTGGATAGTTCTAGTTCAAGACAGAGAGAGGGTGTAATGGGTGGACTGGATAGAACTAGCTCAAGACAGAGATAGGGTGTAATGAGGTGGACTGGATAGTTCTAGTTCAAGACAAAGATAGGGTGTAATTAGGTCGACTGGATAGAACTAGCTCAAGACAGAGATAGGGTGTAATGAGGTGGACTGGATAGTTCTAGTTCAAGACAGAGACAGGGTGTAATGGGTGGACTGGATAGAACTAGCTCAAGATAGAGACAGGGTGTAATGAGGTGGACTGGATAGTTCTAGTTCAAGACAGAGACAGGGTGTAATGGGTGGACTGGATAGAAATAGCTCAAGATAGAGATATGAGGCACTTTTTGAAAGTGTTTCAATGAACTTTTTATCTCCTAGTGTCATGGAATAAATAAGTATTGAGTAAGGTGCGCAAAGTAATAAAATCATTATTCATTACTCATAAGACATTTGTTCCTAAGGACGATCCAACATGCGTTTTGTGAGAAAAAAACGTACTAAAATGTGCTTTATCGATTATTTAAATTCCATGTATTGTACATTTTTTATGTATGTTTCTTTGGCTCGGATATTATAATTACCAATTTTATGTTTGTTTAAGAATGTTATGAGACACGTCTCTGTGAATGATGTTTAACACTATTAAATTTAAATTTAATTGCAAATTAATAGTATGTAAAATAAGTAAAGATTAAAAAGTTTGATTTCAATCAGATAAACTTCACGTAAACGAGGCTTAATCCCAGAATTCATGAGCATAGCGTCGAAAATAAGACACAAAAACAACATTAATAAATAACGGAAACATACCACACTACATTTAAGCAATTTACTCATGTTTGTAAGTCCAAGGCCAAGCACTGGGATTCCGGATCTTTTAGCACTATCGTTTGTGGGGTTAAGAGACAATAGTCTCTTTTTGCAAGCCAATAGCGATTCCGGATCTTTTAGCACTATCGTTTGTGGGGTTAAGAGACAATAGTCTCTTTTTGCAAGCCAAGAGCGATTCCGGATCTTTTAGCACTATCGTTCGGGGGGTTAAGAGACAATAGTCTCTTTTTGCAAGCCAAGAGCGATTCCGGATCTGTGTTGAGCGAGTTTCGGAATGATAATTATCTTCCACCAACAAGAAATGTTGCGAAGGGTCTGTTAGCTCGCGGTAGGAATTAAAATATCTCTTTACGACGGTAAGTAAAAGTTTGCACGTCATATTAATAATGTTACATGTGTGTTGTTTGTGACTGTAGAGAGTATAATATAACACTCGTATGTATTAATAAAAATAGTTTCTTTCTATTTATACTAAATACAAAACAAAGTAACGCTGATATTAATATAAAATGTGATATTCTAAGTGTTATGCAGAGCTTATGTGCCACATTTTTTTCAGTAACTACACAACTATTATATTCTCTTTCTGCCACAATGTGCATTAAATGACTATAAAAATTAACCCAAACCTAAAATAACAAATAATAACATATATAAGATCAACCAAATATAATACAATTATGTTTTAAGCTAATAAATTAGACAGAAACGTCCCGTTTCAAATATTTATACTAAGTTTAATAGATCATGTTTTACACAATAATGTTGAGTTAACACGCCAAATATTTGACACTCTTTTTAAGGTATGAATAATGTAGGCAGGTTTGGCCAATTAAAAGTGTTTAAAAGGTATCTAGATTTTTATAAAATACGATACATAGCAGCCAAATCTATAATATTTAAGGTAATCTATTATAATAACTGTATTATTATTATTATTAAAGTTTGTGCATAATGTATATTTGTATTTAAAACCTATAATAATATAACTGTATTATTATCTAAGTCTGTGCATACTGTATATTAGTATTTAAAACCTATATGTTAAAACCATATCCTAGGCCTACATTATGTTATGCTACAACTAGCAAAGGGGGATAGTACGCAAAGAGGACCAAAAGCTTTTCACATTTACAATGTCCTATTAAAGTAAATACTTTTTTTTTTTATCATCTGTGCTTTTAGCTGTATTATCAATTTATTTGTGTGTTTTCAATTAATAATTCACTGTGTGTTCATTTTTTATAGGCTCTACGATCATGGCTGGAGGGTACTTGGGTTGGATCTTGGCTGTTGATGAAGATATCTTGTGGCGTGACCGATTAAGAGTGCAACGAAGAAGATTAAGGGATGCTTCAGACCCCTTTGATATGCATGAGGAGCAGTTTATAAATTTATTTCGTATCTCCCATGACATGACAAGGGATCTGATTGAAGCCTTGAGACACCGCTTGCAAAAAGAACGCCCTAATGGCATTTCTGTTGAAGTAAAGGTTTGTAATATATTTATTGTAACTTATTTGGGTGGGAGCAATTACACTAAACCTAAATATGGAATTGGGTCAAAATCACTCAAGGGTTTTTATTTTAATTTTGGCAGAGGACACACACACTAAAAAAATAGAATCACTTTTAATTATTTTTGTAAATTTTAAAACCTATATCCTAACCTTATGTGAATATAAACATTTGGTTTTTTTACCATAAGTTTAGTCAACTAATAAATCAATTTTATTTTAAATAATATTAAAATATACAAATAATTTATTTTTAGAAGAGTGAGATAAATATAAATTAGTACAAAATAAATATCTTAGCTTTATTTTATCTCTTTAAGGAACACCTTTTTCCCCGGTATCTTGTTATTTTGTTATTATATTTTGTAGAAGGTACAGTAAAGGTGGATAGAAACATTTAAAAGGGAACAAACACAATATGGCTTTCGCAGTGTGAACTGTGTTCTTTTCATTATAAAAGCCATATTGTGTTCGTTCCCTTTTATATGTTTCTATCCACCTTTACTGTACCTTCTTCCAAATATTAATTTTATTTTAGTATTCATTAATACTGTGTTTATTTGTTTTTTAAAATGATAATAAAATATAGATATTTTGGTTAAAAAACAAACAGATAAATATTTTGTTCTATAGTCTATATTATGAGTATTATCCCCTTAAAATCTATGAAAATTATAGATTCTACAAACCTTAGCATAGTAAACCCGTGTCTAGGTGAACTTATTAACCCTATCAATTGGTATAATGTTTGTAGTACTATCTAAATTATTGTCCTCAATCTGTGATCTCTGTGTGATCATGTACTTTGTCATCATGCACTTTGTATTTTCCATCGTTCACTTTCAAACCTATTCCCTTACTAGCCTCTAGTAAAATGTCTGCATTTCTTGCAACAGCATCCTTACTATTTTACCTAACAAAGTTTAATCATTAATTTATTTATTTAATGTTCTTGCTGCAGTAAGATTTTATTCTGTTGGCTGCTATCAGCGTGCAATAGGCCAGGATTGGAGTCTGGCTTTACGCCAAACCACGCTGTCAAAAGCTATCATCCCTGTCACAGAATATATTAACATTGTGCTTCTACGCCAATGGGTGAAATTCCCAATGACAGCTGTGGAGCGGCAAGAAGCAAGAAACAAATTTCGAGATGCCAGACAATCATTTTTTGGTGCCATAGATGCAATTTTTTGCAGCCACATTCCCATTTTGGGACCTCAACTTCATGAGGAAGGGACCATTAATGATATTATCACGGATATCATTCACCAAATGTTCAGGTGGTAAGTTTTCGAAATCACCAAATATTCTAACCATTACTTGTGCTAAAGAGTTGTGAGGAGTTAGTGTTTTAATAGGAAAATGAAAAGAAAGAAAGGGGGGAAGGAATAGACAGAAGTACCAAGGAACGCCACAAGAGCAATAGCGCTCTAGGCTCGTGACTTCGATCCCAAGCCAGTCCCGTCCATTTCTACTAATGGGTGATGCAGTGAGGACGTGTGTGAGAGTTGCCATGCTGGTGGCCCCGTCATACTCGTCGTAATTTCCTTGAAATCATGGTGACTGTATTCGAGCCCATCCAGTCATGGAAAGTAGATGTTGAAGCATATTGTTCCTAAATATGTCAATTTTAATTCTCTTCTTTGGATTCCGCTATAATAATTATCATAATTTAGTATTTTTATGTAGGCTCGTGGTGTAGATGTCAATTTTACATAATTGACATGCTACAATAGTTGTTATAATTTGGGATGAATCTTCATGGTAAAGAAAGAGAGAACATTTATAAATCATATCTGTCAGAAATCTGATAGTGTGATAGGCCATACCATTTTTTTGAGTATTAAGTCTACAGATATGTGATTCAGTTTCAAACATTCAACTAAAGTTATCGATTTTAATAACAAATAAGCAATTTTTAGCTATTGTTTTGTTGGTTTTATAAAATGTTTACCTACACTTTTTTGTTGCCTTTATCCCTAAGTTAAGTCCTGTGCAGAGCAGCAGTTCCCAAACTTTTTGAATGGCATACCACCACAACAATTTCTGTAATTTGGAGTACTTACCACCTATATAATACTGAATATTTACAATATTAGACTGCAGTTTGGTACTGCTGTTGTAAAGTGTTGATTTGATTGTTAAGGTTTACTTCTGTCTGATGTTAACATAAACAATTGTTTTTCTTAGATTGATAAGGTTTACCTCTTTGTGGGGTCCCTTTTTCAGAACTTCTGCGTTTTAAAGAAGGCACAGCTGATAGGGCTGACAAATTCTTCACTACTGGTACTGTAACAAATAAAATGAATAGCTAAAGTCAATAAAATCTAATTAAATAGAGTTTTATATAATTCTATTATTGTTTTATGTAATGAAACTTAGTGTTGCATAAATAAAAAGCTTTTTTTAATAAATGGATTAGATTCTATTTATTTTTGTGACTTTTTTTTTACATGCTTGAAATATTGTAGTGTAAACATTTTATTAGTAATTTATATGCACTTGCAATTAAAAAAAAGACTGTTCCACTTTACAGTGGGACTCTGAAACTTAGCCAGCCATAGAGAAGGATCAACTGTATTAGCATTTGAACACTTTAATAGTGTTGGATGGATAAAATATGGAAATTCAATTGTTCTATTATTCATTATCATGACTTGACTGCCACTAGCCCACCTATAGTGCAGTACTTTTCAATGGGGTTTAAATGAACGTTTTGTTCATTAATTAACCCAGTCATTTTACATCTGGGTCCTGCTCCACCACCAGCAGCAACTTTGTGAGTATCTCCAGCATCTCCTCAAGAAACACTTGGGGAGGGACGTCTTCAAAAGAAGGAACAGCATCTCCTCAAGAAACACTTGAGGAGGGTCATCTTCAACAGAAGTAACAGCATCTCCTCAAGAAACACTTGGGGAGAGTCATCTTCAACAGAAGGAACAGTATCGCTTCAAGAAATACTTGGGGAGGGTCATCTTCAACTGAAGGAACAGCAGTTCCTCAAGAAACACTTGGCGAGGGTCATCTTCAACAGAAGGAACAGCATCTCCTCAAGAAACACTTAGGGAGGGTCATCTTCAACAGAAGGAACAGAATCTCCTCAAGAAATACTTGGGGAGGGTCATCTTCAACAGAAGGAACAGAATCTCCTCAAGAAACACTCGAGGAGGCTCATCTTCAACAGAAGGAACAGCAGTTCCTCAAGAAACACTTGGGGAGGGTCATCTTCAACTGAAGGAACAGCAGTTCCTCAAGAAACACTTGGCGAGGGTCATCTTCAACAGAAGTAAAAGCATCTCCTCAAGAAACAATTGGGGAGGGTAATCTTCAACAGAAAGAACAGCATCTCCTCAAGAAACACTTGAGGAGGGTCATCTTCAACAGAAGGAACAGCAGTTCCTTCAATAGCCCTCTCCAAGTCTTCCTACAAAAGAAACAATCTCTTTCATTTGTATTTATTTTACTACCCATCTTAAAGCAAGATTGATTCAAAATATTGTGAACAATCTGCAGAGCTAATTTAATAATATTTATACCATACAGGGATTACATACAATACAGCAAACCAAAGTAATTTCTATTGCATCTCCTAATATTTCATAATTGTTTTCATCTGACCCTCTGGGAGGTTGTCCACAACACAGTAGCCCTCAGCCTTCTTTATGCCCATGACAATTATGACCTTCTTTTCGTTGTCATTAAGGACAGGCACATTATTGGGTTTATTCCCAGTTTCTAAACGGCCTGCCCTCAACAATGTTTCCCGACTTCTTGCTTTATATTTGAGTTCGGTCCAGATCTAAAGATAAATTATACATCAGTACAAATATTAATGGAATACTATAGTAATACAAAATTTCTTTCTTTCACTGTCATATTTATAACTTTATCCACAATACTACTTTCAACATGTAAATAGCAAAGTCATTATTTTAATTACAATAACAAATCAGTTTTGTTTTAAGTAAATTCAATGATACTGCTATTTTCAACATGATCATTCATTAAAGTAGGCTTATTTATTAATAATACCTCCCTATTTTGATCTTGAAGTAATTTTAATTGACAATTTCTTTGGGCTAGTAGTTTTTACCAATTTTTCAATAACATATTACTTCTACATTTGGGAGAACTTTATTAAAACCGATACCTTCCACAACAGTCCCTAGATACACCCTTGGATTGAATTGGTATTGTCATTAAAATAATTGATTTCTGGAGATTTCTCACCTTCTGCCATTGTACTACACTCTTATGTGGCCCAAGTTGGTTAAGCAATGTGAACAATTCAAGCCACCATATGGCCAAAAGCTACCTGCCTCTCATCCCACATAGGCGCCCGACAGCTAAATCCCGATGCTCCATCATATGGTCGATTAAAGCAGAAATCTGTCCTGCAAAGGCCTTTGGCCCGGGAACCACTTTGCTATACAAACAGACATTTATGTACACATTATAAAACACAGCACTTCTCTGTTAGCAAAGGTTTTAAGTGCTATAATATTTTTCATAACACCTTCTAAAACTATTTATTGTTATAAGTTTGAGTACATATAAAAACAACTGTTTTAATAGGAATATTAGTTTGCATTTATTTTAATTTTATTTATAATAGATAATGCGCTTATATCTAATATAGGTTTTTATATTCCAGGAGTGTTATTATTAAAATTATGTATTTAATTAATTTACCTTGTAGACGTCATCTCTCTCTTCTTTTTTTTTCAATGTTGATCACAACAGTGTTTGTCTACACATAAATAAATAAACCATATTCATGATCCCTTTGTTGTAGAAATGTATAGTTTGTTGGTAGTATTTTTGTCATTTTAGAATTCGAGGTCAAATTTTCTTGATTTGCGTTATTTTTTAATCATTTTTTAAACATGTGAGTCATTCATGTTGAATAAATATATTTTAAAATATTATTGATATTTTATGAATTATTAAATACTCAACAAAAATATTTTCAACACGCAGTTGTCTGAATGAGATGATAATGCAGACAATGAAATTTGTATTCGCTTTGCTTGTTTGGTTGTAAAATACACATTCCTGGTGAGACTGCAACTAGGGTGAAGAGGGTTGCGTTGGGAGGGGAGATCTATTACTTATGAAGTGGATATTTGTAGATCAATATTATATCCTGCGGAATGAAATACTTTATTTGAAGACTTTTAATTTGTAAATTGCGTGTTTGAATAAGTCGTAAGTACTTATTACGAGCTTTTGTTCATATTTTTATGTCATTTTTTGAAAATTTGGAGTCTTTTATTTAGAATCAATTAGGTAAAAAAAATTCCAGGCCTTGTTTATAATTCATAAGTCAAATCTAGTATTTCATATATTTGTTGAGTGTTTTTTAAATATGATTTTACAGTCTCTTGACCTTCAGGGGTTGTTTTCATCTATACTCACTGACAGACGTCTAATCTTATTGAACATCTTCAAAACTGTCATTCAAACCTACAAGAAAGCCTTTTTTACATAGTAGGTATTGCTTGTGTTAGGGTTAATTTAAACTGACGGAAAAAAAGCCACACGGAAATGGATGGAAATAATGAATGATATTTCGAAGGCATGAACTTTTCCCTTGTACAGAATGAAGAGGGAGGAAGTTAGGGGGTTGGGTTGGAGTTTTGAGGGGAGTGACCACCATTCTATTAATAATGGACCACCTTTGGTGAATGGTAGGTTCTATCAAAACCAAACATCGTTCCCACTTCAATATACATTCTTTTAAAGTCAGGTTCAATCGTATGAAAAATGGATAAATCAACACTCAGATATTCTTGCACATGCAACTGTTTCTCTTATCAATGAAAGGTTGAATAGTAAAAATATTGATATTTAATGTTCAAATTTATTTCTAATAGCCTACTATTTTTGTTATAGTTTTGTGTGAAGATATGATGGTAAATTCAACGAAAATTTGTTGCCCAGCAAATGATTCTTTCACCTTTTTTTGAAAATATTCACCGATTTTAAAGTTTTAAATTTTGATGGTACGGCATTCCAAAACCTAGACGCTTGAAAGGTACCTGATTTTTCAAATCTTTTCTTTTGATGTTTTTTGTTTACTTATAGGTAAGCTCTATTTTGTGTTTTATTTTTATGTGTGGAAGATATTTTCATCACTTCTGAGTAGAGATAGGCCGGACATTTTGATTAAATCATTTTATAAAGCTGTGAACTAAAGCTCAAAATACATAGGTTTTCCACAATGAGCTACCTTGAATTTTTAAAATAATTGATAGTATAATCAAAAAGAATCGTATCATCTTCGGTGTCTGCATGGTGTAAGGCGTCGTCATTCTCAGAATATACTAGACTGTTTAGACTAGGAGATCGGATTTATAATCTCGGTCTGTTGTACTGAGGCTGGTTTTTATTTAATGGTTTTCCACTCTCTCTCCACGTCAATGCTGGTATAGTTCCTCTAAAACTCAAACTTACTCATCTCTAACACATTAGCGTAATTAGTGCATTTGTGTATAATCTAACGTGAAGGGATAGTAATATGGGGTGCTAAAATAAGAAAGAACCAGGCATTAAACCCAGGACCCTAAGCTAAATAGGTAGACATACCTTCAAAACTGATCAAACGTTTTGAAACACATCCGATTGGTTCTATTGAAACTATTATCATAGTTCTATAGATAATATTAAAGGATGCATTAATTAATTAGAATGATTGGATAAACTAAAAGTTTTATTAATAATATAAAGTATTTTAGCTTATTTTTAACTGAGTAATCACTAACAAAAAATCAAAAAACTGTATAAAAGGTCGTAAAAGAGATCAGAAACCTTTTATTTTCCTGAATATTTTGCCATAATATTTGTTTATTAACAAGGAATCAAAATGAATAAAAATTTACCTTACTGAAAAAAGAAATTAATTATATAATTTTTTTTTATTGTTTGTCCTATCATAGAAGCATAGTAAGAAGTATTTTGTAACACGGCACATTGATCAAAGCGTTTTTCAGCCGATTTGACCAATGTGCCGTGGAGATGCATCAGGTGTGCCGCGGGAGTTTGGGGAAAGATAAAAAAGAAGCTAGAAATAAAAAGTGAGGAATGAAAATAAATCTTTTTAAATCCTTGATTATCATTATTTAAAAAAATAGCACAACGATTATAATTTTAGATATTGAGCTATTAAACACCACATTAATACAAGATCCCTCCCTAAAATTTGATGGTGTGACTTGACAATTTTATCACCTTGTTCAATGTTCCTTGAGTTGTAAAAAGATTGAAAATCACTGCAATAAGGAAAATATTTGTCTCTTTGTTATAGTGTGTGTATTACTTTTTTATACATATATACATATGCATACACAAATATATATATTTATATATGTTACGAAGAAAAAGCTTATACAATTTCTCGCTCATTTTCCAATATTTATTTTTTATGAACATCTTACCTTTTCCACTTAAAGGAAATATTCTAAACAAAGAGCTACTGACCAGAAACTACGTGATATATTGAATGATAAATGTGTAAAAGATTATTTGATTTTAAAATAAGTAAATTTTTTTTATCTATTTCTATGGCCACAATGGAGGATTAGTTTTAAACCCAATCGTCAACACTAGCGCTCTAGGTGGCTAAATATATTAATAACTACTTTCCATATTTTCTCTTATCTCAACAGAGCACTGAACTCCTATTTCATCTGAACTTTTTGTTTTTGGGTTTTAAATCTTTAGTCCTATCTGTTTTCCATGGCATTGTTTATTACTTTGTGTTATTTTAAAAGACTCCTTTTGATATTTGAAATATAATGCAGTCTCTCTATAGCCCTCAAACTAACTCGTTTAAGCGTCTGAAAGAAATGTTAATCTTACGAATTTGAAAGTGTAATCCCTGTTCTTTGTTTGGTGGGTTGATATATTATCGCAATGTTCTGTGAATGAGTAGAGAATATAATGATGTGAAAGTACTTCTTGACTTGGTTAATGTTGTAGGTGAGGTTTAAAACCTTTGGTAATACTCTTCATATGTGATATGATGTATGTTGGGCGTGTGTTATTTATACTGGGCATTATGTCAAGTAATGTACCGTATTAACATAACTTTAAACCCTATCTGTCTATGTCTTAGGCAAGTCGAGAAATTTACTAATATTTTTCGAAATTGTTTTTTTTTACAAAATATCATCATTAAAGACGTTGCTTACTTGAATTCGAAGCGATTTTGCAAAGCAGGTTACATATTAACTTGATGAACATAAACACTTTTTTTAGCACCGTGTAACTGCTCAGGTTATATGCATATGTACTAATTACGATAATGATCTATGGATGAGAAAGGTTTAATATAGAGATCGTGTAACAGTATTTGCGTGAAGGGAGAAATTTAGGAAAAATCACCCTCGGTACACCCGACTGGGATTCAAACTCCCATCTCTCTTGTCATCAGCAATCTAGTCTATAGTGTGACGCCTTAGACCATGCTGCCACTGAGGAAAGTATCACACCATTGACGCCCATATACGTAATAGAAAGAGAGGGATGTAAATGTGAAGTTCACCCCGTGGGGTACCTTATTAGTAGCTGATAACACTTTCTCTCATACATTGACGAGTATAAACACTTTATCTACTATTTGCACCTGGACAGCATTGACTTACGTTTCTATATGAGCTTTTTCTGGTTTCCTATTATAGATAGACATATTCTTCCACGGATTAAAATCAACATTCCAGAAGGAAGCTTCCTAATGGACATTTTCGTGAATAAATCAAATAGACTCAGTTGTGACCGATTAAAAAAAAAGCTCTTACAAAAAAAGGATTAAATAAAATTGTGGGAATTGTCTACTTTATATTTCACAAGACTGTTTTTTGAATAATTTATGAATTTGTGAGTGTATAATCCTAAGGAGTAGTAGGAGTAGAGTTGTATTTTTTAAATACAATATTTTGAAAACTCGCCAATAAAACGTTAATATATCAACAAAGAAAATCCGAACTTGACTTGCTGTAACGTCACAAGTAGGCAAAAAGTCCTAAATCACCTACGCTAGCTGATATGAGGAGGGGAATGAAAGAATATTAATTGGCATTCATCCGTAAAGAGAATAGGAAAATAAATTTATTTTCATCGCTTCTCACTACCCGTTAGTGTTATACGCATTCTACCACACTTTTGGGATATGGGTTAAATGTAACTACATTTTAGTGGAGTTAGTGTAGAGTAAATGTTAAAAATAAAAAAACTATCTCAGTCCACCCAGCAATGATTCAATCTCTGACCTCTACGTCACCAGAAAACCAGATGAAATAAGCTTATCTTGGGGATGTAGAAAACGCGAGAAAAGATAAGTGTTTTTTTTACAGTTTTAAGAGGAAAAGAAATTAGTCAAAATAAATAAAATATTTCCTCAATAGAAACATAGAGTTTAATTTTCTTTACATGGTGATATCAACAGTTGTTGAATATCTGTCAAGGTTGTCCTGGAATTTTGTCAAAACTTTTTCTCTTTATTTAGAAAGTTTTCACAAAATTCCAGAACACTATTGATAGATATTCAACAACTGTTGATATCATCATAAAAGAAAATTAAACTCTATGTTGCTACTGGAGAAATATTTTATCTATTTTGGCCAAAAATTTCAATTCTATAAAAACTGTAGAATTACATGCGCTCCCTTCTACCGCACCTTGAAGAAAAAAATAGAAATTTGGGATTAATCTTCAAGAGAGTACAATAATAGAAATATAATAAATAATACTGCAGGAATGCACTATGTAGTTTATTTTCCTAATTTTAATGTATATATATATATATAAATGTACAATGTTCCAAAGCCACTAGAAACACTCATACAATCTGTCAACTTACACTCCTAATTTGTATTGACAGACGTCAAATGTCTTGTGCAAAAAATAAACCTACAAAACGTGCCGCAATCCACCGTCATGTGTCTCACGACACTAAACGCGTGCTAAAACGCGTATTAAAAACCATCATCTCTGAGATCCAATCCAAGTTTATTAACGCTGAGCTAACTCCGTCGGCTCACAGGCTAGCTATCAGTTCCCGTATAAACCTTTTACGCTTCCACGATCTCGACCATGGGTTTAGGTTGTTCTATTGTTCACACGTGTTCTGTAAAGTTAATTTCATCGCGATTAGATCAGAACTCCCCTCCCTCCCCAAACCACACCATACCCTCTCGTCCCCCCTCCTATTACCCCTCCCTCAGCGTCAGCCGGATACTCTTTGTACACGCATTTACATGGCGCCACATCACAATATATAGGCCCTGGGAACGTAACAACGCTTTGTTCCTGAGGAAATGAACGGTGTTACTCGGTGTCAATACCGGAAGCAGTTACTTATTGACTCAGTTAATTTACAATCACTTTGTTGGTCTATTGTTTTGCAGCCATCACCCCAATCGGCGTTACATTCCGTCAATAAATCTTTCTCCAACACCTCTCTATCTGATTGCGTGATCCACGTATACAGGTACGAATTAGTTTTACGACGAGAAACCCTAACTGACCTTATCTTTAAGGACTATATTCTAGAATATTTGATAGTAGTCCTCAACTTTATGAGCGAATGGTCATAACGCGATTTGGAAGTGATTTACTTACCGTATTTCATAAAGCACGTGTTGGCAGCTTGTCCGTATTTGGAGGTGCGATAATTTTTTTTTCGAACATTAACTACATTTAAAAGAGAATATCGTACCCATTTAGTGTGATCCACTAATTATTAAGGGCTACATTATCTTTTGGCTGGTATCATAAATATTCAACTTGACTTTACCCGTTTCGGTGGTCGCATGGACTAAGCCGCTACTCTCACAGTAGACTATACTGCTGAACATGGGGATATCACGAATCGATTCTGGTCGGGTGACCTGACGGCAGTTCTTTAAAATGGTTTTCATATTACCTATATGGCAATTCGGATCCATTTTCTCTAAATTAACCCTTCGTATACCTAACTAATTAGAGTAATTAGTATATAGGCGTATATCCAGAACGAGTAGTAAAGACACAGTGCTGAGACTTTAAAATTTTTTTTTATAAACATCAACAATATCCGATAAAACATTAAAAATAAAACAGTGTAATAATCACATCAGAGGTTAATGCTCGACGAATGTATTCTTATATAATAGACTTATTTTGCTCGTTGGGGGCTCCGCCCCCAAACCACCAGTAAGTTTTCTTTGCGAGTGGATACAAACTAATGTAATTCCAAAGCCATTTTTTGAGAGATCTTACCGTTTAGCCACAAGATACCTCCAAAGAAAGGTCCGCACCGACTTTAAAGATGCTCCTATATTTTGAATTTTTTTAGGGGGGTATGATATAATGGTTTTATGTTTTTGACATTTTCCTGTCGGTTACAGGCTAGAAGCTCTATTTTTGCCAAATTTCAAGTTTCTAGCTCATCTGGAAGTGGGTAAACATTAATTTCAGTGAGTGAGTCAGCCGTGTGACTTTCTTAGTAGTATAATATTAGTAGTAATCCACTTGAGACAGTAGACATATTCTTAAGGTGTGTGTGTGTGTGTGTGTGTGTGTGTGTGTGTGTGTGTG
>CABEEJ010000037.1:340689-358398 GCA_901482245.1 Timema douglasi
GGGGGGGGGGGGGAAGAAAAAAAATTGCTCTTAAAAAACTTATCTTTAATAAATTTCCTTCAAATTTATTTTTAAAATATGATAAGAATACGCTGAATAATATTAGGATTTCATAACAATCGTAAGTACTTTAGCAGTTTATAAAGTTTTTAGGTTCATTCAGTAGATTTATAAGATTAAGTGAGAGATGAGTAAAACTGAATCAACTTCGAGCACGTAAAACGAAGCAATACATTTAACAATTTATCCCGCGGGCCGGATTGAACACACCGGTGGGCCGTAGTTTGTCCATCCCTGTCTTATACGATTTGGTTACTAAAACGAGTAGCTCGTTATTCTTAACGAACCCGTTATGATAGAGGAAGAAGAATAAGGTGGACAGTCGTATCCGATTTTTAAGGACATTTCCAAAAATAAGACCTTTGTCCCTAACTGATTTAGTCCCCGATTTGTTAAATAAAAAATAATTAGTGCCACTTGAAAGCAAATAAATTAGTCACATGAACCGGAATAATTCACAAAGACTCTTATCATAAAAATATTCAAGGTTCTGTCAAAATAATCATGTCAGACATAATATATTATAATTGACTGAACAGGGTAAGGTCCTTTTTCAACTAGACCATTTGGCATTTTGTCGGCATGTCTGTCCCACGATTACCACAAAATGCGTTGACACATCTGAAGGAAATTTGGCGAGGACATTCTTTGAACCTACGCCAAACGACCTATTATAATGATATCTCATTCGCGATTCATTCCCCGCGAAAGGAAACACTTTTACTATGTTATCTCGTGCCTATACGTTTGAAGTCACTTTTTATAATGTTATTTTTCAGATTTAGTGGCTTGCAAAGGGTTCTACATTTTGTATTGACAAGGACTCGCTTTATAATACGCATTAGTAAGTGTTATTTGTTGTCAGTCTATAAATGAAATCATTTCTGTAAATTTAATGAAATATTTATTCGGCATCATTGCTGTATTGAAAAGAGTAAATATGCGGTCAGATATCATAAGAGCTGCTATTTCACTTATTGGGGATCTAGAATGATTTAAATGAGATTGGATCAAGATTGATCCAATCTAGTGACCGGTGTGGAATAATTATGGCCATGACTCAGATTCGGTGATAAATAAAAAAAAATATAAAAAAATTCTCCTGACAAAAGCAGGTCCTAATTTTTCTGCGACTAAAACGCGAGTGCCCTAATCTCCGTTTTCCACCAGGGTTGTTTAGGAAGGTTTGGTTTTTAAACTATTCGAGAAATGGGGTGCATTCTCCACTCTCTTACCTTCGAGAAGATTTTTCTTGGGTGGGTGATATAGGGAGACAGAAGTATGTTGCACCGCGTATAGATTTACTGAGAAATATAATAAAAATTAAATAAAATCTGATTACTACTATTATTATTATTACGTTGGACTAGATCTGATTATCTATATTAATTGGTCAAAAGGGATGTTTAAAATATAATCCTTACAATATGAATTCTTTTTAGCAAAGGTTTTGACAACTATTGCAAGGCTGATGTCCTAAACCGCAAGAACAAAGGCTATTATTTATAAATATAATGTAGGCCTACTGTCGGATCTAGCTTTTTTTTTCTAGATTGTTCACAAGGAAAAAAATTAACCTCAAATCAAAGGAGAAATTGTAGTAGATATTTCAACTTGAAATACAAATATGCGTTTCTTCAAAGATGAATTTTAAGATTGCAGACGAAGTGTACCCGCATTTGTGTGGAGGGAAAGTGAAAAACCATTTTAGGAAAAAACTCAGTTAACCCGACTAGAAATCGACTAGAACCTTAATCTCCCTCTCATCGGCAATCTAGTCAAACACTAGAGTGATGCCTTAGACCATTCAGCCACCGAAGCAGGTTAAGGGGCTACTATTCACAGAACTATTTGTATTATTACTCTTAAGATTTTAGTGCACATGCTAGTTCATTATTTTCTTGTACAGCACTCCATCACTCTAATTATATAAATATTTATTTAATCATGTATAACTAATGTAGCAACTAAAGAAAGATGACTCTAGATATGAGCTGAACTATAATGGCTCATTATTAGCCAGTTACAACTGTAAGACTAACGTAGCAGCTAAAGAAAGATGGCTCTAGATACGAGCTGAACTAGAATGGCTCAGTATTATCCAGTAACAACTGTTAGACTAGCGTAGCAGCTAAAGAAAGATGGCTCTAGATACGAGCTGAACTAGAATGGCTCAGTATTATCCAGTAACAACTGTTAGACTAACGTAGCAGCTAAAGAATGATGGCTCTAGATACGAGCTGAACTAGAATGGCTCAGTATTATCCAGTAACAACTGTAAGACTAACGTAGCAGCTAAAGAAAGATGGCTCTAGATACGAGCTGAACTAGAATGGCTCAGTATTAGCATGTTACGACTGTTAGACTAGCATAACAATTAAATAAAGATGGCTCTAGATATGAACTTAACTAGAACGGTTCAGTAGTAGCATGTTACAACTGTTAGACTAACATAGCAACTAATGAAAGATGGCTCTAGATACGAGCTGAACTAGAATGGTTCAGTGGTGGAGAATTGGCTTTCAAAGATAAAGGTCATAAGTTTCACTTTACCAGATAGTCAATTTGTGATAAACATGAATCAAACATATTTTATTTGTTTTGGATGGAAATTGATTTGTTATAAAAATTGCAAAGACACTAGTTTAAATCACTTTCTCTTCCATCTAATTAAAAAAAGAGACTAAGGGCTTAAAGTTAAGATAAAAAGCTCAGAAATCAGATGGGGAAAGTGTGTAAACCCATAATATGGAATAATTAATAGCATAGAATACACCCATTTGGGATTAGAACCACTTTCTGGTATGTTGAAGTTAAGCACCCTAGTTTTGAGCTATCTCTGACAGCCTTATTTATAATCAAAATGGGAACATCCTTTAGCTAATCTGGTTGTTTACATTAAATTTACTGTGTAAAGATAAGCTAGCTTAGGACTGAGAGTATAATATATGACAGATTGCTTAAGGTTCGCAAGTTGTGTGACAATTTTCTATAATTGTTTAGAAAATACCGTTCAAAAACTCCAATAGTAAAAACTCACTTTGGTGACTATGTAGATATTTCTAGTTTATGAATTTAATATTAAAATTAAAGAGGTCCAAACTACAGAAAAAAAGTATTATTGTATTTCAATATGATTTACTACATCATGAATGTATTTTTAAAATAGGTATACATTCAAAGTTGGGCAATTCCCTGAGATAAAATAAAATTGATCAAATCTTAACAGATCTATTAAAAAAAAAAGCTAGGAAAAAAAGATTCCCCCATTTCCATCGGCCGAAATAGTTGTTTGTAACGACATGGCTGTTAACCTGAGTACCACGCCGTTGATGAATGTGTTTTTCGCTCCATAAACATGAACATGGGATCCATCATTTCCAATGGGTTGGAAGTCCCAACGTGGACCATTTTCACGTCACATCCCACATGTCCAATAGAGACAGAATCCATCCCCTACATCGATTCATCAAGATAACAGCAGTGCCCATTCCAGGCCCTCGTAATATATAAACGTAACATGACTTAAGGGACGTGTTGCCAATTCCCTACTCGGAGAGATCAAACATGGTGCCTTCCGCGTTGTCAGAACATAGTTGACGACACCAACGTCGGAATTAGTGATGAAGTGGACGAGGATATATATATATATATATATATATCTACCAGCACTCTCCAATCGACCAATAATTGATGTGATGTATTGTAATGGGCCGTGACCCACTTCTAATGAGAGCATCATATTCCCCTCGATCTACTCAAAAGCTAGAACTATTTAATTTCAACTTTTCAATTAAAGGGGATTTGGTTTTCAGAAAAATCAATACACACTATGTGAATGGTCCATAGCTTCGTCTTTTCCCTTTCACTTTGATATATCTCATTTATATTTACTAACAATCCTTCTCGTTGATCACTATATGCTAAGACCAAGAACTTTACTCTAAAGCGAACATTAAATAATCAAATAAATCTTCTTAAGCTGCTTTTGGGTAACAAGTTAATAGGCAGAGAGAGAGAGTCAAGATTGTTCCGATGAGGAATGTTTAGCCATTTTAATGCATGTTTTTAGGATGAAACAAAAAAAGAAACGGAAGCAAAGTGTTTGGACTCTATTTTATTTTTTCAACATGTACAGTACGTCGTGCCTTGAGTTTTCAGAATTGCTTTTACACACTTCACTTTTCACTTTACAAAGCTCCAGAAAATCGGGTTTTATATTCTTTGATGAGTACTTTAATTGATGATGTTTCCGTCATCATTGAAATGAATGGTGTGCAGGATACTGTGTGAAATCTGCACTTAAAATGATCAGTTGTTGTGAACAGTACTCTAAACAGCCACGCACATGGTTACAACTGTTGCATAAAACTGTGTTTTCAAAAACTCATTTCAGAGATATTTAATTTGTTCAAACTGTTTTGTACATGTATGTAAGAAACATACTATGTAGATGAGAAGTACCCTCCTTTGAAGTGTAACAAAGTGTTGTACAGGGTGTACTTTGTTCACATTGTCACACATGCAGCAGAAACATGGACAGTGAATGTAAGAGAGACTAGGAAAGTGGAGGCCATGGGAGTGAGGATTGTGAGTAACATTTTAGCCGTCATGAGGATAGACAGGATTAGAAATGAAGTTATCCGGGAGAGAATGGGGTTACAGGGAGTACATAAGATTGCAAAATCAAGTCCTTAATTATAAGCTATATATAGTGAGTGATTCAATTTCAAATCATTATTATACATTTCACGAATTATAAGGGGACAAACTTTCTATTTTAGGAATCAAATAGCCAAAGCTATTATTTATGCTTTTAGTGAGGATTTCTCCATCTAGATACCATATTATGAAAATTGTAACCTGGACATGGGAATCAAAGCCGGGACCTTTGGCTTAGTACGCCAATGCTCTAAGCATTGAGCTATCCAGGAGAATAGATATATGGAGAATTCCTCACTAAAAAGCATAAATAATAGCTTCGGCTATTTGATTCTTAAATATTCAATCTCTTACAATTATAATAATTGTACAAGTGGCAGTAATAATCCAACTACCGAGTCGAAAGTGGCTGCGTTATCTGATAGCTCGAGGTCTTATTAAAATCACACATTTTTAGCTGATGATTTCCGCACGTCCATCATAGACTCTGTCTTAAAATATGAATTAAGAATGATCCTGAGTACGGGACTGTTCCAAGATAGCTCAGTGGTTAGAGCATTGGCGAACTAAGCCAAAGGTCCTGGGTTAGATTCCCGTGTCAGGTATCCTTTTTCAATTCTCATAATATTTCTATTTTATACATTTCATATACTATTGTTAATGTAAAGTAATGTTTGGGGCTGAAATTTAATATCCGTACATTGGATATTTTACCTTAACAACGGTCTTATTCAGTGGCCAAAAGGTCTAAGGCATCTCTCGTATGTTAGACTGGCCTGCTGATGACAGGCATATTTGAGTTCGAATCCTGGCCTGGTAAAAGGAGGGTGGTTTTTTCTAAATGCTTTTCCACTTTCCTTCCACGAAAATGTGGACATATTACCTCTAAAATGCTTCCTTCCTTATCCCTACCCCATTAGAATAATTTTCATATAAGCGTATAACTTTAACAGGTAGTAAGACGAGGTGATAAAATTAAAACAAAAAATATTTAAAATCTCACACAAAAAGCATAAAATTGCAAGTTTGATCCCTTATAACTCGTGAAATGTAATGAATTGAAATTATAGATTTACTTTTTATAGCTTATACACATGTTAAAATTGTGCAATATTTTTTAAATTTTGAGTGAGCTTAAATTAGCCTCACATTATATTGATAGTCATTTTTTGTTGAGTTTACTTTATTAAAGTTTTTATTTTCCTCCCGAACCTTTACACTTATTTGTTGAAATTAAATTTTTAAATATAAAGAAACAATTCCAAGGTATCATCGTGGTCCAAGCAAGTACTCAAACTTAACATGCCAAATCTCTACAAACCAAAGTGAGATTTGTCAACCAGAAATGAAGTAGCCACGTGGATGAAAGCTTCCAAGTATTGAACTTAGCTCACGTTAGACAAAGCGCTGATACGGAAGAAGGCAAACAGAAATAAGATTGCAGGCGAACAGAAAGTAGATTGCAGGCGAACTCAAATGGAGGCAGGATTCGATTAAGAGGTTTTCTCGTTTGGCCTAACCAAGACAAATGGGTGGAAATAGAACGAAAAAAAAGAAGATAAGACGAAGAAGAAAGATAAGAGACGTGAGTTAAGGGAAATTAGAAAATTGAAAAAGGTCGTCTTCTCAATCAAAGCCTTATTTCTAAGATTTCTAGAACATCTGCTCAATAATTTGTGTAATTACATGTCCATGCATTTCAAATTATCTTGAATTGATTCTGATCGAAGTTTGTAATCATACAATAGAAAGAAAAATAAGTTGGTTCCCCAAGCCGAGTGCAATAGGGGTAGTTTTCCAAATGTGATTTATTAGGCTAGTTCTCTAACCCTCTCTCCAGTTTAATGCGGGTGTATTTTCTATAAGCTAATTTGTTATTAATCCTTACCGCTTGGAATAATGTTCTGTAGCTGACGCTTTTTAAGGAGTTTTATAAAATGTTTAAAATATACCAGTATATGAATAATATATTTCTCGTCGTTGGTTGATCTACTTAATTTAAAACGTTGTTCCAATAGTGATACAAATGTAAACTATGGCAATCATTACAGGCATAGCCCGCCTCGTGGTATAGTGGTTAGAGCCCCTAGAATGCTGACCTAGAGGTCCCGTGTTCGATTCAAGGCTGGTACTGGGGGATTATTTTTCTTTAAAAGGGGATAATTCCCCTGCTCTCAAGGGTTTGGTCAATTAGTCTAAAGTTAGGTTTAAGAGTTTCCACTAGTTCCACACAATCATACTCACTACCACCTTATTTCATCTCATCGGGACATGGAAAAAGCCTTTATGGAAAGGGTGTACGATTAGTACAATCAGGCGTTCCCTGGGCAACAGTACATTAGTACTGGCTAATCTTTCCACAAACTGGGCTACGAGTGATGTAACTCCGACAAGTCATTAATATTATTATTATCATCATCTCTATAAGTATTATTGATATAGGCCTACGTCTAGAAAAGGTGACATTTTCCGCCAGAGTTTCAAGTAGCTGTCTACACTGTTTACCCTGGCAGATCGCACTATGGCTCTCTCTTATAAGATGTGCCATATTGGAACTGTGTAATGTAAGCTGTATATATTTAAGGCAAGACGAAGTGTAGATTAAATGAGTGTTATTTACAGTAGTCTTCATTTATCTAATTAGAAAATTATCAATCAACTACAATTCATATCGGTGGACACGTAGAATAAATGTCAACCTAATCTAGCCTGGTCTGCCAGTAACGAGAAGTGGGTAGCTTAAATCTTGGCTGGGTGTAATGAGGGTGGTTTTTACCTAAATAATTCCCACTCTTAATCAACGAAAATGCAGCTACATTTCCTCTTAAATCCTCATCATCCTCATCTTATCTGTTTATTAAAATGTGAATAGTAGGGGTGGGTAGTTAAGGCAGCGCCATGCACAATTTACAAGGTTTCCCAAAAGGTTCTGGTTGAACTGACAATTCTTTAAATAAATATAAAGGGTCATCCATAAAACACGTAACGATTTTATAATACCTTCCACACTCCCCCAACCTACATGTCACACCAAGTAGACATTAGGCCTGACCCCTTTACCCCCCTTTTCCAATCTGTGTTACGTAGCTTTTCACATTAATAATACATGCCATTATTTTATAGGGAAGCTTTTGTGATACTTAAAGAGGGACTCAGATTTAATACAACGCATAAATGAGAGTTATCTGTAAGTATTTCTACTAACGGCGAAAGCATTAATATTAATATTTAATTTAAGTATAATATATGTAAGAATCAAATAGCCAAAGCTATTATATTTGTTTTGGTGAGGATTTACTCTCATCTAGATATCATATTCTGAAAATCTAAAAATAACACCTGGACACGGGAATCGAACCTAGGACCTTTGGATTAGTATATGATATCTAGATGCGAGTAAGTACCCACGAAAACAAATATAATAGCTTTGGCTATTTTATCCTTTAATATGCAATCCCTTACAATTACAATAATTTTACAAGTGGCAGCATGAAGCCAACTCCGAGTCGAAGGTGGCTGCATTATCTGATAGCTCGTGGTCTTAATAAAATGAATCACACATTAGTAGCCGATGATTTCCGCACGTCCATCGTAGAGATTGACTTAAAATATGAGTGAAGAATGACCCTGGGCTACAGACAAATAATATACCAGACACTCAACCTCAAGGCTAAAATTGTTGCGCTCCTATTGACAGCTTCAGCCCTTCAACACTAGAATCGCTGCGGTCAGTCCTATCATCAGCCAGCAGTGAGACACTAGCGAAGCCCAGTGTTGAAGGACTCAAGCTGACCAAAGAAGAGCAGTGAAACCCCCGTAAGGTTGAGAGTCTGTTTCTTTCTTGTCTGTGGCCAGGTCACAGGACGATTCCTGAATATCTCAGTGGTTAGGGAATTGGCGCACTAAGCCTAAGGTCCCGGGTTCGGTTTCCGTGTCCAGGTGTCATTTTTCAATTTAAATAATATAATATATGTGTTACGTAACACTGTGATATAACCACTCTCCCACCCCCCTCCTAGTACAACATCATGTAGACATTAGAGATCTCCGCCACCTCACTGCTAGGCAGCGTTACGTGGTTTATGAATGACCACTGATAGGCGGGAAGCATGTAGCAGTTGTAAAACACACACACATTTTGGATCTAAGAAACTCTATAGTATACTTTAAATTGAAAAATGACACCTGGCCACGGTAATAGAGCTCGAGACCTTTAGCTTAGTACGCCAATGCTCTACCCACTGAGCTATCCAGGAATCGTGCCGTGCCCAGGGTCATTATTAACTCATATTTTAAGGCAGAGTCTATCATGGACGTGCGGAAATCGTTGGATAAAAATTTGTGAAAAATTATGAATAGCGAGCTATCAGATAACGCAGTCTTCTTCGTCTAGGTAGTTGGCTTTTTGCTGCCAATAGTACCATTACACGATGGAACAAATAGCCAAGCTATTATGTTTGTTAATTTCGGCTATATCCGCATCAAAATGTATATACTTTAAATTGTCTTTGTACATTTGGCAGAATAAAGTCCTTCTGGGTTGAAGATGGCGGTGTTATCTGATACCTCCTGATCTTAATTGATCACACATTATGTAGCTGACGATTTCCACACGTCGATCACAAAATCTGCTTTAAATGATTAGTGAAGAATTACCCTTATACGGCACTACTTCTGGATAACTTAGTGGTAAGATCGTTGGTGTACTAAGCTAAAGGTCCTGGGTTTGATTCCCATGTCCAGCTCTTATTTTTAAATTTAAATAATAGTTTATTTGGATGCGGTTATACACATATTTAATAAATATTTTGTCTGTTTAAACCATTTACCAATCTATGGTGTTTAACCACATTTTAAAAGTTTAAAATGAAAAATCCACAAGTTTTTATGAAAGGCTCTTAATATAATCAAAAGCCGTTCATATTGACATCACCATCTCAAAACAAAATACGTTGTTGTACGACAGTTATCCTGGCTCACCTTTTGAGCTCTTAGGCTCAACATTTGTGGTGATTTATTTGACCCTTTCTAGAATTAAAGATTTATTCATTAACAACTCATTTTGTTTAGTTTCTGAAACACTTGGGATTCTATTAAATAGCAAACATCTACAATACAATTTATTTTATTTCTCAATTAAATATTATTTAAAAAATCTTTGTGGACATCAGGTACAAGAAGCTTTAAGGCCAAACTTTGGAAATCCCTGACTGAAATAATAACTAAGTATTGACTCCCAAATGAAACAAAAAAAAACCAGTTGAATTGCTCAGTGGTGAACGATTATTTGTAATAGTTAAATCTCTCGGGATACTTTTTTTTTAGTTCAGATGCCGTGTTTTAGATTAAGTAAATATTTTATCAGTCCTTAAGTTTAACCTATCTAACCGTCATAGTACATTCTTCAACTAAGGCCTTTATTAAAAAATGTTGTAACACATTTGGTTTATACACATTATACCTACCCTCGCCAACAAGCCAAAACTTCATGGAAGTTGATGTATGCTCGAAATATTAAAGCTAATAAATTTCGCATTTTTGACAATATGAATTACTCGTTCCACCCAAAAAAAGAATAAAAAAACACGCTATAAATACTATTTCTGGCGCAACCTGTCATTTGACGTTGAAATTAATTGTGATCACATTCGCTTTTCAGATAAAAAGTTTGCAACACCACATCGCACTTAGATAATTAAATTGTCTGTGGTCAGATGTAAATCCCGCTATTGTTAGAAAATATCTCTTGCTTGTCGTGTTCAATGGAGAATGGTGGCGATGGGGTGACGAGAAGGCTTAGCTCAAAATATAGCATTTATATTCGTACACATTATATCTAAAATGTTTACATCGAGACATTTATTGTAAAAGAAAAAAAAAAGAAAGTATGCATAATTTTTCCTGCAAACAAAACAAAACATGATGAATACACTTTTACACTATGTTTGAAAGTAGAATCTTTTTCATCCATTAAAAGTGAGTATTTCTCCAAAAATATTCTGTTCAACTTGTTTATATATATATATTTTAATATAACCTTATTTTTTCTAGTTTGACTCTCAAATACAGGGATACCAAGTAATTAATCGTAGATTTTCTCTGTGTTTTTTTAAAAAATCACCCACATAGATAAAACTGAGCCTGTCCCTCAGTAGATTATTGGCACAAAGATTCATTATATCAAGAAACAGCCTAAACTAAACTCACAATAAATATTATTTGGCTTGTCAAGGACACTCACTTTGAACCAAAGAAGGCTTTTACATGGTACATAATATTTACATCTTACAATTATGTTTTTTTATATTATGATTATTGTATGGTGTCAATAAAATTAATTAGGTCAGATAAATGTGACAAGTCTATACAATAATAGCCATGTGCTGTCTGTTTGTACAAAGTTTTTATTAAACCTTCCGATAAGGTATATTGAATCTTCACGCACAAATTATATAAGTGTTGAAGCTACCCAAAATAATTCTAAAACTTTTTTTTTGTATACGGGTGGGGAGTTTCAGGGAGAATAATTCTTCTGAATTATTCAGCACACCGCGATCCTATGACTAGATTTATATATAATATAATTTCGACCATCTTTATAAGAAAAATCCGAAACTTAAAAATAATAATCCCATAGCCTGTCAGAGTCATGGACACAAAATCACGCTACTTAATATTTTGAAAAAATATAGAAAATAGGTAAAAACGGGAAACCGACTATGTGTGAAATCTGAAATTCTAAGCCCTAGTAATATAGTATCAAAAGTAAGAGGAAACGGAAAATGAATGTATTGAGCTATACCAAGCACAGTTAAGAGCCAAAAGTGAGAGTGAGAGAGAAATACCCGCCGCTAGCAATGTCAGGGGTCGTCCATAAACCCCGTAACGCTGTTGAGACGGGAGTGGTGTTACATAGGGGAAGGGGTAGTAAACCACAGTACCCCATTACAGACTCCGTATATGTAAGGTGCTTAGTACTCCGTAAGAGATCGACTCCACACTAACAAATTGCATTGTCTTCAGAGTTTTCATCCCTTATTCCTTAGTCCTTACCACTCCGTAGAAGTTACTACCAATCATACAAAGTAAGCAAGCACTCACATCGAAATTAAAACACCGATGACATCATCATAGCAATTAAACTAACTATCTCGTGTTTTAAATATATTATTTGTGACTGCACTTAACCTACCTTTCAAAAGAAGCCTATCCTGGACGTTTTAACTAAATATGTTGTGTAGCTACTTGTGTTAATAATTTTATAAACCGGGATATCGTCTGCTTCAAAGATGACGTCTGCCTACGCCTAGAGCTAGAAAATTTTATTTCGAAGAGTTTAATTGGACGTTGTTTCTAACTTTCTCATTGGTTGGCACGGTCACGTGATTTTAATTTTTAAGGACTTAAGGACTCTAAGGATGTGGAGTTTACGGACTCTGTAGATGGGGCTTTACGCAACACAGATCTTATAGACTACTTTCTAGTGTTTAAGTTTTTTTTAATCATAATCAAACAATTTATCTAATAAATCATAGACAAAAACAGTCTTGTAATTTAAGTCTTATTTCAGGAATTGACCCCAAACATCGTCTATGAATGGTCACATTAATCTTAGGCTTCCAAATTCAATGTCCGGCAAGAATAAAACATGTACAGTACCTCCCAATAATATCAGGACTGTCCCGTTTAGCTAGCTAGTAAATAAACGATCTTTGGACTTGTTTTTTATGTTTATTAAAAGTATTTTACTAACCAGCTGCGGCACGAAGGAAGTAGAATAGTACCATGCTCCACGTCTTACTACCCGTCCAGGATATCCACATGTTTACACTAATGGGGTAGTGATGAGGAAGGTAGAATAGTACCGTGCTCCACGTCTTACTACCCGTCCGGGATATCCACATATTTACAATAATGGGGTAGAGATGAGGAAGATAGAATAGTACCATGCTCCACGTCTTACTACCCGTCCAGGATATCCACATATTTACACTAATGGGGTAGAGATGAGGAAGGTAGAATAGTACCGCATTCCACGTCTTACTACCCGTCCGGGATATCCACATATTTACACTAATGGGTTAGGGATGAGGAAGGTAGAATACTACCGTGCACCACGTCTTACTACCCGTCCGGGATATCCACATATTTACACTAATGAGGTGGAGATATTAAAGTTAAAATTGATAGGAAATGTATTTGCATTCGCGTAGAGGGAGAGTGGCAATATAATTAAGGGAAAAAACCCCACTAACATGAGAAAATAGCTGTGACCTCTCAGTCACAGCAATACGAGAATGATACCTTTTCCCACGTATTCACTAGTGGGAGCATTAAATAGTTTAAAGGAAACACTTTAACTACCAGCGTATAGCCCGAACATTTAGTAAGATGCGGTGCTAACCAAAAAAAAAGTTCTACTACCACGAAGGTTTTTATATACTGGTGTCTACCAACTCAACAGTCCTTTCCCATGGCAGGCAACTTTTTGAAACTACAACAAACGAAAATAAAATACTGTAGCTTGTTAAGACTTGTAAGTTTTTGAATGCCCGAAATAGATGGCTTGGGGCTGAAAACAGACAAGAGTGCAGACGTAACAGAACAAAGACCACTATTGTTGTCTGGGTGGGACATTGTTGGCACATTGTTTGTTGGTTTCCGTCGTATCAAGGGGCAGGACAGAATGCTCATTTGTTGATATGGACATAATGGTTTGGGGGTGTCCTCCCCAGTTGTAATTGAAATTATAGTAAGATTTTATTGGGAATTTAATTTAATTAATTTTTTATCCATAAATTTTAGGGTTTAATGGGGTTTATTTCGCACGTTAAGAGTGTTTTCTATACAGTGGACTCAAATATCAGCTTTCTTGCTCTTCGGGAATTATGAAACAATTTCTCGATAAATATTATTTATAAGTGTATTTTTATTATGTAGTTAAAGAATCATAAATATTCAAGTGTATGTTTGTTTCCAGCTGGGTTTTTTTAGTGCCACGTCTTACTATCTGCTACCCGCCTCGTTGGCGTAGTTAGCTAATACCCTAGCTTCGTGTTGAGTTAGACTGCCGAGGACGGGGAGATATAGGCTCGAATCTCAATAGGGTGAACTGGGTGTGGTTTTTCCTAAATGGTTTTTCCCTCTTCCTCCACGCAAATGTGGGTTCACTTCCTCTATATTCAACCTTCCCTATTCTTAACCCATTAGCATTATTAGTACTTAAGCGTATAACCCAAACGGGTAGTAATACGTGGTGCTAAGTATTATTATTACTACCTGTTAAATTTAGACGCATATATATACGAGTTACGATAGTGAGTTAATGATGAGGAAGGTTGAATTTAGTGGAAGTTTACCCGTATCTGCGTGGTAGGAGCGTGGAAAACCATTTAGGAAAAAACACCTTTAGTACACCCAACTTGGGTTTGAAGCCCAATATCTTTGCCATCGGAAGTTTAGTCTATTGCGAAAGTGACGCCTTAGATCATACGGCTACTGAAGCATGTTCTAGCTGAATACTTAATGAGAGTTTGTCATAAAAAAATATAGACTGCTTTTTTTCCACCTGGATCATGAGCTATTACCATAACAATTTAATAAAAGTCTAATAACACCCATTTTAAAAATAGATATAAATTTAATTTAATTTGTTTTAGGTGTTTCACGTGCACAATATGAACTGACTGATTATATAAGTACACGACTTATAAACTAACTTGAATCTAAATCAGACACAATATCCAGCCCACAGATGTTAATTTATCACTGTGAAAGTGGGAAACCCACATTTCACCAATTATAAATTTTTCGACAAAGCCAGGTCTCAAGCCTGGGACCCGTAGTTTAGTAAACAATACACGTTGCCTACTGGGCTAAAGTGTTGGACTTTTTAACTTTTTTACAAGTATTTTCATCATTTGGTAAGGTTAATTAAAATTCTTCATTATTTTATTATTTCTGTTTGCAGATTTGTTTTGTGATTTTGTAATTCTAATGATTTTAAAAAATTAGGAAAACCTAAACAAATTTAATTTTATATTTTAACACGTGGTGAGAAAAAATCACTAACCCGGTCCCACCAAAAAGAAAGATCACGCTCCACCACTGTTTATAATGTTAATTAGTTTAGATTTTTTTTTCCCTAAATAAAAGAATACAAGTTTTGATTTAAACTTACCAAATGATGTCATTACTTGTACAAAAGTTAAAAAGTCCATCACCTTAGCTCAGTCTGTAACGTGTCTTATTTACTAAACTACGGGTCCCAGGTTCGAATGTTGGCTTTGTCGAAAAATTTATGAATGGTGAAATATGGGTTTCCCCCTTTTACAGTGATAAATAAAAATCTGGGGGCTGGATGCTGTGTTTGATTTAGATTTAAGTTAGTTTTATAAGTCGTGTACTTATATAATCAGTCAGTTCATATTGCGCACGTTAAACACCTAAAACAAATTTAATTTATCTCTATTTTTGAAAATGGGTGTTATTATACTTTCCTTAAATTAATTTGGTTATGGCTCATGATTCCAGGTGGAAAAAAGCAGTCTATAAATTTTTTATGACAACCTCTCTTTATTTATATGGCATTTTCTGAAATGTGACTCCCTCAGAATCTTCAATTTTTAATGTGTCTTCTTAGATCAATCCTGTTTGACATGGCTACAGTTTAAACTATGTGGCCACTGAAATTGATTATATTAATTATTTTAGCTGCCATACTCACTCTTTAAAAAAATGAAAGAAAAAAGCAAATTTGGCAACACTGGTTGGAATACCCGATCATGGCCAGCTCTCTAGAGGGAGGTAGGCTTCTTTCAACCCTGTGTAGAAGTCAGGGTCAGGGAAAAAAGAAAGATCTAGTCACGGGATACTAAATAAACTCCATGCGAGAAACCCCGAATTTTGGTCTGGAGTAATGTAAACTACCCTGACATGTTTTGTTTGCGTTCTTGGCGGGTGAGGATTTGGGGGAGGGTGCCTTGGGTCACATTTGGAGGGGGTGAGGGGTGAGAGAGAGTAGAGTATTTATTTACTGATGGATAAGTCATTTAGTTGGAAAATCCAGGGACAAGTCTCTAAAATATAAGTTCTTTAAAAATGGTTCTTAGCGGGCGTGCTACGAATTTAATGACGTTATGTTATTGTTGATTAAAAAATGACTGTTAAGAATAGTTTCATTCAATTTGTATATTTATTAATAAGAGAAAAATATACAACTACTACATTTATTTACCAGAGAGTTTATTGGCTTTAAATCAAAGATTTGAGTAGTTAATGAAAAGTTGACCTCAGTTGGGTCTTGGGTTAAAGTGCTCGACTAAGGATAAAATTTTCGTGGGTTCAAATCAAACCGGGGTCGATGAATTTTTCTTTAGCGATAATGATCCTTATCACAACTTCCTTCGGAGAGGAAGCAAATCCGTTGATCCTATGTTGGCTGTGGCAAGTAAAAGAACTCTGACAGATATGTGAAAATATCTTTCCTGGCAAAATTAGTAGGACTCTTCGCTATCACTCATAGAAATTCTCGTGTAATGTTATTATAATCATTAGTTTCACAAAGTGCACGTTAAACACCATAAATAAATAAATGGTATGGAACTCCACACGGACTTTCTCGCTCTATTCTTTAAAAATGCAGATATTTAATCATAACTCGTAATATATTGTGTGATATGAAATAATATACATTAGTAACTCCAAGCATAAATTGCACTATATTTATGTAAAACATTTTTGTAATCCTGGTTTAAAATTTTCTAATTTAATTTTTAAAGAATTAATGTCTTCATTTGTATGTTTGGCCCGATAAAAAAAGATCAATATTGGGTTCACAAGGGTCAACACTTCATATTAAAATTTCAACTTCCCGTTAAAATTCTCGACATTTTATTAGTGTTGCGAATATTCATGCCATCGCATTGCTATTAAATTCCTCATTTATAAATTTTGCGCAATAAAGAATGTAAATATTGACTATTGAGTCTAAACGGATAGAGATAGATCATTGTTGTACAAACATTTCTCCTAAGAGGTGTAAGGGGGGAAAAAACTTTTTGAGAGATTTACTTATATTTAATTACTCTATGGCATTGAGTAATTATTGCGTGTAAACAACTAAAGCTCACAAAATTGTACTAATATATCTAACAATATGTCATAAACTGTTGGTTTTATAAAAATATATATTTCACATAAAAGTTTTTTATTTAAATAGTACGACAATTTTGTAATGAAAATTTATTTAGTATCTCAAACAGTTGCGGATATATGGAAGTCTAGCTACTAATTTTAATCAAAATCGTTACAGCCGATTTTTAGAAAATAGATTTTTTTCTCTTTTCGCCCTTTATTAAACTACTCTTAATTTTAAGTTTAAACAGACACACAGAAATACGGCATTGCAAGGACCACTTTTTAGGTTTTTATGGTCATGAGACGTCGAAATCCATCAGCATTTCAGATTAGATTTTTTTTACGGTCGCAATACTTTACCTTTTGTGTTCGAAAAGTTAAAAAAATATATATTTTTTCGTATAGATTGAAAGTTACTGGTTTTATATCAATATGCTTCAAATAAAATATTTGTATTATAAATATGCATACATATTTGTTATTAAAAGTAATTTCATATCTCAAATAGTTTAGGAGATATGATAAAAAAAAATGGTAATTTTTGCATCAGACCGGAGCCCTTAGTCATTTTGCTGAAATATTGAGAGTAGCCATTTTGTTTTTAATATATATTAATATTTAGAAATGAAAATTAACCATAGTCATTAGAGCCGATTTTGAGAAAATCGACTTTTTCTCTTTTTGCCCTTCAGTAAACTAGAGCCTAAACTATATAATCAATCAGGCCAAAACTTGGTATTTAGGGTTTTCATAGGGTTGCTCCGAGGAATTTTTGAAATTGGATATTTAACCCTAAAATTAAGGGTATAGATAGACAGACAGAAATTCAAAAACCACTTTTTCGGATTC
>CABEEJ010000037.1:366372-377081 GCA_901482245.1 Timema douglasi
CCCCCCCCCTTTTCTCTTTTCCCCCGATGTAAGGGATTGTAAGATTTTCCGTTCTCACCCCCCTCCCCTATAGATTACGTATTTTCTTACGATTTAGTAAATTATGTTATTTTAATCTTTTAGTTAATTTTAAACATAAGATTGGTAACAAAGCGAGTGATATGAAATCAATTTTAGAACAACTTAATTGTAATAAGATTAGGTGTAACACATCATAAGTTAATGAAATATAAGTGAATTTTATTTTTATATTATGACAATTTTTTTATATAGGCATATTTTGTGTAATCATAAACCATAGACATTGATCAAATAAAGCTTACGTAAGATGGATGACACCCATCCCCTCTCTCCTTAAGAAAACATAAGAAATGTATTTCCCAAAACCCTTACGTAATTTAAGGATGTCCCCTAATTTACTCTGTATACAGAGTCCTGAACCTTAAGCCCTTAAGCCATATAATCCGTAATAAATATACTACACAGTACTTGATTTATTTCTACATATTGTCATGATCTGTGAATCCGTGAGAGCTGTGATCCCTAGGAAATAAACTACACGCTAACAGATTATTCTGTATCCAAGACTAGTGATTCGTAAGTACGTACGTACTATGTAGTCCATATCAAACGTTCGTTTATGTTTGTCGTTGTTCCCGATTTAAGACGGTACATCAAAGGATGTTTGGCGTTCTTGCGCTTTCGGTGTGAACGCACTTCGGGCTCCTAGAAACCCTTGTAACCCCCCCCCCCCCCCCCAANCCCCAAAAAAAAAGCTTGCTGAGCCGCACACCTTCTTCACCACAAAAAGAGTGTATCTGCATTGCGTAGTAATTTCAGTAGCCCCTAGTATTTGATTATTGTGATTATTATTGTACTTATAATATTATAGCTATAAGTCTGTTATTAGTATAAGGTGTCGGACTTTTGTGCTGGAGGTCCGGGGTTCAATCCTCGGTCCCGGCACAGATTTATCTGATTATCAAACCCTTCCTTCACCTCTGATAAGACGTGTATTAATCACAACTTGTGAATGTGGGGAATGCCAGGCCTCCACCGTGGTCCGGATCCCACGTTAAACTGTAGGTACTACATTTCATCTCACAATAACCCTACCATTACCCATTAGTGTAAGTGCGTACAACCCGAATGGGTAGTAAGACGTGGTGCTAATAATAATAATGTTATTAGTAACTAACTACCTATTTAGTTTTGATGTACTCATCCAACGCTTCTATTATAGCTTCACAGACTTCAGGGATCACTTGAGAAATGGTCTTCTTAGAAACTGAACGTCAGAAGGAATACTTTCCCTGTAGTTAGTATCTTTTTTACTAATTTTTTCCTGAACATTATTCATCAAAAAATTGAGATCTTCACAAGACATATGACTTAAAATTTTTGAATAGGCCTTCTACATCATCTTCTCTGATGTCATTAAGCAGACTGTTTTTATTTCGCGTCTTCAAAAAACTTGACACCCAATTTCTGCGTTGCCTCCTGCTTTTTTTTCCCATCCGTGCCTCATCTAATAACTTAGAAAAAATGAAATCGGAACAACAGGCCAAACCAATTTAGGAAAGAGCTGGAGCCATGAGCGTGCACTGGGAACCTAGGTGAACGTCCACGAACAAATGTATTTTCAGAATGCATTTCCGGTGTGGACGTGGAGGTTTGCGACCCTTGTTCGTCGTGCGCACTTGGTGTGGACGAGGCTTTAGACTTTGGAGAACTGTCGCTACAAACGGTTATGGAGACAATCACAGGTAGACAAATAATTAACACTGAAATTCAAATAAAAACCAACGAATAAATGAAAGAAAAAAAAGAGGAAACATTCGCCATTTTCAAAACGCATCATATTTTCATTTATCAACCTTTAATAGCAATTAAATAAAACTTTGATATACCAAAGCTCTAATTATATTACTTAGAAATATTAAACCTTTTTAAAAAATGTCGGGTGTGTTCGTTGAAATTGGTTTATATTGACGAGTTTGATTCGACAAAATATAATATTTTCCTATTAGTTAACACAATGTGACCTGGTGGTCTAGGGGAAAAGTGTCAGGCTTCTGTGCTAGGTGTCCGGGGTTCAATCCTCGGTCCCGGCACAGATTTATCTGATTGCCAAACCCTTCCTTCACCTCTGACAAGACGTGTATTAAGCACAACTTGTGAATGTGTGGAATGCCAGTCCTCCACCGTGGTTTGGATTCCACGTTAAACTGTAGGACCTCCAGTTCATCTCACAATCACCCTACCATTACTCATTAAAGTAGGTGCATAAAACCCGAACGGGTAGTAAGAAGCGGAGCTAATAATAATAATAATAATAATAATAATAATAATAGTTAACACAATATCACGTGATTAAGTACGTTGCCTACCTGTGACGTCATGACAAATCAAGATAGGATTTTCCATGTAGATGTATTTACGTTTTGTTCTGCGAGATTTAAAGATAAAAAACTCATTCACAAACGCATATTTTCTTAAATAATTCTAAAATTAATAGTCTTGCAGTGTCACAACATTGTTTTTGTTATAATGAAGTAGTTTTCTTGTAAACATATTTTTTAAGACTCGTATACAACTCAGACTCTTTGGTTTATTCACGAAAATGTCCTGTAGGAATTTTCCTTCAAGGATTTAGATTAAAAAAGTCCTTTGAAGCATATGTGTATCTGGAATAGGAAACAAGAAAAAAGTATATTCAAAAAGCAGTTCAATGTTGTTTAGGCGCGGATACTAGTGAGAGTGTGTAAACTTGTCAGAGGAATAGGGCTTGGAGTGCTTAGGTGCGTCGAGTTAAGATACAACTCACTTCGCAGATTAACTTCAAAATCATATTACTGTCGTGACGCGTATGATAACTATGACGTCACATATGTAACGTGTTCATCCAAAGACCTATAGTAGGATTTTGATATGAAGGAAATATATACAATACTAATCTATTTGTTTTCAGTCTGCAGTAACAAAATTTTACCATATAATCAGTGTTATTTTATAGGTATTGGTAATTTGTATAAAAATTGACAGCTACAAATCACAAGATTATTTCTATGAAAATTGGACTGTAGGCTTTCTCGGCCTTACCGTGGATACCTCCACCAGTTATCAGACGGAATAAGGCATCAGTCTCGTCTCATATAATTTTTCATTGACTGTGAGGATTGGGATTCATATCGTAGCTATACTTTTTTTTAATAACTGAATTTCTACTCTTCCTCACCGAAAATACGGACCACAGACTAAGGGATACTGAATATATAGAGATGGATTTATACGTTGCAACACAGTATAGCTCTTCCGTCTGATGTGCGAGGAAAGCGGGAAAGCTCCATCCCCCCCCCTTCCCCTCCCCATTCATCCCTGAAGACGACTCAAGGCAGCAATGTCACGCTCCCTACTTTTCTTTTCCTTCTTCCTTCGTATATCAGCCCGCAAAATGAAGGAGAAGGGTGGGGTGGGGTGAGGTGGGGGAAGAGAAGGAGGGGGGGAAGGGCAAAGCAGGAGATCTTTCTGGACGACAGGACAGGCAGTTGGACCAGGGAAGAGATGAAGGTAGAAAAGACCATGGCAATAGGAAGGTCCAAGGGGAAGAATGGATAGTGCAGGCTCTTTAGTGCAACAACAACACAAAAGATTTTATTAAATGAAATTCTCAAGGATGAGTGCTGAGTTATGTTTTATATCACGTTTAGAATCATGGTTATCAATGACCGAATCCCAAGGATTAAGGATGATAAAATTGGTTTTAAGGGAATCGCATTCTCATTAGCTTGTAGATGAGATGGGAAAACCACAAATTGATAATGACCCCTAAGCACACCCAACCAATGTTCAAGCTTTGAGTTCCCTTCCACTGGTACCACATACGATTGTGAGACTGTCACCTTAAACCATGTTATGTTGCTTAAAGAGATTTGCTGTTTTGAACTCAAGAGATAGCAATAGTTTTACTCTATTATTATGTTGGTGTTTGGGATATAAATTGTAACAGATAGTAGTTTATAACTGTAAATCACGTAGAATAGAATATAAAAAAATCTAATACATTTAAAAATCTTAACCAACTAATTTCAAGAATTATATCTTGCATGGTAGAGCAATGAGACACTTTGCAGTCGTTCAGAAATCCCACACTATTTAAGAAGATGTTTAATATTTTAAAATTTGGTCTTCTACATAATCTAAGTAAATATTATCAGCGTGTTATGGCTTGTTAGAAAGGTAAATTCATAAAATAAAGTAAAAATCGCGAAAACATTTACGTCTAAAATTAAAGCAAAGTGTTACTAACCCATTTCCAAACTTTCTCTTTCAAATAAAGTAATGTCTTGATAAGATCACAGCAGAATATATTAAAGGGGGATTGTTTTATAGAATTGTTATTTAAATTATCACACTTTATTTATGACATTTTAAATTTAATTTTTTTTTCTAAACTAGTCAAAACTTTCACCTATATTTTCGTGAAAACAATATTAAAAAAAAAATCAAACCACTTCATAAATAACCCGAGATCTTTAACGTCTGAAACACTTCTTGTTACTCTCCCATATAGCACACTTGAAGTGGGGGTGTAAGGGACGCGAGAAAATGTCAGTTTTGTTCCAGTTTTTATATCTAAACTTTTTTTTGGCAAAACAAATCAAATATTTCTTCATTAGAAACATTAAGTTTGATTTCCTTCGCATGGTGACATCAGAAGTTGTTGAATATCTGTCATGAGCATGTTATCCCTCGCTGCAGCTTCGGGGTTAACTGGTTTATGTCGCGACGCCAACAACGCTGTGTTCAGACACGTGTGGGTAGGGTTAGGAAAAAAGGTCGGCGAGAGTGTTACGGCAACGTTAGTCGTGGTGTAACAGAGGGATGTCTCAGCAACGTGAGTCGTGGTGGAACAGAAGGATGTCCCGGCAACGTCAGTCACGGTGGGAGGTAGGGTGACGATGGAGAGAGAGGGTTAAACAATATTGCTCTTTCGTAGCATAAGACAATTTAATAGCTGTTTCAAACAGGTGGCGCACTCGAGTTGGGTAGCCACGCTCCAACTGGCTTCTGACCGAGGAACCACCGTGTTAAATACCCTCTACTGCTGCCTGGCCTTGTCCAATAGGAGAAAAGGGAGCTTCCTATTGGCGTGGGAAAACGTGAAAAATAGTGGCTGCCAAGCGAGCCAATAAAAAGAGGAGTTCTCACATCACACCACATTACCAGCAACGAGTACATACACGCTACCACTGGCAGTGCGACACTGCAGGAAATCTTCCGGAAGCGAGGCGACAAGCTCTATAAACGAGCCCGCGAAGTAGAGGACAACGCCACAATTAGAAGATTAGGCCAGTACGACCCCCATGAGACAAGGAGATACAAGAAGCCCCGACTCGGATGAGAATTAACATCTGCACACCTTCCAAATCAACCCTTTCCTACTAACCACTCCCTTTTCTAAGCATAGCCAATCCCTGGGTCCCCATCCTCCCACGTCCCCACTAACTACGTACCAGAATCATTTATATTCACACTTTCACTTTCATCAACGCCATCTTCGCTAAGTGTCTAATATTATACTATGTATTTTCTTTCAGCTCGTCTAGAACTTACTCATTCACTACACCACTCACATCGGGCCTAACTGCGCTTGTGTTTCCATCACAGTGTACGAGGGCTCGATCTAGTAAACACCACACAAACTCTGCTGCTCCCAACATACAAACCTTCCCCCACCAACTCCATTTTCCCTTCACAACCAAATTACACTTTTAGACATAGAGGTTATGATCTGTGACTACAGATCGGTACTTTAGGCATAAACAAGCCACCTACTCCCTCTGAAAGTCGCTTCTGACATTCAGAGCTAGTAGTTCAAGGCAAACAAGGGAGCTGCTCACACCACATTAGCATGTTCTAATGCACCTTGAAGGGGAGCACGAGAGCAAGTCCCAACACGTACCGACCAATTGATCACACCGTGTGGTCTCGGAATTTAACAGATGGGTTGTCGCGTTTTGGGTAGTTCTGAAACAAAGAAAAATATATTATTAATATTGAGGGTAGGGGTGGGGGCGACGACGACGACAAAAAATCTGTTGGGAAACCGAGTAAGAGTTTTTAGAGTTACGTGCGGAGACACTACTCTATGGGGGATTGTGTGAGAGCCTCCCAAACCACTGTTATCCAAGCAGGGCTCTGGGTGTGGAGTTCTCATGGGCTCTGAGTACAGTGGGGAACTCATCACGGATGGCTTAGACAACATGGACCGTGGAGCGGTCCAGGCAGTAGAAGGGGCGGGTTGCGTGGCCTGTGCAATTGAGGAGGAAAGATACAATGGCCGACTGAATAATGAGGCTCAAAAAGCATAGAGCCATAAGATGGCCAGATTTTTTAAATGAAGAGAAAAGCTGTCATTAAATTTTAGGGCATCTTTAATAAATATTCAACAAACTGTTGAGGTCCCCATTTGAAGAATATTAAACTATGTGTTTGTACTCAAACAATATTTGATTTATTTTGGCAAAAAAAAGTTTTTCTATAAAAAAATGCAAGAACACTGACCTTTTCTTGCGTCCCCATAAATCCCCACATTAATTTGGGTTTAAATATTCATTGTCTTTCCCCATCATATTCATTATCATCATCATCATCATCTCATCTCATCGGGACATGGAAATAGCCTCCAAGGAGTGTATGAACGAGTAGTCCATTCAGGCGTTTCCTGGGCAACGATTAGTACTGGCTAATCCTTCCACAAACTGGGCTGCGGATATATGTAGTCCTGACACGCCATTATTATTATTACAAGTTGCTATGTACATTATGTATAAGCTAATGTTTGTGCGGATAAACATATTAAAACCCATATTTTATTACCAGAAACCTACTAAATCATATGTGCAGACAATTAGACTAAATATAGCTACTGAAAGAAGTGTCCTACCTGTGACGTTACGGAAAGTCAAACAATAACCAAACATCCATAGGTAATTCTAAAAATAGTCTTAAATTACAACAAAATTATTTTTTTGATATTCAAGTAATATTTTTTTCTACACATTTAAAAAAATCGTCTACATCTACGGATATTTTGTTTATCCACGAAAATGACGATTAGTTATATTCCTGCTAGAATGTATATTAAAGATGTACGTGGAAGCTTATATATAGAACAGGAAACTAGAAAAAGTAATTTTGAAAAGAAAATCAATACTGTCCAAGCACAAATAGCAGCGTAAGTGTTTATACTAGTTAGTGGAAGAAGAGAAGTATTATCACTAGATAAACAAAAGGCCCAAACTTCTTTTATCTTATCTTTATATTTGGAACATTGGGGTCTAATTGTGAATATACTTAAGTGCGTCAAGTTTGATGCTTCCGAATTCACCAAATATCTTCCGAGTTCACCAAGTATACAACGTCCTTAAGCTACGTTCTTTTCCATCTCACCTTGGTTGCTTAGTCACTGTCACAATGATGAACTGCACACATTTTTGACATTATACTAAAATATATCCAGCTGGAATTTCAAATGTCCCTAATGACTGGAAGAGTGCTGTTATTGTTCCTTTGAATCAAAGGCATTAAGAATGAATGGAAGATTTAAAGGATAATTAGCTTGTTGAGTATTTCAGGATTTTTTTTTCGGGGAGTCTTAATTGAGAAGGTGCGTGAAATAACTGTGGACAAGACTTGGGGGTATAAAATGTGGTTTCATGCCAGGTAGAGGTTGCATGGACAAAATATTTGTATACGACAAGTGCACGAGAAATGAATGGCAGTAAGTAAGAAAGTGTATTGTGCATTTGTTGATATGGAGAAAGCATACGATCGTGTAGAGAGAAATATGTCATGGAATGTTCTGAGAAAGTATGGTGTGGATGCACGGTTAGTAAATGCAATTTTGGCGGTGTATGATATAATTAAAACGTGCGTGAGGGTGAGTGGATCTTTGTGCGAATGGTTTGGCATTGAACATGATGTTAGACAAGGTTGTTTTATGTCTCCGTGGCTATTTAATGTATTCATCGGTTAGTGTATTAGGGATGCTTGTGAGGACGCGGTTGGTGTAAAAATGGATAAAGTGAGAATGAGAAAGCGCTGCTATATTCGAATGATGCCGTGTTAATGGCTGAGGATGAAAGTGATTTCCAGAATGCATTAAATCGTTTGAATGTGACGACAGGAAGGATAGATCTTCGTATAAATGTCTTTAAAACTAAGGTGATAGGTTTTGGTAAGGATGGATCAGGAAATAATTGTCAGCTTAGTATTGACGGAAAACTGTTAAAATAAGGGAGTTATTGTATACCTGAGCATAATGTTTTCAAAAATGGAAGGATAGATGGTGAAATCAACAGAGGGGTGAATGCATTTATGAGAGTAGTTGGATGTACGTAGACTATTGCAAAAAAAAAAGTATCTAAGGAGTAAAAAATTGCATTATATAAAACTATGTCAACGCCAAGGTTGTTGTATGGATGTGAAGCGTAGTTTTGCCAGGAGAAACACATGAACCAGGGGAATACGGTTAGAATGAGTTATCCAAGAAGTGTATGTAGAAGAACTCGTGTGGACGGAGTCAGTAATGAATGGGCGCTGAAGGAGTGCGGTTTGAAAGGGAATCCAATAGGTCTTTGAGAAAGAAGTGTTTTACGTTGGTTTGGGCATGCTGAGAGGATGAGTGTGGATCCAGTGACGAAGAAAATATTTGATGAAAGAGTGCTTGGATCAGAAGGAAGGGGTAGGCCATGTAAGACGTTAATAAATGTCGTGGACGAACGTGTAAAAAAGAGTATTAAGAATAAAAGAACATGCATGCATTTTGTGTGTGGATGTTGTTTAAGTGAAAGGAGGAGTATGCAAGGATAGGAAATTTTGGAGAAAGAATATAGTGAGGGCAGAAAAAGTATGGAATTAGGTTTTTTTTTAGCTATATGCACAGTTTTTACTTACATCCTAAGGGAACCGCCTAGCTATGTATGTATGTAAATATGTACTAATATATATTTTAAATATAAATCACAATGTTGTATGGCACCACATTAATCTGATTTGCTTCAAACTAGGTTTATATTGGCTCATATGCCAAAACCAGATCCTCTTTGTTCTAAAATTGTAATGAAGCGTCACTTTATTGATGATAACACTACGCCAGCTAATATATTACATGAAACTTGAGAAGTGACAGGTTAACATGGAAAGGGTATAGCAATGACCACATTACAAGCTTTTGTTTCTGACTTGGGCCATAATTATAATTAATGTGGTAGGATATTTTTAATTTTTACTATTTATGACTTACAACTTACGGTGGCTTGGTTTAAAATAATTAATCGAGTAATAGTTTTTATGTTCATAGCACCACGTGTCTTCAATACCCGTTCAGGCTATAAGCATATGAAGCAATTACGCGAACGAGCTAGGGATTAGAAAGGTTGAATTTAGAGGAAGTATACACCACATTTGCGTGGAGGTAGGAAAAAAACAGCCTCAGTACACTCGATCAAAATTCAAACCCAAATCTTCTTATCATTAGAAGTCAAGTCTATTTCAAGAGTCACGCCTTAGTGAAGGGGTCGGCATCCCTTTTGAGTTATGACAGGGAAATCAGGGTTCAAATAACATTCGGCTGTACTAAGGGTGGTTTTTCCTAAATAGTTTTCCAATCTCCCATTGTGCAAATTCGGTAAGTATCGTAATTAATAAGTATGTGTGTATCCCTAATGAAAAGTAAGATGCAATAACACAAACAAAACTTGTTAGCCTAAATAAAAACACACAAAATAATATACAAACAGCTAAACAGCTAAATTTCATAAGTTTTTTTAATTCCAAGAGAATCAGACATCTTAGCTTAGTCGTTAGCATGTCTGTACTGGGCTAAGGGCCCAGGAATATCAGAAAAACGCATCATTGGTTAAAAGTGAATTTATACTTTCACGGTGATGAATTAACGGTTGGGTGTCGACTGTTGTGTCTATATTATTTCATCACCGTCTTACTACCAGTTCGGGTTATACGCTTATGTACTAATAATCACGCTAATGGTTTTAGGTAGGAAGGTTATATTTAAAGGAAATGTAACCACATTTTCTTGGAGGGAGAGTGGAAAAACATTTTGAAAAAAAAAACCTCAATATACCCGACTGAAATTTGAACCTCAAGCTCCCCGTCATCGGCCGTCTAGTCTATTGCAAGAGTAACGCCCTAGACCATGCGTTCACTGAAGCCATTGTGTGTCTCTTCTAGATTTAAATTAGTAGGTTTTTGAAAGTTCACGTTAAATACCTCAACTAATAATAGTAATAATAATAATAATTCTGAGAGGGTTAAACAAAATTGTAAACGTTAATCAAGATGGTAATTATATGATTGTTGCTTTGACACGTGTTTTATTTGTCCATCTTCTAGTCTTGGTGGGTGGGTGGTTGGGGGGTTAATTGAGGGTAGCATTGTCTTCCTGAGAAGGATGTGGGGGTGCCACTCCCCTCCCTTCCTATCATCCCCTTTAATATTGTTCCGTGTTGCAATTGTTGCTGTGTGTGTGTCTGTCTGTCTGTCTATCTACCTGCCTTGAGTTTGTGTGCAGCTCTGGCGCTACTCGAACCTCTACTACGCGGCGCCAAAATGTTTGGGCGTCGTTATGTCGGATATCTACGACCCACTCACCATTTCCCCAGGACTGCCACTTTGGCGCCCCC